>OZ010571.1:20992439-21127439 GCA_963932145.1 Acanthosepion lycidas
GAGGTCATCTTGTCATCAATAAAATACTCTCTCTCAAATCTAATATATAGAATTATTTCTTGGCTGCTCGCTTTTAATATTAAACCAAGTAGGAAAAAAATGATGTAGTGACATTATGTTTAGAAAAAAAAAACAAATTATGAAATTCCGACAGTTTTCGAATGGCTAACCATCACGTCTCGCAGATTAACAAGCATGTGATTTGCGTTCTATGTTCACTGGTTGCGGTATATGTCTTGTGATGTAATGAATATCAGTTCGAAATGAACCGAGTTCGAACTTCAGTTGTGTTTCTCATATTGATTTATGCCCAAATACTCTTGAGAAAGGTGAGAATCCATCTATTTTCCTCTCAGCTGTGTTGAACCGGAAGGTAAACTGAGATTCGGTTGGCAACCAGTCAACCGCAGAATGAAATGACAACCTACTGAGGGATAATCTTCTGACTAATTAGTCATGTGTCGAAATACGCATGATTGCCTAGGTATGTTACTTCACTGGCTGACCGATTGCTTTATATTATAGACATATGAAACTCAAATAGGCTTGCACATATCTAGAGATCTACATTATAGGTTGATGTTTATTGAACAGGTCTAGGAGAGCAGTGGAGGAATATCACTTAATGATTCAAACCTAGGAATGTGTGTCAGTGTAAGCTAAAAAAAAAACAAAAAAAAAACGATGATATCTGACAAAAGAGCAAGGAACATCTATTATCTGTGTTATTTTTTAGCAATTGAACATATCTAAAATATTTTAAGGATGTTTTCAGTTTTGTAATGGTAATTTAGCCATTTCATTATGAAGAGACACACGACATTCTTGGACTGAGAATCCAGTGTCATTGTAGGGTGAAATTTTAAAATATTTCTCTTCAAACAGATTTTCAAGAAAAAAGGTTTCTCAAGTTCAGTATCTGCTACCACACTTTCCCGTATTGATAAGTCATTCTTTCCTAACATTCTTTGTAGTCATGTAGTTTGGTTTGATTTTTTTTTTTTTACGGCATATCAAACTCAGTGGATTATTTAATGCGGACAATGTTTTTATTGTTGGTAATTATTTTTGCAAAAATATACTGCTGCTAATATTTACACCCAAAAATATATTGCTGGTAATAAGGCATTGCTGGCAAAAATGGTTTCTTCAAAAATTTATTGCCGATATAAATTTTACACGCATATAGATTGCTGGTATTAAAACCTACTTTTACACATTGATAGTATTTTGAACCCTGTTCGGGTGTTAACTTTTTACCCACAGATGTCACCCTATCATATGCTACCACCCCGGGTCAGGTGGACCTGTAAACACCAGCAATTAAGAAGTGTTTATAAGCCCCTCAAAATCTCCTGATCTGTGTCCTTTCTGTTGGATGTAGTTTTTCTTCTTATGTTGGATGAGTCATGTAGCATAACAGCATTTTGATTATGCTATTATTTTTCATTCGATTTCCACGTGATATCTATATAATTGTCGCTGCCTTTGAAGTTTCTCAACAGCTGAGATTTCTGCTATTTGGCACAATATTTATTTGTGATTGTGTAGCGCCATTCAATAATGTTCGAATAATTGTGGTCTTCTTCAAGAGCTAACTATTATATAAAGCGGTAACTCAAACCTGTTTTTTTATTATTATTATTATCTTCACCAAAGCATCGTTTCCTCCGTTACCTTCACTCTTTGGAAACTCTTGCTTTATCGACCAACCTACGGTGAAATGAAAATGCAATCAGGGTGTTTCAATTTAGAATCAATCACATTTAGATGTCAGAAAATGATGTTGCATAAATTCCTAAGCATATTAATTTGTTCATAACTTGATATAAGATGCCTAATGAAGGAATAACTTTGTAATCACATGTTCTAAGCATTTTCTTCAGTCGGAAAATAGTCTGCATGGTTCAAGAAGCAATATTTTATTATACCTAATTTTAGTTGTATCCGTATAATTCTCAATAAACCTCTTTCCCTCCAACATGGTTTTGCTGCGTGTGTGTTTGAACATTTGTATAGATGGACGCTCACATGCACAAACAAACACACATAAATTCACATGTATATATAATACCTATATATACATGAATATATGAAGTACATATATATATATATATATATATATATATATATATATATATATATATATGCTCGTTTCGAAAAACCCTTGAAGTTTTGATTTGCCAATAATCAAATCAATCCCGAGGAGAAAAAAGGTTTTAAAAAAAGAAAGAGCTAGAAACATGTAAGTCTGTCGAAAAAAATCGCACATATACAGGTTTAAAGCTCAAACAAAAAACCCCAACACGATTAAACAACTAACTAACAAAAGAGCTCAATACAACCGTATATATATATATATATATATATATATATATATATATATATATATATATATATATATATATATATGTATGTATGTATGTATTGTTTAGGATATTTCATCAAATACAACCTGCTGAGTTGTGTTAATATACTACTTTCTTGTAATATATATCTACTGAACTCATATTCTCTCCGTATGCGGGAGGTTTTCTGGAAGTATATGTTCTTGATTATTCTAATGTCCTTTCTAAATATACCCAGCTTGCTAATCAGTTCTAATAGTTCTTTGTGGTGTACTATGAAAAATGCATTTGCATAATGTATAAAAACACAGGTACACATTCTTCTGCATTTGTATTGCTCTTTCTGGTATCATTCGTAATATAAATATCGCGTTCCTTATCCTAGTGTCTTTGAAAAAATCTACGCTTTTTATGCCCTATCTCCAGTCGGAGTCTGCTGTATGTTCTATTCACTACAATTAGGGAGATCTATTTCGTTATATGGCCCACTTGGATGATTGTTCGATGGAGTTCATATTCATTTGCAACTAGAGTTGCTCCCCTCCCCACTTGAGTCAAAACTGAGAATAGGAATGATAGAAACAAAAATGAAAGAAATGGCGAAATTCGAAGACGAGATTTTTCGAACGTGTCGGCTCTTAAGATGTAATTCACTCATTATTACAAACAGATCGCCGTTTATCACAATGTATGAAAACAATGAGGATCAAATGAATATTTAAGGTAAATTTTACTAGTTGATTTGATTTACGTAAATAGTTTATATGTGAGTCACCACTTTTAGAACATGTCTGGGCCAAATCGATTATGTTAGCATTATTTTTAATTTTGAACAGTGATAGTTTCGTAACTGACATGTTCTGTATCATTACACTTACAGAAGAATGACTATACTGAAACTGGAATTTTAAAAGCATTTTGATATTTGCATGAAATGAGTACCTGATAAACATTTGTTAAATTCTCCCGAACCGTTTAAAAGTCTACTATAATTATTTGCAAGGTATTATTTCATATTATTTGGTCTGTTGATAAAGAAGGATTACGGCCATATCACGAAAATACACGATATCCCATAATAATCGCCGAATATAAGCAACGTCGAAACTGATCAATACCTAGATAGGTGACCGCTTCCCAATACCAGAGGCTGTAAGCTTGGATGTACGGGTACTGTAATGGTGTGGAAATTTTTAATTGGAGTGTCGAGTTCCAATTCCAGTTGAGTTTGTTATAATCGTTTACTCCCAATTACTGTCAGAAATTCTAGCTATGTGTTAATTAATAAGTCTCGTATCATCAAATCATTATATCAAAATAAAAAATTCTAACAGTATATATATATATATATATATATATATATATATATATATATATATATATATATATATATATATATATATAGTAACTTTCAATAGCCTGTAAATTGTGGATAAGCCGGAGAAAGCTGATATATCAATCAATTATATAGATTAAGTTTACCCAAACAGAACTGCAGCACCTGCTATTTTTGGTTTCAAGAATACCCATTTGCGTGATAAAGGTCAGCTGGCTTTACTACGATGACATACATTTGGTATATTCCCCTTTCTGACTTTAAATACATCTCCTTTTTCTATCCTTAGATTACATCATCTTGCCTTGAGTCGTTGGGTTCATTAATTATTTCTCTTTACTGTTGCGATTTCCATTTGTTTTACCTGAAATATCTGCTGCTTGCTAAATTATATTTACTAATTTTGTTATTCATATCATTGATTGTCGTTATTCCAGGAAGTCTGGAATCTCTGACTAGTTCCCTCCGAAGATACGATTTCTTGCTAATAGTATAAATTTTCTTGTAATTCATTTTCTTCGTTTAATATTTAAACACCGTATTATGCCTGGAAAGACTTAATATAATGACCGCTTCTGTTATTTTATTTGCTTATGGCCGTTACTTCCATAACGATATTTTCTTGCAGAGAAATTATAAATGCAATTTCAAATTTTATTATTTTGATATATATATATATATATATATATATATATATATATATATATATATATATATATATATATGTGTGTGTGTGTGTGTGTGTATAAACAGAACTAGAACTTGTAAAACTTGGGATGACCCATGCCCTTTGTGCCTCCATGAGAAACTGCACATTACGTTTCTAAATAATAACAATCTATTAAATAATAGACATGAGTTAACAGTTTTTCCCGACATCATCAAATTTATGCATTGAATAATTAGCTAAAAACAAGCATACAATTAAATATTTTTTTAATCCATAGCCCAAATAAATTGTTTAAATACCCTACAAATAAAAGATAACCCTTTATGAAGTCGTCAAAAAACAAATGTTACGCCAGTTTTTATATACACAAATCCCTTTCATAAAGAAAATAAAATAAAATAAATAAATAAATCTCCATAGACACGTAAACCAGACTAGGCGAAAACATCTTCCCTATTAAATTTAGACAGCCCCACCTTACCCTGAGTTGACATCTATGAAAGTAACTCTATACTGATACAAATTATTAACACCCAACACCCCTAACTATTTTAAACAATTCGCCCTGGCTGTTACCATGGAAATTTTGATTTCAATTATGATTATAATATTAAAACACGTAAATTTCAGAAATAATTATTCCCCAAAAAGTTTCGCTTGAAGATGGAACAGAGCTTGCTTTAATTCAATTTAATTCATTATTTATATTGAAGTTTTCGTCTCTTGTTTTGAAACATGAGACCTCTTATGTAGCGTGTTGGAATCATATTTTTAAATAAAAAATTATATATATATATATATATATATATATATATATATATATATAAAGTGAACATTGAAGTCAGCAATCAGAGGCGGCAGGCTGTTTCATGTTAGCCGCAATCATCAGGCGTTCTGACAATTGCGCCTAGCATGAAACAGCCTGTCGCCTCTGAGTTTTGACTTGAATGCTCACTTTTATATTTATATTTACATACGCCCTATCTCTAATTTTTTGCATTTTATCCCATAAATATAGCATTCCTTAAAACTATATATATATATATATATATATATATATATATATATATATATATATATATATATATATATATATATATATATGAATTTAAAATAACATATAACCAGTTAACATTTTAATTCACTCTGGACATAATTTAGCAAAGCAAATCACAACAAAATCTCCAATCACCACGTGATACCTGACTTCCAAAATATGCAAAGATGGTGATGGATTTGTGTAATTTGGATTAGGAACCAGCAATGAATGCCGGAAAAAATAGTTTTAGTTGTGCACAAAAAACCACCACCTTTTTTCATGAACACCCTATAAGATTATGGGTATGGAATAGCCAAGACTAGAAACGGAAAACCACATCGACTACATAACGATCAATAAGTGATTTGAGGAATACAGTTTTACACTCTAGAACATAACCACGTACCGTCTAAGATAGTAATCACCCCAAGAGATATGTGATCTTTAAGAGAAACTACTAAACCTGAAAAAGGGCAAAGCAGCACCAAACTTCAATAGACCAAATCCTGATTCCAAAGGCATACCCGTTCTTACTCTTAAGAGAATATATACTGAATTAAATGAGAATTAATTTCTAAAGTACAAAACATTAGGAGAAACTTTAGAGATTATGACAAATGAAATAAACCATGTGAAATCCACCCAAAAAATATGGGATAAATAGCATGAAATAATATAATGAAAACGAGACAACAAACAAGGCCGATGTATGTTGTACAATAATTGACATTGCACACAAAAATTTAGAAAGAAACTTATAGCTCAAAGGAAATTGTGCAGATTAAAAAAGAATGATTACCATTTGGCAGATATGAATAAATGAATAAAAAATGACACATCAAAACTCTTGGACTTTAAGCATAAAAACAATGTTAGAAAGGTCATAAAAGAGAGACAAAAATACTTCAAAGCTGGAACGAATACATCGTTAAACTCTTCTACAACGAAATAGAAAAATATATAATAAAAACAATTATGGGCAGACAAGAAATACTGAAGTTTGATTTGAAGTCAGCAGTTGTTATTTAACGAAACAAAGCAGCAGGACCTTATAGGATTGTAAAAGAGATAACAACAGCCTTACACACTGGTAAAACCGTTGTATATCCGTTTTGGTAGCGCTAAGAATCCAGGTTCAAAAGAATATGAACGCTGTTCGGCAATCAACCTAATTATTTACATAACAAAACTTAACTTAATTCTGACGATTATTGCATGTAGCAAAATTAGACACGATACAAGTCAAGAATAGGGAGAAATTTCCTTAAAACCCTTGAACAAGGAATGGACCCAAGCAAGGCAGTAAAGTCCCTGAGACACAAGTGTGTTACCAGGTGTGGAGGACTTAGCTAAGGAGCAAGAAACAAAAGAAGAGTGATCAGTACGAGAGTAGTAATCGATTGGCATTGCATTTAATTTTTTGAATTAAAGTTAGCTGGAATGCATAAATACGTAGTCGAGTTCCACAAGCGAGAGTTGCGAGAAAATTAACTGTTAGTATAGAATTTACGGTCAGACATAGCTAACTCAACTGTAAGTTGATGAGACTTCGACGCAAATTTAGTACTGTGCTTAAATTCAAAGGGTCTAGGCACCATAGAGAATAGCACATCCGAAATATTACCATGAGCGTAATTATAGAAAAGGCACAGAGAGGCAATCTTAGGTCAGTGGGAAAGAGAATGAAGATGAGACGACAGAAGATGGTTAGTGATTTTGCTGACTTTTCTTTGGTTTCTGTCAAAGAGCTCTAGCTAAATAGCAAACCACAGGATTTATAAACAGAATTATAATGAAATGAGTATTTGAAATAGAAAAATATGTATACCTACGTTATATAAATTATGCAAAAGCAATCGTCATAAAGAATTGTTTTATCTATTAGATTAGAATATTTAGGAAATTATTAAAATGATCCCCAATATTTGCCTGGGGCAAACCGTCTGCATACAGATAGAAAATGAACTAAGTGCACAAAGATAAAAACGGTCACATGATAATGATGCGACTTATTCAATCTTTCTAGTAGTCCTGCGACAATTAGTATTCATTACTGGAGGATATAACCATAACAAGACACGATAGGCAGTTGGCACAATGTTGATAACAGACAGAAAAAGATAATAGCAAGAACTCCTAGAGGAAATAATATAACAAAGTGAGAAGTAGGGAGTAAAAACAAATGTCTGTAAGTAAACGGATTTTATGGTCGCTAGGAAGAGTAACAGCTCAAAATGGGAAGTATAAATAATGGATAGGCCATATTAAAGCAACTACGAAGTTCAAATAACGAAAGTGCTTTCCAAAAGTTAAGCAAAGTATAAAGAAACTAGAAAATTACAACAGGAATATAGTTTTGCAGAATGTCGAGAGTAAAATGAACTGACGTAAATAAAACGTAAATGCATTTATACTTAAAACTAGAACAAATTATTGAGATTTATCGAGCACATAATGAGAAAAAAGGACTTACAAAAATTGACATTGAAATGCCAAATAAATGCATATGAGAAAACACACAATAACTTGGGAAACCAGAAAAGAACTACAAAGGAGAAGATGTAAATAGGCATGATTACCTACTTACAGAATGGAAACGGCACGTAGAAGATGAAAAATACATAGTTAAGAAAAACATTCCACATGTTAATCTATATATAAAAAATAAAACATTGTATTATATATTTGGACTTAGTTTTGTAATATGTTATAATCAAAGAAAGAAAAGATGCTCAAATAAAATGAAAAATAATGAAGCTTTCTTTCATAATTTTTTATCTGACTGTAATGCCTCCTGACTTTTCAAATGAAAAAAAAAAAAGTTAAACCCAATTAATTAGTTGTTTTTAATACTTTCGTTCCGATCGAGGAGGCGTGTCTGACAGCATAAAATTGAAAACACCACGAACTGTACTGAAATCACGCAAATCGAAGACTTTTTTTTCTCCCAAAAGACGAATATTTAAACATCGTTACACTAAATTTCAATAACACAGCCAGATAATTATTTCTAAAATTTACTTAATGCGAACGCTTAAACAGGAAATTAATCAAAACAAGACATTTTCCTACAAGTTACAAGGCATTATATACAGGGTGCGATGGATAAATTATCGTCTAAATTACGCAAAAGCGAAAATAATGCCGTCATCTAATTTTAACAGACATATTTACACAAAAATATCTTGAAATACTAAATAGTAAATTTATTCAATAAAATCGCCTCTGGCTTTAGACACGGCCTCCAGATGACTTTAGTTAATTCCTGGAATTTTTGTGTTCTTGTAGAAATTATTGAACGCTGTCTTAATTCTTCTCTTCAGTTCACCTTTATTACAATCTGCGGAGTTAGGTGGCCAGATGTAAAGGGTGATGTGGTGGCAGAAATGGTTTGAGAGCTATTCCAGGGTTCTCCTGTTGCGTGGCATGGTTTAGAGTCTTGCTGTCAGATATAGGGTCTCGCAGCAAACACCCCTTTTATCCAGGGCAGCACTACCTCCTCAAGGCAACTGATGAAGGCCTCCGTGTTGAGTTTCAGGCCATGCAGGAAGATGACTGGAGGTATAAATTCTCCATCACTAGAGATCATTACAAACACATTCGTAATCAGCATCAGACTCAACCAAATCTTTCTGAATCCTCTGCACTGTCCTAAGATTAGCAGACAAACACTTTGAAATGTTCCTACATCAAGCCGTTTCAAAAATTTCTGATGGAGTGAATTGGGTCATGGAGCACTTTTTCTCATATACGGTGCCAACTATCCATACTATATTGTGAAGTTAACAATATCCAAATGAAACAAAGCATCTATAGATAGATAGATAGATAGATAGATAGATAGATAGATAGATAGATAGATAGATAGAAAGATATTGGGAAAACTGAGATAGATAGATAGATAGATAGATAGATAGATAGATAGATAGAAAGATATTGGGAAAACTGAGATAGATAGATAGAGAGATAGATAGATAGATAGATAGATAGATAGATAGATAATTATTATGGCTTATTAAACTTTTGCAAGTTATTTACACTCAGAAAAATATTTTTCGATTGTAAGTTATTTTCTGATAATATTTATTTACTGGGACGAATCCTAACAAGTAAAAAAGATCTGGGGGGTAAAAGAAGTGAATTCATCCGTTTCCCAAAGGAATTTGCGCAGAATTGAGTGTAACAAACCCGACTGGAAATAGATAATGGCAGTCCGATTTACAATTCCGAGCCGTTTTCGATTACACCACTCGCACATCCAAGTATGAAGCACCTGGTAGTATCAAACGTTGACCCAGCAAGATGCTGGCACAACGTGATATTGCTTAAATTCGCTGTCAGTTCGAGAACTAGTGTATCAATGGCATTTGGTGTTAATCACACATACATTTGTGTGTTATATATTAGGACCTTGAATAAGTTTTCACTGTTTTCATGAAAACTGCTCAGCCAGTCATAGGCCATGGACCGGAACAAGTGATAATCGGACGGGGCAATGTCTGGTGAATACGGCGGGTTGGTTTTGACTTCCTGGATGTCATCACTCATTCTTTGGATATATACTCGAATACAAGATCCCAAATTCTGATACGTTTGCAAAGTGGAGAATTGGAAGCAAAGAGACATTGATTTTTCGATTTCAATAGCGATGGTCTGGTCATGTCATCAGAATGGGCAACAATCGAACAACAAAAGTCTCCTATAAACCAGCTACACACAGACAAACGAAACATATGCAGACTATGGTTCAGGCACAAAAGCAAACAGAAGAGGAATCTCGATGCTGTCGGGGTACCATCGACTGAAAAGGGAGAAGAGCATATTGACATAATGGTATTAAAGAATTTGAATTGAAACTCTTACATCATCTAATCGAATCAAGAACAAAAATATAAACTATTTGCATAAAGACCAGCAGTCTTGTCTCGCACCCCACAATATTGAAGCCAATCTGGTTTTGTCCGTACGTCACATATTCAAAATAAACATCTATAGATTAAACAAAAAAAAGAGGCTGGAGAACAAAAAAACACAAACACAAATATACACGCACACGCACAAACACACAAACACACACACTAATACACAAAATGATGAGTCAAAGTGGAAAATTCTTATCAAAGACACGTTTACCCGGAGAATTTCATGTTCTCTTTGGAATCATAAGTTTAATTAAAATAATTACATATAGATTTATCTTTCTTTTAATCAAATTAATGTTGAAAAAAGGAACATCAGGTTTCTTTGGCGAAACACGTCTTTGATAAAAAAATATTCACATTCTCTTATCATCTTTATATTGTTTGGGATATTATTATACAAGCTAAACTATCTCTCTCTCTCTCTCTCTCTCTCATCAACAAACACAGACGCGCGCACGCACGTTCACATACGTATATATATATATATATATATATATATATATATATATATATATATATATATATATATATATATATATATATATATGTTTCGCATCTATACAATGGTTAGAGTAGGAACGACTTGAAAATCTAGATAAACTATGTGCAAATATTAAAAAATATGTGTAGTAAGATGTCCCTCCCAATGATGTCCTTGCCTGCCATTGTATCCTCTTTGTCGTCTGCAAAGAAAGGGCCCACTAGACACCAACATATTATATATATATATATATATATATATATATATATATATATATATATATATATATATATATATATGTGTCTGTGTGTGTGTGTGCGTGTTTGTGCGCGTGGTCTGCGTGTCTCTGTGTTCGTGTGTGTGTGTGTATTCGGGTGTGTGTTCGTGTGCGTTTTGTAAATCATCTTTTCTGAAAAATACACGTTGGTAAGTAACCCATATTGTTATGACCTTCGACGAAAAGAATTTTTTTTTTAGATTTAAAATATAAATCTGAAGTAGCATCATGAGTAGAATTTTTTTTTCTAAATTTGACATTTCAGGTATAATTCCTTTTTATTTCTTCTTGCTTTATGTGCAAAATAGTCTGTACGTTTGTAACAAAAATATGGATTTTGCTAAATCAGCAGCTGTCAATGGCTGCAGGCGGCTATGCGTATTATATTTTCCCTTATTTGCTGTCTATTTCGTCTGCGAATATTCATGGGAAGAGTTTAATGCCAATCTAATTCTGCATATGATTGGTACAGATTTTTAGAATCCAGCATCTATTTATAATTATTCATTACGTTTAGTATCCATTCGCATTTCCCATTAAATATATATTATTTATTTTGTACTTTATTCACAGGAATACACTGCAAACACACACGCACACATATATATATATGATTTATATTTGGGTATTACCTCAAAAACAAAAACGCAATCATATTTCGATGTCTATTAACACATCTCATCAGTAAATAATTTCACATGGGTATATATATATATATATATATATATATATATATATATATATATATATATATATATATATATATATATATGCAAATTCGTATTTAAATTATTTGGGATTGAAATTGATTTATGTCTCCTATATTGTGAATAACAAGAAGTTATGGTCTCTCTATATTTAGGAGATGAGGTATTATGCACAGTATTTACCTTATGCGGACCATTGTCCTCATCTTTGTCGCCATCTTTGTCGCCATATTTATCACAACGTTTCGGCCGTTGTACACTCCGGCCTTCTTCAGGTGGTTGGAATTTCGAACTAAACCCTTTATTTCGATTCCTGGGGTAGACTGTTCTAGTTCCACGTGCCATGTCTGATGGATGTCAGTTATCAGTTATCTCCTGCGAATTTTCCCTCTGAAAGTTCTCCACTGCCTTAACCGGGTATTGAACTCATACTCTTTGGGTTTGTCAATGGATCTAACCAACGCCTTTATCCACTGTGTCCATGTGTCATCTGGGTATGAATCTCTGGGCATTATAAACCTAATGTTTTAATAACTGACATAACAAAGATTCCAAAAGTATACAAAAATCCTCCTTCCTTAGATTTCAATTACATGATGTGACATTGAAAAACCACGGTATGCGATGTATGAACAGCAAGGAACTGCATTTTCTTCAGTTATATATTCAGCACTTAGTACAACTTTGAGATTCATGCACGTCACAATTGTCAGGAACATATTTATAACCGAACATTGTAAAATATTCATATGAATATTCATAATCTACGCTTAAATTTGGAGCAGACCATTTAAATAAAGACAGGATTTGAGAGGGAATTAATGAAAGGTTTGAAGAAAGGTCTAAATAAGACTACAGATAAATTACATTATATATATATATATATATATATATATATATATATATATATATATGTGTGTGTGTGTGTGTGTATGAGCAAAAAACGAAATGAATTTAATTAGAGAACGTAACTAATAACAATAATAATAATAATAATAATAATAATAATAATAATAATAATAATAATAACAGTTGCTAAGAACATTCTGTTGTTTGTTATTATTAGTTACGTTCTTTAAACGAATTCATTTCGTTTTTTGCATCGAGAAAGTCCACATGGGCGAAACGCGTCAGCAATAACTACAGTTTTCGTATTGACATATATATATATATATATATATATATATATATATATATATATATATATATATATATTAAGCATTCCACACCAAGAAGGCGAGAAATCACTAGCACGCAAGGCGCTACAGAGAGTTGGAGCGATAGCTAAGAGGAGTGATCGAGGAAACAAATAAAAGAAGGGTAGGGGATATATCAAGGAGCAGTTACTGTGAAAATATTTGCCAAAAAAGACAGTAGGAGGCAACGGCATGCCTGTGAGAGAGGGGCTGCAGACGAGATACCAGATCATGTCTGATTACATTGAATATCCGTCTTTGGATTATATATATATATATATATATATATATATATATATATATATATATATATATATATATATATGTGTGTGTGTGTGTGTATATTACCTTTACTTGGGTGGTATGAAAAAATCAGATAATAGAATTTTTAAATAATAAAAATAAAAGCAGACAATGTGATATCCGCGGAAAAAAATTCATGAAAAAAATAAAAGACCAAATATGTCCGGGCCACATGAAAATAATCAACAATCATTGCAATGTCGATCCAAAAGAAAAAAAGAACACCGAGAGATTAATATGTTTCAACGTAAACGTGCTCAATACAGGAAACAGAAAAAATCACGATAACCTAAAGAATCAGAAGCTTTTATATATATATATATATATATATATATATATATATATATATATATATATATATATATGTGTGTGTGTGTGTGTGTCTGTGTGTGTCTGTGTGTGTGCGTGCGTGTGAATTTATTTTTATGTATGACATATGTGGAAGATTTTTAAAAGGTTTTTTAATTTACTTCACCAGATGCTACAAATTCTAATAGATCTTAAACAAAAAATACAATTATTCTACATTATATCATTATATATATATATATATATATATATATATATATATATATATATATATATATATATATATATATATATATATAATCATGGAATACCACATATTGCGTGTAGTTAGCAGTAGTAATAATAAAAGAGTGCAAAAATTTATACTAAATATAATTACATATTTCTTCCTCACATCGCTACGTTACTCAAACATGCATGCATATATCATTCATCAGGTACGATTAAAACTCTACAAACTAACATTTCTTTATTCATAGGCTACTTGCAAGTTAAGTGAGTAGTTTATTTCATGTGATTAAAAAAAATGTTTCGATAAAAAATAAACATAATAAGAAATACAAGATGGACTCTCCAATAACTTCCAACGTTTGTGAGTCCTGCTGGTCAATTCTTAGAAATGAACACCCCAATTATCTTCGCATATAATTTTATATTGTGGTGTAGGTTTGTGCTAATTTAACCACTCTTCTCAGTAGGACCAATACAGAGAATGCTACGCATATTGTACAACATCGTTTTCATAAAACGATTCCAAGTATTGAATTCAAAGATTTATTTCTGCTATACTGGTTACCAACCAAGGCTACACGAACCAGTTTGTCCTGATTCTCTCCCATCCATATCGATAACTGTAATTTGAACTCTGTTCATCGATATATATATATAACTCATAGCAGATATTTGTTAATATTTAATAAAACCCTTTTGATCTCGAATAATTCAATATTTGAAAACAACTAATGATAATCGGAAATACTCAGAACATATCATAAATTCGACAATCTTCATTAGAGTTTTCGCAAAGTCATCAAACGTTTTATTCGGAATCAGGCGTAAATAAACAAAATAGATAGGAGATATCCCTTGTTACTTTTATTTGATTAAATGAAGTATACCTAAATTATATATGAGTTAACGATATATACTTTTACATATCAAGAACAAATTTGGGGAAAAATGTATGACAAACAAGAAAAACGATTTCCTTGGTCACATTTCGTCCTTTAAAACATCAATGGAATAAAACAGGAAATAAACTATATAAAAAACGATACAGTGAATATATATATATATATATATATATATATATATATATATATATATATGCAACAACCAATTTCTTATTTAACATTTAAAATATTTAATCCTTCAAAATGGCTAAATTTATAGCCGAACGCTCTCAGAAAAAATAACATGCGAACAGTTTTTATATAATTTATCAACCTGAAGAGAAAAAAAAAAGATCACATGAGAAATTGTATAAAAAACTAAATCAAAATACTCTGACTGTCGTATTCAATGAAATGTGCATATATATATATATATATATATATATATATATATATATATATATATATATATATATATATATATATATATATATGTGTGTGTGTGTGTGTGTGTGTGACCCGCGTTCGAATTTCACGATGGCTTATTAGTCAGGTAGAATTTCTGATGTTATCAGACTTGATCGAGGTCAATCCCAGCTTACGGCACCATTGGAAAGTAACTACCACCTATACCACGGGTTAACCCACGGCTTACAAGTGAAATTGGGTAGTTGGAATTCTTCAGAGGCGTCAATAGCTGTGCTAGCATGAAGCCACATGTCATCATGACCGAGGGCTTGAGCGTGATGGCCTTGTTCATATTGTTTATCACGCCAGATAACACGCTCTCTCGCAGAAACTGTAACTAAGGTCTGCTCAGTATAGATGCAGTGTAAACTACAGTTGGGCTCTATGCCTATTGAGCAAATATATATATATATATATATATATATATATATATATATTATATATATATATATATATATATATATATATATATATATATATTAGTTTAATGGTTTAATATGAAAAAATACCCATTATTAAGTTTCTAAATAATGAAAATTTATTAAACCATAGACATGAGTTAACGGTTTTTTGCCGACATCAACAAATTTTCGCATTAAATAATTAGCATAAAAAACAATAAATTAAATTTCATAGTCAAATATAAGGTTTAAAAGATTAACCCAATCATAAGATAGAAAAACCCTATATGAAGTCGTCAAAAAACAAATTGTAGTTCAGTGCGACACGTTTATGTACGAAACAGCCCTTTAGGAAAAATAAATAAAAATTCTCTAGACAACGACATATGTTGCCAAAAGCTATATTTCGCTGGGATTGACCAGAGGATGTGCGTACATGAATGCCATCATTCGCTTTGAAATGGACGCCGCGACCCTATCTCGGCTTGACCTCTTTGCTAAGGTTAGTGATATGTGGATATAAATACTTTAGGCCTCTTATCAAAATGATCGCACTAGCCGTTTCCATAGTAATTAATTTTGCGAATGAACATGCTTATAAAGATGCGTAAATTACAAGTTTGGTTATTCCTAAATGTTCCCTTGAGGATGAAACAAGGCTTGATACTTTAATTCAATTTAATTTTCATAATTATGTTGAGGTTTACGGTACTCGTTTTTGAAACATGAGAACTCTTATGTAGCGAATGTATCATATTCTTAAAATTAATTATAATCTAAGCTCTACTTCTGTATCGAGCACTGTTTTTATTTAAAATAAAAACAAAAATACTAAAGAACACCGGATTATTTTCCTAACGTTTTCTTACATATCTGATTATATTTTCCTAACGTTTTTCTACATATCTGCATATATATATATATATATATATATATATATATATATATATATATATATATATATAGATATATGTATATATATATATATATATATATATATATATATATATATATATATATATATATATAGCGAAACTGATTGAGGAATAAGAAGACCATGTTCTAATTTCAGTCGTGTTCGTTACATTCACTCCCGAGCTAATGAGATATTGAGATAGTTATGCATGTATTCATTCTCTCCCCAACTATGGTTAAATAGCAGGATAGCCTTGGGTGACAACCGGTGTAGAAGAACACACTGAATTCAAAACCTGAGGGTTTATTGTACGGATGAAGGGTGACCTAAAATATATTCCGTGGTCTTCTAGAATTGAACAAATGATTCGAGAGAATATGCGATTCGACAAGTTAAAATGATCCTGGGAAAGAAGTATGAAATTCATTTACGACTTCCCTCAGACGACGAGAGAATCCAATCGAGGGATGAATGTGTTTAATATGAGTGTACATTTTCTACAAGGAGAGATAATATTTCAATATATGCATTTTTTTAAATTGTCAGGGATGATAATCAACTTTCTGGATATATTTCGTGCACATCTTCACATGTAGTTCGGCAACAATAAAAAAAATAATTAAATTAAATTAAAAATTACTTCCTGAAAAAGATAAATTTTAGTCTCCCACAAGCATATTAACTTAATCCAACCAAATGGTTATGTCCAAACGGAATATTTACTCTCAACGAAAGTTAAATAACTGAGATGCCTGTTTTAAAAATATAGGAAGACTGAAGATACCACCCTTGTAAGAATGTAATTCTCAGGAGGAGAGGACAGTTCTCGTCTCAGGCTGCTTACACTTCAATGTTACTGGCGTCTTCTTGTCTGATCAATTCATGATCAAGTAGCAAAAAGAAAAGATCAAGATGTTTGAACTAAGGAAAACAGTGGAAATTAACGGCCACAAGGCATCTAACATTGTTTGTCGAGGCATGTTGAAGTTGACCAGTCTTTTCAAGTTTCCCCATTTATATAGCCATCGCCTTAAGCCGCTAAGCTGTTCTTTCTTTCCTGTCAGTAGACAGATTTAAATGCCAAAAGTAGTGACAGTATTTGGAATTACTGGCTCAGACTTAGTATTATGCAAAGAGCCTCCTGGAAAAATGTGAACAGATTTAAGGCTTTAAATTACTTAGATTCCTTTTCTAATACGAAAATATTGTTTACAGATACAGATTCCGAAAAGTTCCAAAGAGAAAAGCGATTTTAACTAATGAGATAATTATTTGTAATCTCTCTCTCTCTCTCTCTCTATATATATATATATATATATATATATATATATATATATATATATATATATATATATACATACATATATATATATATATATATATATATATATATATATATATATATATATATATATATATATATATATATAAGTACTAAAGTGCTAAGATAAACTTGTCTTCAAATTGTTTTTTCTTTTGGAAAAAGTGATTACAAGTTTGATTTATTTTCGGGAAATTCCTGATCCTAGGCCGGTTGACATTAATTTCAGAGCAAAAACAAAACAAAGACAGCGATTTCTACGTAAACACGTATAACCACGAAAATTATATTTTAATATGAGACGCATACATACGTAAATATTTATAAACAAATCCTGTAAAAATAGGTAATTCCCTTTTTGAATATGTTTCGCTGTTTAGCTGGAAAAGTAAACTTTATTATTCGGACTATTGTCCTCATCTTTGTTGCCATATTTATTACAGCGCTTCGGCCATTGTACGCTCCGTCCATCTTCAGGTTGTTGAAATGTCGAACCGAACCCTTTATTTCTCTCACCGAGGTAGACTGTTTTCATTCAACGTGCCATGTTTAACGGATGTCAGTTACCAGTTATCTCCTGTTAATTTCCCTCTGAAAGTTCTGCACTACCTTAACTGGGTATTGAACTCACATTCCTTTTGGGTCCTGTCAAAGGACATGTAGCACAGCGGATAAACGCATTGGTTAGATCCAGTTATTTTCCACACTGCAATAACTCTCTCATAGGTGGGATATGTCGAGAGTCTCACTGTTCTATCGCTAGTACCATAGAAAGTGCTCGGATGAACTGCATCTCTTGGTTCCACCATTTCTGACTAACCATGCCACTTACAATACACACTAATCTCTCCGTTCCTCTCAAACAGTTTATTAACAACAGCACTATCGAACAGATACCCAAGATGACGCTTCTCCTATCATTATCCTTTTTACTGATTAAATCTATATTTAACAGTAATATTCCACTCCTATCCATATGAGCTATTAGGTTGGTGCCAAAATGATGTCGTTTTCTCACATAGTAACACATGCGGACCCTTTTATAGGGTGACTCTTACTTTAATATATATATATATATATTGTCTTGCCCGTTATTGTATTTACAACTGAAAATTGAATGAAGAATATGCTGTCAGGCATATGTTTATCAACAAACATATATATATATATATATATATATATATATATATATATATATATATATATATATATATATATATATATATATATATATATATATATATATATATATATTTTAGGTTGGTGGAAAATAATGTCGTTTTTGACGTCAAAAACGACATTATTTTGGCACCAACCTAATATATATATTAGTAATTCATCGTGCCTAGAATAATCATGAAGCACTGGACTGCAGTTTCGTCCTATCTGGGACTCATCACCAGAGCGCATCCACTACCGGGAATCGAACCTAGGCTGTTTCGATATAACGCAAACGTCATACAACTGTACCACGGGTCTCTCTGACGAGGAAGGCACAAACTAAACCCGATAAAGCGCCGCTACTCACGCAACGATACACATTCAAGTATTCAGATAACCTCGGAACAGTGCCAAGTGCCGCGACTGCTTTCTCACCATTAGCCGCTCCATTGCAGGGCATTAACTGGGTTTAAGAAGGATATAGAATTGATTATCTTGGCGATTTAGGCTAATCATAGTAATTCGTCGAGCCTAGAATAATGCTCAGTATACAGAAAACACTGGACGGCCGTTTCGTCCTATCTGGTACTCATCATCATTGCGCATCCACTACCGAGGATGAGGATGTTTTGTAACTTATTTCCTGTGTCTCCTATCAGAACTGTGTCATCTGCGTATCTTATGTTGTTACGATTGTGCCTGCCAATGATTAATCCCGGTAAGACTTGCAATTCTCTCAGAGCTGCCTCGCTGTATAGGTTTAATAAGTTCAGTGAGAAAACACATCATTGCCTTACGCCCGTTTCTATTTTTATCCATCTGCTGAACTCATTCTTCATGGGCATGCATGCTGTTTGCTGCCAGTATAGTTTCTTGATTATTCGATTATCTTTCCTAAGTAGATCAAAGTTGCTGACCAGTACTAACAGAACTTTGTGGCGTACATTTTGTCGAACACCTTTGCGTAGTCTATGAAACATTGCTACATTTTCTTCTGCCTTTCTTTTGCTCTTTCTTATAACATCCTGAATATGAATATCGCGTTCCTTGTTTCAGTGTCTTTAACCAACTAACATTGTTCTTGTCCTACCTCTGGCCTGATTCTGCTGCGTGCTCTATTCATCCGAATATGGATATGAGTTTTGTTACGTGACTCATTAGACTGATTGTTCAGTGGAGTTCGCATTCGTTTGCGCGTTTTTTTTTCAGGCAGTGATATGAAAATAGATTTGTTGAGATTTTCCGATATATCCCTACTGTTATAGATTTCATTTATTATATCTTTGATCTTGTGGATGTCGCATTCATCTAAACCTGTCAGCAATTCCGTTACAATTACTTCTGGCCCTGCCGCCTTGTTTCTGTTCAATTCGTAAAAGAAATATTCAACACAACAAATGTTGCCCGTAACTAATATCTTTCGCTTCTAATTTTTATTAAACTAAAATTTTGTTTTCTTTTCAAATACAAATATTTCTTGAAATTTAAACATAACAGATTTTCAAAACTAAATTCTTCAATGCATCTTCTTTCTATTATCTTTCAAAATTATTAATTAAATTAATTTATAGAGAAATGTTTGCTTTTTAATATAATGTTTAATATAAAAGCTTTATTTAAAATACCTTTTGGAATATACATATGCAACCCACCGAACGTAGTATGGGTAGAGTGGTATATTCGTAGGTTACGTTATTTTGTAACAAACCAAATAAAGAATAAAGTTTATTTATTAAAGATTGAATAAATAATTATTTAATTTGCACAGAAAACATCCCCAATTAACATACCGAAACTCTCGGACATAGATAAAAATGCTGATTAGATGGACAAATACACACACCCGTGGACACATATTATCAACCAAATCACACTTGTAATAAATACAATTCTGACACAGA
The DNA here is from genome assembly GCA_963932145.1 of Acanthosepion lycidas. Classification (NCBI taxonomy): domain Eukaryota; kingdom Metazoa; phylum Mollusca; class Cephalopoda; order Sepiida; family Sepiidae; genus Acanthosepion; species Acanthosepion lycidas. The sequence goes on from OZ010571.1 coordinate 21,013,308, forward strand.
AAAACAAAATTATACGCGCGAACGCTGATTGACAAGAAAAATACAAGTGAAGTATGCTTAAACAATGAAAAACAAAGTAAACCAAAACAAAACAAACAAAAAAATGAGGATTCTCTTTTCTAATTTATATTTCCTTTCCTGGTAAAGTTTAAATGCGAAATGTGTTAAAATTATAAAATTCTCCTATATTTTACTTATCCTCAATTATACATGACCGTGAGATCCGATTTTTCAGGATGGATACTTTTTGATATCATTGCCCTGGAGTGAGGCGATCCCAGCGTGCGGCAAATTTGGAAAGTGCCTGGAAACCATGTCACAGGTAGAGTCAAGCCTTGTGAGTGAAATTGGGTAGATGGAATCCCTGGTGGGGTAGGCGTCGATAGCTTTGCTACTACGAAGTCACAAGTCATCGTGATCGAGGGTTTGAGTGTGATGACCTTGTTCTCCCTGAAACGGGTTGGGCCAAGCCTTGTGAATGAATTTGGGTAGACGGAACCATTAGTGGTGGTGGTGGGGGGGCGTCGATAGCTTAACTATCACGGAGTCTCAAGTCTTCGTTATCTGTGTGTTGAACGAAACAGAGCGAGGGTCTGCAATAGGGATTGGCTGATAGGTTAATACAACTGAAAAAAAGAATCTAATTATCTTTATCACCTATAAGGGTTTCCAGAAAAATATATTGGTGAGACGTCAAATATTTTAATAAAGTATTATAGGAACAAAAAAGAAACATTAAAAAAAATAAATATTTTGTTGCGTTTATGCTTGATTTGTTTATGTAGAAATCACGTGTCTCATGGAATAATTTTCCCGGAAAAAGTTATTTTGGACTCGAATATGTGTCCTAGTAATAAATGAATAAGACAAAACGCTATATAAACAAAAGTATACAATGACAATAAAAGAAGAAAACATTTAAAGACTAATTACACAGAAAAAAAATTAACCTGGAGAATGTGCATATGTGCATGAATTTTGTGTGCGAGAAGTCCAAAAGAAAAGTAATTGAAACTGCGCCAGATATTTCGACCACCAGAGATTACATGCTAAAGCCAGATTTAGAAGAAAGGAAAGAGGATGCGTGGATTATCATTCCCTATTATTTATAGGCTTAAAGAGCATCCCCTAGTGGCGGTTTTTTAAATTAAACAATGTGATGTAACTCAGACATTAACTCATTAGTTGCTCACTGTAAGGAGATTAACCACAATTTTCCTATAAAAAACGCTACTCTAAAGAGAAAAGCATTCACCAAGACGAAAATGTTTACAAAGTGCTTCTTTAATCGTTAGTTCATCCACAGTAAATTTGCCTCTATTTGCTTACCATTTCACCATTCTTATACACTAAGAAATGGACAAAGTCTGACAATTATTCTAATATATTGTTATAGGTTATTTATATAGACCAAATATTTAAGTAAATGATCTGTTGATGATAAACAGTATTAATTTCTCGGATGTTCAGGCAGGTAAAGTTTGTTAATTCTGTTTATTACAAACAGAAGATTTGCTCAAATATATATGTCTATATAAATAACGTATAACGTTAATATTTATATATATATATATATATATATATATATATATATATATATATGTGTGTGTGTGTGAGTGTGTGTGTGTGAACGCGCGTGTGTGTGTGTGTGTTGTTGTTGTTGTTGTGCATGTGTTTATGCGTGTGTGCTTGTGTGTGCGTGTGTGACGAGAACATATTCATGAAATTGAGTTCTTGGGATTACCGGTTTCGAAAGGCGATCCAAACATGATGTATATTTGGAAAGAGCCTGAAAATGAGAGGATGCAAGCTTTGTGAGTGAAACTTAGTATAGGTAACTATTCGGAACCGTTTGGTAGTGATGCTAGCACTAATTCACAAGTCATCGTGACCGCGGACTTGAGCATTCTAACTTTGAGCTCCTGTACATTTATAGATCATGGTCTTTTACCCACAAATTGTAACAAATATGGGCTCGGCTGGTTGGGCTTTGTTGATGCTGAACAGAACAAAATGTACTTGAGCAGGTGTCGGCGATTGGTGCTAGCTAGGAAACGAAAGTAGATGGACATTTTAATAAAAATACAAATGGCTAGTTCATATTTTACATAGTTTTTTCAAATGTCTTATTTCAAGAAACATATTTACTGAAGGTTTTTAATCCTTAATAAATTACTTTTATTCGGTTATAAAATCTTTTCTAGTCCTGAGTTGTCTCAGTCCTGAGTTGTTCTGTCGCTCAGTCGACGCTGTTCAGTCAGCGGTGTTCAGTTGTCCCTTCCAGCCCTGGAGTGCTCTTAACTGACAAAACAAAGAAAAACACGAGTGTCTTTCTTATTTTTAAGAACTCAGGTAAACCATTCGATCGTTCTAACAGTCGGCCTTTTAGCCTTCAACCAATTTCTGGCAAATTCTAGAAACTCTAATCAAATCAGAATTAGTTAAGCATCTCACCTCGCATGGTCTTCTTATAGGTAAGCAATATAAATTTCACATTTCTATGTTAACTGATGATGTGTTAACGGTTATTGCTGAACGAGTCTATCAAGCTTTAGATAAGAAGTGTGAATTTCGGATTGCTGCTTTGAATAGTACGAAGGCTTTTAATATGGTTTAGGATACTGGTATTCTTAACAAGTTGAAGGTTTATGATATTCATGGACGAATATCTTATCGAATCGCAAATTTAAAGTGATCCTGATTTGCAACAATTCTATATCTTTTGACATTAACGCAGGCGTCTTCCAGGGTTCCCTTCTTGGATTCACGTTGTTCCTAATTTCCATCAGCAAACTCCCTGATAGCTTCAGTTCTCAACTCGGTATCTATGACACAACCATTAACTCCAGTATTAATAACATGTCTGAGCGGTGAATATGGGAGGACAAATTTCGATTCATATTACGCCGTCACCTGCCGAAGATGTGATTATAGCGTCGGTTCTCTCCTGTATAAAGAATACAGGAAGCAGAATATATATTTGCCATTGATTTTATGGTGAATATCCGTGATAGGCAGACTTTATACTGTAAACCTATAGAGACGTACTGAACCATACGTAAACGAACTATATGTTTTTGTACACGAAATGTATTGCTTAACTTCACTTCCACTTGTCTAATTAGTGTGACACTTAACAAGCTTTCAATAAAAAAACAATATGTACGCATAACACTTTACAGGTACACGGCGCGAAGATTAGATGCTTTACAGAGGCGCGGGTAAACAAGGCTCTTACAAATCAAGTTTTGGTGAGTAATGACTGTATTTATAAAGACAATAGAATTTCCTTCTCAAATTCGAAAAAAAAGGCATGTACGTATTGTTAGTATGTTATGTTATCGAAAATAAAGTAGACTTATGTTCTTTCAAATTTTGGGGGGTCGTATTTACTTATGTTATTATAATTATTCGGATAATAATCTGTATCGGTAGAAGACACTAGCAAGACCGTCCTCATAGACTTTCGGACACACAACAGTAATATAAATCGTATAGTGTAAATTTATGCAAAGAGAAAATCAAGTATTTTAAATATGGATTATTGATTGAGTTAGAGGTCTATTTCTGGTCCCAAAATAATTTGCCTCTTCGCTCATTCCAAACACTTAACTAATCATGAAATAAATTCAATATATTCGCACATGATATAATTCTGCTACTTCTAAAGCAAGAACCTATTTTTTTGAAGTAGCCTTCAGCATTTATTATTACATTTTGTTTTGTAGAAGTTCTTGTTTTTTTTTCCTAATATATCATTTTACTTGAATGGACAAGGCGTGAAAATGTCAGAAGTCACGCTGCCCAGGTGGGCGAAATGAGTGGTAATTTTCTCACGAGTAGAGACCAACATAGCCGCTCACGCTGCGTTGAATTAAGGAGGTGTGCAAAAGTAATTTACGTGTGAAATTCTAAGGAAAGAATCGATTGAAACTCTCCAGAATACTTTTTAATTCGCCTCCACACCTTTATCAAAAATGAAATTTGCGTATGCAACACACTTACACAATTATTAACATCTACCAAAATTGTGGATATATGTATTGGAGTATATTATATTTTCTTTCAGTAATATTCTAGAAGGAAGATACCGAAAAAATTATTTTATCATATACGAAGTTTTATTTAAACACAAATTAACACACAAACTAACGTAAATTCTGTTTCACGCTTGAATGCAACATTCAGGCCTTGTCAGACTTGGATATTACTTTCAAACAAGACAAATAATAACGCCATTTAGAGTTTATATATGTGTCCACTTTCACATTAGAATTAGGTCTGTCTCCGTTATGAGCATTTGTATCCATATATATATAGCATACCGTTAAAATGTATCATATATATATATATATATATATATATATATATATATATATATATATATATATATATATATGATATATGTATATATAATATATATATATATATATATGATATATGTATATATAATATATATATATATGATATATGTATATATAATGTATATATATATATATGATATATGTATATATAATATATATATGATATATGTATATATAATAAATATATATATATATATGATATATGTATATATAATATATATATATATATATATATATATATATATGATATATGTATATATAATATATATATATATATGATATATGTATATATAATATATATATATATATATATGATATATGTATATATAATATATATATATATATATATATGATATATGTATATATAATATATATATATATATATGTATATGATATATGTATATATAATAAATATATATATGATATATGTATATATAATATATATATATATATGATATATGTATATATAATATATATATATATATATATGATATATGTATATATAATATATATATATATGATATATGTATATATAATATATATATATATATGATATATGTATATATAATATATATATATGATATATGTATATATAATATATATATATATATATGATATATGTATATATAATATATATATATATATATATGATATATGTATATATAATATATATATATGATATATGTATATAATATATATATATATATATGATATATGTATATATAATATATATATATATATGATATATGTATATATAATATATATATATATATATGATATATGTATATATAATATATATATATAGATATATGTATATATAATATATATATATATATATATATATATATATATATGATATATATGATATATTTATATGCTTGTGTGTATAGATGTGTGTGTATACAAAGACAAAACAAACAGTTAGATATTTGTATCCATATATAAATATAAGAGAGAGAGTGAGAGCATACCGTAATATATATATATATATATATATATATATATATATTATGTGTGACTGTGTGTGCATATATATGTGTGTTTGCAAACACATGCACGAAGACACACACGAAGACAGACAGATAGGCAGACACGCACACATTCAAACACAGACAAAGACATATATATATATATATATATAATTTCAATACAACCTAATACGTCGGTTGTTGCAGTGAAAGAAAAGCCGGTCAAAGGAAACAAATGAACGAGGTCCAAAAAGAGAGATGATGGCGTTTGACATTGCATTTCAACTTTTGAAGATTTTAGTTACCAGGTTAGCAAATAAACGAAAAGTAATTTCACAGACAAGAAGTCCCCTCCCAAAAAAAAAACTCTTGATGAAAGTATGGCGGTTGCAGTTCCCTATTTCAGTAGTAAGCGGATGTGATACAACAAATTTGTCTAGGATATATTAAGATGCGGATAAATCAAGCGACTGAAGAGGATATTTTCTTAATATCAAAAGTACACGGAATAAATGAATACGTATTAATATTGTAACTTTCTTTCTCCCTTTAAAAGGATACTAAAAATCTTGTCCGTAAATATGAGAGGATCATATTAAAACAATTAGAAAAATTGTATAAATTATTTAATGAGACAGGACTTAATGAAAATATTCTGCCAGATTTAACAGGACCCATAATGAAATAACAATAATTGCTATGATTATATATATATATATATATATATATATATATATATATATATATATATATATATATATATATATATATATACACACACAGAGTGGGCGGAAATAAATATTCGTACATTTGAAAAATTGTATTTTTATAAATGTAAAAATGTATAAATGTAAAATCCTTAAATAAAACAAATCACGGTACATTTTATGTATAAAGACACATACTATTAAAATAATAATAAACTTAATTCTAATTCTAACAGAAATTAATGCATTTTTTAAAATTCTAACTGGTAAAAAAAGTATTCGTACAAATCAATTATTAGAATAAAATGAACAATTGATTAGAAAAAAAGTATATTCTAGAATGCTCCAGTAATGTTATCAGTAATCATATTAAAAGCTATTAGCCACTTCAGAGCATTCAGCAATTTCTAGTCTTACGAGAAGATTCTAATAATGACTAAACGTAAAGTATAGACTATTTCACAAAAACAACACATTTTTTTTATCTTTGGAAAGATGGGAACAGTTACAGAACGATTTTTAACAACCTGAATATTCCTTTTACTACAATTGCTTCGTTCATTGCAAGTCGTAACAGCGTCGAAAACCAAAGACGAACAGGGGCTCCGAGGAAGATTTCTCTAAGATCAGCAAGGATATTAGCACGCCATATCCAACAAAATCCAGAGGTTACGCGATAAGAGCTGCAGGGACATCTGTGTGCATTGGGGATTAAAGTAACCAAGCGTACAATAAGTAATGAACTACACAAAAACAGTCTGAAATCATGCATCCCAAGGAAAACTCCACTCCTCTTGAAACGACACAGCGATGCTTGGATAAAATTCGTTAGAGAGAATAAGGATAAAGAATATTCGTTTTGGGAAAAAAATACTATAGACAGATGAAACTAAAATAGAGTTGTTTGGTCATAATTATCGAAATCATGTGTGGAGGAAGGATGATGAAGCCTACTTACCAAAGTACACGTTGCCAACTGTAAAGTTTAGTGGTGGCATTATCATGATCTGGGGCTGTTTTTCTGCAAAAGGTGTTGGCAGAATATCAATAATAGATGGCAAGATAAATACCGAAACATACCTGAAAATCATGCAAGACAATTTTATGCGTTCTGTTGAAAGACATCGGCTACCTCCTGATTGTGTTTTCCAACTGGGTAATGATCCTAAGCATACCGCAAGATCTACAAGGAAATGGTTAGCTGAAAGTAACCTTGATATCTTGCAATGGCCAAGTCAGTCCCCAGACTTGAACCCAATCGAGAATTTATGGCGATATTTGAAAATTCAAATTGGAAAAAGAGCACCAACATGTATCAAGAATTTGAAGACAATATGCCAAGAGGAATGGGACAAAATACCCCTCAATGTGTGCAAATCATTAGTTGAGACATACAGGAATAAACTGGTAGCTGTTGAAGTCAATAAGGATATTATTAAATAAAGTTAATATGCTTTTTTTGTTTTGTACGAATACTTTTTTCATCAGTTAAAATGGAAAAATGCATTAATTTCTGCTAGAATAAGATTTAGTTATGTTTATTACTATTTTGTACTAAAATGTATCTTTACACATAAAATGCATCAAACTTTGTTTTAGTTAAGGTTTTTCTATTCATAAGAATACAATTTTTCATGTGTACGAATATTTATTTCCCCGAATTTTATATATAGAAAGAAAGTAATAATATTTTGAGTATTTAGGCAAATGACTATAGTAATTCATCAATCTAAAAAATGCTCAGCCGTTTCGTTCTATTTTGGGACTCATCAGCACTACCGATATTAGAACTCAGGAGAAAGTAAAGACCTGAATCCGTTTGGTTATGAATACTTGGATGAAAACTGAATTTGTGAGTGGCGGCGCTATATCGAGATGGACCCGCGCTACTGATGAGTCCCAAAATAGGTCGAAACGAACGTCCACTGCTTTCTGCATTCCGTTGAGTATTCTCTTCGTTTCGAAGAATTACTATCCATATATATATATATATATATATATATATATATATATATATATATATATATATATATATATATATATATATATATATATATGGATCTCGGTAGACAGTTCGAAATCAATTGCTCGACAGTAAATTGCTCGAAATAAATGCTCGAAAAATAATTTCTTGAACTTTCAATTGCTCGACAGGCAGATTGCTGGAAGTAATTTCGAAGCTCGAGGCATTGTTGTTCAATTAACCTACAATACTACTGTCTATTTTCCTGATTTTTTCTATATTTGTTCCTTTATTAAAGAACATTGTCTGAAACTATGACAAAACAAACAATGTTGAAGAATATTTAAGAAGTATTGCATATATTTCATACTTGTATAGTAAATATTAGCGACAACAATTATAATTTTTTAAATCACGAAGAATAACAGCAATAAAAAAAAATTGTACCCTTACTTTAAACTATGACACAAAAGCAATGCTGAAAAAAATTTGACCTGCTATATAAATGAACTCGTTCTTTAATTTTAACTGTTCAGTTAATAACAAAATGTTCTATTATTTTATCTTATAGTACATCTTAGAAACGATGTAGTTTTTTTTTTAACGACATGATTTGATCAATCTGTCTTTCGAACAATTGATAGTTCGAGAAATTATTTTTCGAGCAATTGATTTCGACAAATTTACTGTCGAGCAATTTTTACCGATACCATATATATATATATATATATATATATATATATATATATGTATATATATGTGTGTGTGTGTGTGTGTGTGCGTGTGTGTGAAACTCCGATCTGCTTAGTTGGAAATTCCAACTTTAAAATCTTTCTCTTCGTGCATCAATAAGTCAAAAGGCCTATTCATACACACGCGCGAGCAAACACATAACTACGCATATATATATGTATATACAGAGACAAATACATACACACACACGAATATATATATATATATATACATATATATATATATAGAGAGAGAGAGAGATAGAGAGAGAGGGAGATAGACAGAGATAAAGAGGGGCGAGAGAGAATGACAGAGAGAATTAGACAATATGAATGGATGCCTAGAGCAATAAATGTTAAGACATTTTCAAAAATATTCGAGATTTGTCTAAAGTCCCGTTGACATCGCGAAATTTTTACGCTGTTTGGATAATTATTGAGAATTGTTTCTTAAATTTATTGATCATATATTCATATATATATATATATATATATATATATATATGTATGTATATTGCAATAAATGGTGTATCCAAATAAAAATATACGGTCGAAAAGTGTATTTGCAGAGGTTATATATTTTTTCATACAGCCTATTTGAATTTCTTTTTTTGCTAATACATATATAATATTAGCACTCTTATCTGAATAAAATACTGACATTTTCTAATATTCGCATTTATTTGTAATGTTCCCAAATATTATGGTTATATATTCATTCCATATTACTGCGCTGAAGTCCTTTTTTGCATTACCAATGAAAATAAAAAAAAGGTAACGTCATTATGTTTGGCGTAATGAATTTTAAGCAAACGATATCTGATTTGACATAATTTCTTATTAAAAATTTTATAATTATTAGGTACACGTGTGAGAATTTACAACTTCTTAATCCAAAACTGAAATTTGCCTGTCACGTTCGATTTCTGTCCAGAGACATTTTTTTTCTTAAATACACCTCCGGGTCAGAAGAGGATGTACATTTCATTTGAAATAACCAGGTGTAAACATTCATAGTAGTAATATTCCTACACACACTAACACGCCCATAGATATATACATACAAGTGTGTGGGGGAATGCGTGTGTGTACGTGCAGAATGAATTCACTGATGGAGTGCGCCTACCTGTACCTTTGGCTCCATAATCAATGAAAAACCAGGTTGGACTCATTCCGTCGTTTAAAATAGAAAATGATTACTTATAACAGAAAATGGTTGAGCCTCGGAGTGTGTGTTTGCATCAATTTGGACGTCGTCTACGTATTCGTAATATTTCGCTTTATATATATATATATATATATATATATATATATATATATGGGGTGAAGTAGCAGGGCAGACTGGGTTCTATAGCCTTGGATGGCAACTGGTCTAGGAGAAGGACAACTCTGAGTTCAAAAACTGCGGAGGGTCATTTGGGAACCTTGTGGCATTCGGTGCACCAGGACTCTGTATTCGTCCCTTCAAAAAGTGTGGATGGTCCTGCACGTGGCCTTCACCGCTATAATCAAATCTCATGTGCCGGTGTCGGGCTGTCGGTTTCCTGGAAACTAATCTGCTTGATCCTCATACGTCGAATCTCGACGGGAGAGTCGATCATATATATATATATATATATATATATATATATATATATATATATATATGTTATGTCACGCTATCGACGGATGCCTAATTCTCCCTTCTTTTCTTTCCATCACTCACACGTTCTCTACCGTCCCCCTCCATTGCATCTCTCTCTCCCTTTTCTCCTTCCAAAACAACAAAATATTTTTGAACCGGACGCTTTATTTAGTCCACGGGATTAGATTTTTCCAATTCAACGTGCCATGACATACGACCCAGTGGATAAAAGCTTTGCTTAACGTAAACAAAAACGTGACTTATTCCAAAGAGTTGTGAATTCAATACGTGCCTATGGCACATGTTAATTTATAGAGATGAATTACTAAAGGGAATTAAGTGAAACTGTGATATCCAGAAAAGGCATGGTACGTAAAAATACAACGATCTTCACTCGTGGACTAAATAAATGGTTCGGTTTGAAATTCCAGTGTATGTCATCTGAAGAATACCGGAGCCTTATAACGAATGAAACGTTGGGAATATGCTAGCAACGTTGAGGACATCAATTCGAATAATATAAATAGCGTAAATAGTTAAATCTCAAAAATATAGACAAAATAGAATTATTAAAAAATAAATGCACATTTCTTGTGAATTAATGTAATAAAATATAAATCCTGGTTTGGCATTCCGACAATATATAATTGCCATCTGTAATTCGATTAACATGAAATTCACGTTATTATTCTTATTGTCATTGCATCAGTAAAGAGTTTTGTTACAATAATCTTGTTTATATCTATATGTATAATAATAAAGATGTTTCAATTGCACGAGATTTTTCATTAATATTCCGACCTGATAAGATTTTTTATGATGGATTCTTTTAATCCCATTAACACAAAAAGCAATTCACATGCTTAGAAAAATTTGAATTATAATGAAACTTCAGAAAGTTATAAAAACAGGAAATATTAATGTTTATAAATCCCTTGCATTTTAACAAATTAATTCATTATTTTAAAACATTCTGAAAGCTTAAACTATAAATGAAAGGGATCCATTTAACATATCTATTGTATTTGTATATTCAACGAGACCACAATACTGGAAAGGCTTTTGAATTCACTGGTAAACGGCAAAACGACCATGTAGTCGCCAATACTTGGTTTCACAAACATTAAAGAATGTTATACACTTGGAGAAGCCTACGAGTAAAAACGAAAAACCAGAGCGGCTACATAAGGATTAATAAGAGATTCAAGGATGCCGTTCTACATATGAAAATATACCGAATGCAAATTGTTGGATCGATCACATTTCAGTGATAAGTTTTACGAAACTACGAAATTAACAAATGACAAAGCAGCACCCAAAAGAAATAAGACAGAATTCTGTATGCGCTGAATTGAAATCAAATCAAATTCAGGATAAATCGAACATGAGATTTTGGTCGGAAACTGAACGTTCTAAATAGTCGAACACGCTCCAATAAGTTCCAAGTAGCAGCGACAAAAAGCTATTTCTGAGTTATCTCAAGATAAACACAGGAAATAGAATATTGAAAACCTTGCTAAAATTTGTAACATGTCAAAACAATATACATTTATTAATTAAGCGAAATGAACTGAAATATGTATTATTAGATGCAACAGTCCGTCAAAAGCCGTACTAACAAGAATAAGAAGTGTTAAATTCAGATGCAGTTGCTCAGCAATAAATATTTGCAGCAACTGATGCTTTCAGTAAGAACTGATCTCAATACAGATATTCTATAATCAATGCTAAAATCTGACGACATTCTTTAGTACAAATTTTTAACTTTGGATGAAATCATTCACTAAGAAAAGTCCTCGGTATATTCATATGTTCAGTCAGAAATCTCCTACCAGATGACATTGTCCATTAACAACTGTTCCACAAATTACAATTCGTTCTTTACCATTTGTTCAAATCAGATATCGTGTTCATTAAGTTATGTTTCCAGTTCAATTGTTGGATTGTCTCTATAACAAATCTTCCAATCAGTTAAAATTGTTCAGTAACATAACTACTCTCAATATGGTATTGTTCAATAATATACGTAATGCGATTGTTATAAATTATCATGTCAGATGCAATAACGCTGTAACATAAGTTTACACCAGTCGCAAGTTTTCAATAACAACTACACCCTTGTGATGTGGTTAATTGCATTTCACATCCGTCACAATTGTTCCGTTTTTTGGGTTTTTTTTTATAATTTTATTTCAATTCATTTTCAGAACCCTATTAACAAGAAAACATCTTTAGTGTTTCCTTTGGATTTCTTTGCATGGTTTTCATAAAAAACAATTTCCTAAACCTTTCTGCGATAGACATTTAGAAATAGTTTAACTGAACTTAAAGAAAGCAGTCAGTCAGACGTACAGGAAAGAACTTTCGAAATGTTTCAAAATGTGATTCTCAATGTCAAGGATAGATTTAAAATTTCCAATTAACTTTTGACCTAAGATTTATAAATCTATTATCTTTGTATCATAATTAAGTAATCAGAAGAAAATCTTTCATCTTCAGAAAAATGACCGGTTTCATTGAAATATGTAATTAATTGTGAGTCAACATGTATAATGCAAATCTCAGTACAATATATCATGCCTAATATATTTGATTGTATCTCTAATTCATGTTGAATTTCTCTCACCAGATGTAATTAGTCAATAAAATAGTTCCCACTAGTTATTAATATTATTATATTTTTATTTCCTTTCATTTCTGGCGTTTACACATTTCTTTCCGGGTGCCACCCAGGGACATGAGTTTAGAAATTTCATCATGACACTTTCAAAAAAATCATGCCACTGAAAAAAAAAAACAAAAACAAAAAATATACATAGATAAAGCCCTTCGTAAAGTGTGGGCTGTACATATCAGAACATTCTTTTAGGCATGGACTTCCAGGAATCCCTACATTTAGTCTAATGGAATCCTTTCCAACCAGTCCTATGGCTCCAACTACAGCAGGGATTGTTGATGTTCCGATGCGCCACATTTTTGAGATTTCGATTTCAAGGTCCTTGTATTTTGACAGCTTTTATATATCTTATTGCAATCTGCAGGGCCTGCCATATCAATAAGGAGGCACTTTTTTGTGGTCTTTAATAACAATGTCTTTGGTTTTGATTGTTCTGTCAGGGTAGTCCCATAGAATTTTAACAGGTCCTATCTCCATAAACGGGTCTGGGTGGTGTTCATACCAGTTCTTTCAGTTTCAATCCCCTAGAAGTTGCATATTTTCCATATTGGCCCACTCTGTCATGCCGGGTTTTATATTCAGAGGGTGCCAATATCGTGCAACCTGATACAATTGTTTCTGGACATTTATCCCAGAATCTGCATTTTGGGCTGACACAATATTTTAGTATATGTGCTTGATAATTCCTAGTTAACAAGCGTTGATCCTGTGAGGCAAGTATAAAACCTTCAGTTTCAGCTTTCGATCCACTGATTGGTACGGGTTTTGTCTACATCAGCTTGTTTGGCACGGGCAGAGTATTGGCCATGAAGCGGTTTATCGTGCCATTGTTTCTGTATCTGGTCGGTTTCTCTTTACTTTCTTTTGGAAGTATTTATTATTATTATTATTATTATTATTATTATTATTATTATTATTATTATTATTATTATTATTATATAACTACGAACTTACCCAAGAAATCTTCCCAATATATTCTCTCAACAAATATTCCGGCATATACTCATTTCTGCTATAGCTCAGTAATAACTATTCATATTTGATGTGATTAAAAAATAAAAAAAAACATGCAATTGTTCAGTAAGAACTCCTCATACCAGCCTTTATTGCTCTTTTATATCTGTCTAAACAAATAAAGTATTACGTAATGTCTTTTCATAACAGATGCATTTGTAGCAGCTGTATTGTGGGATATACTCCGAGTAGGATGTTTTCTTCAATCACTACAATGTTCACCTCTTCAAGTCTAGGATTAAACTGCTATCTTTCCTTCATAACTCTATTAACTTTGCTTACAAATAATAGCATCGAATACCAAACATTAATCCTATATCTTGTGGTGAACTTATGTCATGTATTGGGTGAATATTAGTATTAAAATATTACCATCAGATGCAAATCTTATGTAAGATCTGTTCAGACAAGATTAATAATATTCAATCCCTAATGTAATTGTTCAGGATGATGATTTCATATCTGCTGTGGCATTTGAGTTAGGAGTGTTGCCACCAGTTTTAGTTACGCAGAAATAATAGTCTATAGCAGGATTATATTCTGGATCATTTCTTCCAAAAACATTCATTCGTACATTCAGCAAGTATTCTTCAGGTCAGATGGTATTGTTCAGAAGCAACATCTTACACATTATTCGATTGTTAAGCAAGAAATGTTCCGACCAGATATACTTTTTCTGCAGCATCTATTTCAACCGATGTATTTCTGTAGTAGCATCTGTTCATACCAGATGCAATAATTCTGTAGGTTCTGACAATCCTAGTTTCACTTACTTCGTCACATATTTCATAACATATATAATTATTTATTATTAAATGTCACATGTAATTGTCAATTGAAGAATTCATCCCACCAAAACCAATTGGTTTTAAAGATATATTTCCACCAGTTGCAAATGTTCAATATATAATCTCCATATTACGTGATGATACAAATTAAGAAGTTTTATCACTCGGTTGAATAGGACATTAAGAAATGGATATTCAATATACAATTTTTTAAAATTATTATTATTATTATTATTATTATTATTATTATTATTATGTTTATTTTATTTCATTTGATTTCTGGTGTGTACACATTTCGTTTCGGTTCCTCTCAGTGATCTAAGATTACAAATGGCATCATGACATTTTCCCCTGACCAACTAAAAAAAAAAAAAATAATACAATTTTACATAAATAAAGCCTTTCGTAATGTGTGGATTATACACGTGAGAAGATTTCTTTTTTGTATTTCCTTAACGTATAGGCGTCCAGGAATCACTTCAATGGGTCTACTGGAATATTTTCTAAACAATCCGACTTCAACTACAATAGGTATTGTTGATGTTCTCATGTGCCATATTTTTGAGATTTTGATTTCAAGGTCCTTTTATTTTGATAGCTTTTTAGAGATCTTCAAAGATACATTGGAGTCCGAAGGGACTGCCATATGAATAAAGAGGCACTTTTTTGTTTACAGTCTCTGATAACAATGTCTGGGCGGTTAGGTTTGATTATTCCATCTGTGTGTATTTTGTAGTTCCATAAAAGTGTAACAGGTCTTATCTCGGTAACCGGGCCTGGGTGTTGTTCATACCAATTTCTTTCAGTTTCTTTCCTGTAGAAATTGCAGATTTTCCAATGCTGATATTGGCCCATGCCGGGTTTTATATTCAGTGGGTTCCAATATCGCGTAACCTGATGCAAAATAATCAATTGTTTCTGAGTAATTATCACAGAACCTGCATTTTGAGCTAACACTATATTTTAGTATGTGTGCTTTATAATTTCTAGTTAACAAGCACTGATCCTGTGCAGCAAGGATAAAACCTTCCGTTTCACATTTAACCCTGCACTAGTTAGGCACTCATGTGTACGGGGTTTGTCTACATTACTTTGTTTGGTTCGGGCGGAATATTGACCATGAAGCGTTTTATCTTGCCATTATTTCTGTATCTGGTCTGTTGCATTTGTTTTTGTTTTCTATTTATGTATTTTTCATCTTCAGTCGGGGTTTTGTGCTTTACTTGTACTTTTGCATGCATATGAAACTCCATTTTGAACTTGTTGGTTTCCTTTATTACGGAATAAAGATGCTTACTGCTTTCATGTTCTTTGACACATATCCCGGTCTTCTGTAGTTTCCAGTTATCTTTGAAGACCAACTGTTGTAGTTTTGTAGGACAGTTCTAGTTGAAAAAATCCTTTACATCCTTCGGATCTGGGTACAACGACATCAGCTTTGGGACGATGCATGCGGTAGCAAGGGAGAAGCTTTCTCGTTTTGGCGTCCATTCGCTTAATGTCAGCTGTGGTCCAATGAAGGATGTTAAAACTGAATTGCACCCCAGAGACAGCCAAGGAGTTTATGGCTGACATGATTTTTATTGAGTTCAGCTTGTTATTAATACCAAACGCACACGCCTGTAGTACTTATTTCTAAACTTCTCATTCAATTGGTATGTTGTATACCATCTCCTTCGCTCATTCCAAGGTACTTATAGGCTTCATCATGTTCCAGTTGTCTAATCTTTGTGACAAAGTCTAAATCTATTAATGGCGTTTTAATAATTCTCTCTTTCTTGAATGTTACTTTTGAACACGTATCTATGTCGTCAGTAACATTTTATAACATTGAAGGGGGTACCTTCAACTCATTGTCGTTTTTGGCAAAGATTTTGAGATCATCCATGTAGAGTAGGTGACTGAATATTTTTTTATCTAGTTTTTAAACATAGCTACTGTTGTTCAGTTCATGCGTAAGGGGGATTACAGACAAACAAAACAGAATGGGCAAGAGAGAGTTACCTTGAAAGATTTCGCGTCGGAAAATTCAGACGGGTGGACACGGTAGGGCCTCGGGTGTGATTTTGGTATAGTGTGGTTTTCCACATTTCCATGCTGTGCTTAAAAAAATTTACTACCACCGATGAAAGTTAGGACCTTTGCAAGAGTGGCACACTATCAAATCTTTACGATAATCATTCGACGCTGCGCTAAGATTTCTACATCGTCTCCTGCAATATTATTAGTATTATTGGTTACTATATATTTATCTTGACGCTGATGTCCAGATTTACTTTTGTGAAACACTGAGTCCCGAGATAAAATCTTAATTGTTTATGATCCCTGCACACACACACACACACATATATATATATATATATGGGCAACATATATATATATATATATATATATATATATATATATATATATATATATATATATATATATATATATTTATATATATATGGGCTACTACCATTATGTAAGTTTTGACATAAAAATAAATTTTCCCTTAATACAATTGCTATTAACCAGGCGTTGTTCGTAAAAAATTCGTTAGAATCATATCCAAAAGCTACACAAAAGTTACGCGTAAATTTAGTCTAATCTTAAGAGTTTTTTTTTTTTTAATATTTACATTTGCTTGCCTGGGGTTATGACATTTCAGCACCTTTTGAATTCAGAATATTGTAAAGAAATATCTATAACAGAATTGTTAATGTCATTTACTTTTATTTAATTTCCTCTCTACAAATACTACCTACGATATAAACACACAAGTTCAAAATGTATCTGAAAGATGCGAACACTATGTTGGAAATTGCGAATCAGTTGAAGAGAAAGTACAGAAGTATATGTAAAATGTTTGAAAACAGTGTCTAGATAAAACAAGATTGATAATGGCTGAAAAAATGATGCAAATTTATGTTAAAGTTAAAACAAAAAATAATATGGACGTTGATAAACTAAACAGGAAATATACGAAGAGTCTGGTTTTCCGAATGTAAACAATAAAGCAATGAGCAGAATGTTAACCCGTTAGGGACTATCGAAAAAGAATGATATGGATTCTTTTTTAAATAAGCAGAATAAGGTTCTAATTATATATTTTAAACACCCAGTATGAATCATAGATCTATAAAACAGATATTAATTATACCTTTCTCGCGACAGTTTACTGACGCCCCAACTGCTGAACAAAAATATAACAACGATCATTGATTAATTAAGAACTTGGGCTAAATGTATGTATTCAAAGTGTCGATTTTAACTAAGCCGCAGACAATAAAACTTTCAATTTGCCTTATACAATTCAGGAAAACTGATTTCTCTATGGTACTTTTAAGGGATGATGGAGACCTACATTTGATGTGTACGATTCCTGTGTTGCAAGTTGCGAAATATCAGCTCACCCGAAAAAAAAATACTACAGTGAAAAAGTAAATTAATATTTTGTCTCGTGATGTAGACAGTAAAATTATAGATCCATTTAAATAAATGATTGTATAAAGATAAATTCAGTTCTTGGACAAAGTGTGCATTTATTAATGATACTATTTTAAACTTAGAAATAAGTAAAGTAAAGATTATTTTCATGTAAGATATGAACCTTTATATTCTAAAAGAGTACTATCGGCTTCTTTGGAAAAGCATTTTCTAAATGTGGCAAACTACTGGCATCCATAATTTTCTGCATATTAACCCAAAAGGAAACATGTCATCCTTCCTAAAAGAGATAGATATGAGAATAGAAACAGTATTCCTGTATTTATTACTTTAGGTTATGCATGAGGTGTATTAGTGTCGAGAAAAACAACTCTGCTGATATGGAAGATTTCACGTCGGATATTCAACATGCTGATTTAATTGGCAGTGTTTTTAATGCCAGAAGGTTTATCACCGCGGCAATGTAGTCAATTTCTTAAAGCTTAAGTTTCTAATTGTTTGACTCGCTATCAGAGATTTCTACCTTTTTCTTAACAATTTCACAGGATAGATATTTTTTATCAATAGTTGATCTTTGCAACCATAAAAACCTCTTCGTTATCCTTTCTGTTCAAAGAGTAGAATACAGTTTACATTGATAAAACAGTAAGTACAGTCTTTCAATGCACACACGTTGAAATTCATAACTGTTGGAGACACGTTATTGGTCTATACTTTTTGGATCATATGTTTCACATTTTTCAATCGGAGTTATTCAATGACATTATTTTGGGTAGTTTGTAGTTTCCCAATGATAATATTTTTTCGCATATTAATAAACATTGTCTTTCAGAATTTTTCGTTTTGCATCTTAGTCACACGTATGGGTAATGTTAATAGTCATACGGAAATTAGCATTTCCAGCTTATAAAAATCTTTCATTTCAAGCAGTTTTGTAGTGAAATAAGTTTCTCTCACTCGTTTTAGTATTGATGGTATTTAGTTTCTAGCATTTATTTTCAGATATAGTTTCTAGACAATATCATAATTATATCGTTATTTTTTGTTTGAGGAATATTGCTAGCTATTTTAATTGCTCCTGCGGAAAGACTTCTAGAGAAGTTTCCCGCTAGCTTGTAAACTTCTCTGATTTTGATTCTGTCACACAGCCTACGTGATCCGACAAAAACTCTTCCTATCCAAACCCCAAGGTGCATTCGGATGAAGTCAATTTTACTTACTGATCTGTGAAAAGAGTTGTATATGGATGGAATTTAGGCATTTCTGAATGAAGTGGTCTCCATGCATAACAACCCTCTCAGGGTGTAATTCCAGTGAGGCTTTTTAACAGCTTGCCCGCCCTAACTTTATGCTTCAAATCCTGTCTAAGACATTCGAACAACACTGATAACTTTCTCCGCTTTTGCACATTGTCTCTTATTTCTTTATTTACATAACATCGTTTATTAAAATTCTTCGATTTAAAGATAGTCTATTATTGCTTTCATAATTTTGCAGATAGTCTTTTATTCATTTAGATCTTTTTTTTAAATATAACCATTCATTACGAATTCTAAAATGTGGGAACTTCTACATTGCTAATTGCTTCCTGCTACCTCGATTTATTTTCGCATCTATTGGACGATTTCTTCAAAGATGAAGAAGAGAATAGAGATGACAAAGATGTGGTTCTACAAGAGGAAGCTAAAGATATCATGGATAGAGCGTGTAAGCAACGATGAGGTCTTAGAGAGGTTGCAAACAAGGTGGAGGCTTATACTTAACACCAGGAAGAGGCAGCTGAAGATTCTCGGACATATAATGAGGAAGGAGCTCCTGGAGAATCTTATACCCACGGTTCGAACAGAAGGAAATATTAGGTTGGTGCAAAAATAATGTCGTTTTATCACATAGTAGCATATGTGAGAAAACGACATTATTGTCGCACCAACCTAACAGAGACAAGAGAAAACAATGCGTGACATGTCTGACGAGCTTAATAAAGTGGATGACAGAACGTGGTCTAGAAGAGGAAGCAGAGGGAAGGAGCATGTTGAGAGCTGCAAGAGATAGAAGGAGGAGAAGAGCCATGAAGGCCTATGTCCTGAATGGACATTGTACAGAAAAAAAGAAAAGAATCGTAAGTAGTAAGCAGTGTCGTACTAGATCTCTCTAACCCACTATTAATGCTACATACACATACGTGATTTAGATTATATTTTTAATATCTGTATGAAATATCTACTGTTATTCATTTTATATTCTGAAGACTATATTCATTTTTGTGAAAGGTAATAGCACAAAAGACATATTTGATGTGAAAAAAGATGGCTAATTCTAAATTTGATGAAGCTTTTCGCTAGAGAGTTTTCTTGGCTTTATTTAAAACAATGATCTACGCCGATGTTTCGATAGGTTGTTACGATAAATGCAATAAAGAAGACAGAAAATCCATTTGCGCCAGTTTTCTTGTGATATTAAACATTTCTTTACTTTTTACTTTCTCTCCCGCCAACTCCGCGCGTGCACAACGAAAGATAAGAGAAAGCGCTGCAGTTGGTCCAGTAAGGGAGGAAATCTCATGGCATTCATGATGTATTGCCGACCAAGCAAAGGTATTGACCCTATCTCATCAGTTACACTAACCGCCATTTTGAAAAGCGTCTCACTCGCACTGAAGTCTGACCCACGAATGTGGGCTCATGATGCAGCAAATTTGCAGAGTCACCAAGACAAGCATACAGCAAGCAAGCTATAAGAAAATTCTGAGAAAGCAATAAAAATTTAAAGAATATCCATTTGAAAATACTTATGCCTGCATTATTCTGTATGAAACCGTTCGCACATACACACACAATCTTCCTCGTGCACGAGCACACACACTCAAATATATATATATATATATATATATATATATATATATATATATATATATATGTGTGTGTGTGTGTGTATATATATAGGGATGTATGCATGCATATATATATATATATATATATATATATATATATATATATATATATATATATATATAGGGATCTATGTATACATACATACACAGATACACACACACACACATATATATATATAATGTGTGTATGTGCGAATGAGTGTGTGTGTAGAATTATTTATTGTTTTATATAAATGCCAAAAAGAATACCTAACCGAAGAAACATTATACGAAATCTACATTTCCCTAAATTGACACATATATATATATATATATATATGTGTGTGTGTGTGTGTGTGTATTTATATACGCATATATACATACACACAAACACACACACACACATACATATATATATATATATATATATATATATATATATATATATATATATATATATATATATATATATATATATATATATAATTTACCTAATGTCATTTTATTTGTATAACCTGGCTTTTGCTGGCGCGGTCATTGTATACTTTCGTTGTTTTAAAAGTTTACAACCCCCCACACCCACAGACAACGCACACTATCATCTATCGAAAATTCACAAATGACTTACACAAATTTGATCAATGCTAATTAATCCTCCAAATTAATTCCCAGAATAGATCACTGAAGTATAATATATCACTAACCAAATACGGTGGAAACTGATGTTCCCAAAAATTATAGAATAATAACAAGTCTGTCGACCACATATAAACTAATCACATCTGTCCTGACAATCTGTTCTTAATATGTCCTCGATTAAGCAATATTCTTCCGTTGAAAGACAAGGGATATCCGAGAGATCTATGTGGTTCTAAAGAACATCTATTGATAAACAAAATTATCCTGGAAAATTTCAGGAAAATAGGTTGAAATTTCAGCAGAGAGTTGATAGGTTTTGATAGTGTGACTTATTTTTGGATCCTTAGAATTTTGTAAATGTACACCGTCTAGATTTTTCCCAAGGATTAGAGAACAGGAACTAGAAGAAACTTATAGGTCTAGGAATTAGCGAAGTATGTGGAATACAGCATACTCAAATGAAGGAGAAAATAAGAAATGATTGCTACTGACGAGTGCTCTAGTATTGAATATAGAGTTAAGCTGAAAAAATATCAGTTATAAACAACTTGTATTTACCTGTGGTACAATACATTTTCAGCATCCTTAACTAGACTTTAACTGACATTAAGCGAATGAAGACGCAAACTAGAAAGCTTCTAATTTGCCATAGTTTGGATCAAATCAAGGCTGATGGTGTGTGTCCAGATCCGAAGGATGCAGATGATTAGTTCAACTAGAACTGTCTTATAAAACTACAACAATCGGCCTTCAAAAATTCCTTGGAAACTACAGGAGACTGCTTATGATATGTTTCAAAGACCATGAAAGAAATAAGTAACTGTTATTCAGTAATAAAGGAATTCAACAAGTTAAAATTCGAATTTCAAGTGAGTGAAGAAAAGCAAGTAAAACATAGCACACCTACCGCAACGGCAAAAAACATTAAACATAAAACAAAAGAAAATACAATGAACGAAATAAAAAAAAGATGGCAAGATAAACCGCTACACAACCAATATTCTATTCATACCAAACCATCTAACGTAAACAAACTTCATGCCTATCAGTGGCTACGTCCTGCAGAGTTAAAAGCTGAAACTGAAACATTTTATTCTTGCTGCACAGCATGAATGCTTGCTAGCTACTATTTAAGAAGGACATATATGGGAAAATTGTGTTTGCCTAAAATGCAGATAAATACGAGAAATATAGAAAAACAATGGAAAATCTTGTATCAGGTACCACAGTATAGTCAAACAATGAATATAAAGCAAGGTCTGACAATTTGAGCCAATATCTGCACTAGAATATATACAAAATTTACGGAAAATAAACTGCAAGAAATGGGTATGAGCATATCGAACCCCACTTGCAGAGATATGATCTGTAAAATTTTTATTGGACTTTACAATACACACAGATAGATCAGAAACGAGAAAAAATCTTACTTTCATATTGACATGGCAGTCCCTGCACACTGTAATGCATCTGTGAAGGACTGCGAAAAACACTAGCAAAATGCAAGGACCTTGAAATCGAAATATCGAATGTGACAAGTGTAGTTGGGGCCATCGGTCTGATTGAAAAAATATTCCGATAGACAATGGGCATTACCTTAAAGAAATAAAAAAATGTGTCCACTACTAAAGCCTAATTTTTACGGATAGCTTCATCTATGTAATATATGTTTGATCTTTGCTTTCGGTTTTTCCTCAACGGTTCTCAGTGGAAAGTTTCATGATGCCATCACTGCCCTTATATCCCTTGTTGGCACTCGGAAACAAATGTTTATACACTAGAAACTCATATAATAATATTTGCTCAAGGAATTTACATAATTGATGCAACTATTGTTTTCAGTTTGAAATGGAAATCTTGTCGGTTCAGTATTCAAGTACTCGAATCCTTAAGCGGAATATATATATATATATACTTGCTTGTTTTTTTTTCCATACTTCTTATGATTTCTAATTCAACTAATATTTGATTTATTTTTTGTTACTATTCTCCGTTCCGTTTTGTTTCTGCTTAATATACTTGGCCCGATATGCTTACCAACAGTTTTTTTCCCTGATGTTATAGATGAATGAATTTCCAACCGCCTTTATATTCACAAAACTTTCGGAAATATGTGGCATCGATGCCCTAACAAAAAGTTCTTTGGTAAGCGGAATCTCTTATTGTCACTTCCTGAACAGATAAAAAGTAGAAATAACTCGAAAATTAGATTCCAAATAATAGGGTGGAAATTGGTAGACGTTTAGTGTAACAATTTTCCAATAAACTAATGTAACAGAAAATATTACATAGATCTAAATATAAAGACAAAAGATGACTGCTCGTTTAATAATTGTGCTCACATTTCACGGCATGTATGTTTGGTGTTTGCATTCGTTTGAATCACATAATTCATGCAGTTTTACAAGTTCCTTTATTTACAAAGAAAATATGCGCCTGCTTATTCCTACCCCAATATCAATAATATCATTTAGCGTTCATTTACTCCATATTGCGTAAACATTTCACACTGTCGCTGTAAATATTTTCGCCTGTGTCACATTAATAATTGCTCTGTTGTACCAATGCAATACTTGGCCTTTTGAAAACTTGAAAGTATGTATATATTATCTTACCCATATCGTGTAGGTGTATCTTTAGTGATTTACTTTTTTAAATTATTGTTAAAAATTTCTTATTTTATAAAGGAAAACTCACGCTTTTGTGTTTTATATATATTCCAAGAAGTTGAGACTATTGGTTGTCTATTAAAGAACGTATTTTAAAATATTTTTTTCTGATTTTCTACTACTAATTTTTATTAGCAACTAAGTTTTGAAAGAGCTCGTGTTTCTTCATTTGTATCTCATGCATTAAGTTGGTATCATTTAATGGATCTCTGTTTATTGAGAGTTAAAATAAACAACATACACTTCATTATGACGCCGTTATCTTAGCAATGATTAATTATTCTTTGTGCGCATGTTTAATTATAAGAGTTGACTGATGTTCCACTATCCAAATGCCGGCAATCAATAATAGGATCAGATTAGAAAACATTTGCTGACTTTAAGAAAAATACTTTATTGCAATTACACCCAGTTGGTTTAATTTGTTGCCTCGCTATGTGTCTTGAATTTTCCAGTTTCTTACCAATTGACAGCATAGTTTTTTTTTCATTTCTTAGAGTATTTGGTATATGTGGAAGAAGAATGATATACTGTAGTAGTTATTCCTATTTGGGTTTCTTTTATTTTATTTCAGAAAAAAAAAATTACAAGTTGTTTCAAAATAATTAACACAACCGCAGATATAATTACGATTTTTTTTCTTTCCGACTAGTAAAGCAACAGGGATGCCGAAGTTGAATTTAATATAATAAAACCTAGTCATTGTCTATTCAATGATAGCTGAAATAGTTCTACTCTACTTCTCGTAATCTGTGTTTCTTTGTAAAGTTTGCTTTTTTACCATTGCTCAAAAACCCTGTCTGCCATCCATTGACACATTCACACAGGTAGATGTCTCGATAACACATTGTCTCTTTTTTCTTCAATATATTCAGTGAGTAACAGATTCTCAATGACCTTTTTCCTCATAATGTGTCGTAGAAATTCCAGTTGTCTCTTTTTGACTCAGAGTAGAAGTTCCCTTTAAGTTCCATATTTCAAAAGTCTTCTTTGTTTCTTCCTTGCTTCCATAGCATTCACAGTAACTTTCTCTAGACATACTTTTCTGTTGCCTAAAGATTTATTTTCCTTAGAAATGACGTTGGACAATCTTCATGAACGTCTTGTAGGATTTGTAATGCGTAGAACGTTAGCACTCTTTTCTTTGTCTCCAGTGAAACATGTCTGCTTCTTAGTACTTTGTTTATCTTTTTTTGAAATGCACCATTTGTTATTCTAATGTACGTTCAATGTCTCATTTTCTATCCTCCGTTAAAACACGTTACAGGTATTTGGGTTTCTGTACTAGCTTCCTTTTGGTATCCCAGAAATGTAGGTCCCATGTGTTTTTTTCTTGCTGACAATTATATAACATAAAGAAAGAATAATCACTTTCTTTCGGCGATCTTGTCTTTTCATGGCTGCTTTGGTTTGTTTAGCACATTTAGATCCTTTGTCTTTGTAATAATTATTCCGTATTTATTTACGGAGGTTATTTGTAGATTTGTCTTGCTTCATATTCCCTAAATAAACCTTTCAGATTCTTAGCAATTTTATTGTACATCCTATTCTTAAAACATCATTGTTTCTCCAGTTATCATTCTCGAATATTCTTCGCTAAAACAGCATCATTGTCACTACACGCAATTTAATACGTAAGCAACTATCAAATATTTAATCACTGAAATTAAATATTAAAAAAAACTATACAGAATTTCTTTATTGATTTTAAGAACATTTTCTGATCCTGTTATCCATTGCTCCTTTTTTTTTAAAAAAAAAAGTACCTTCGTCTTCTGTTACAAAACAACCGAGATAATTACATTTTATCACATGCGTGTTTTGTCGTTAGCGATACGTAAACCGTAACATTTCATTACTCTTTTGATAACGATTAGACTTTCTGTCTACTTACAGATATAGTGGAGCTAGCAAAAAGACAAAAAAGCTACAAAGGAAAGAGAATTGGGGAGAACACTGATCGCCAACGTTCTGAAGGCAAATGATATAAAGAAGAAGAAGGGGTTCTAAATGTTTACTTTCTTTCATATAATATAATGATTAATTATTGTTTCCGTTTTTTTTTCTTAATCTAACAGACGGACATTGTCATCTATGTAGCGTATGTGGTTAAAATTATTACCACCGATAAAAATAAATGCTAGCTGGACTTTCTCTTTTCTTATGAACATTTCGTTGAAATAACTGGTGCGACAATACACTATTCACATATTCCTTTTCATATGTATTTAAATTTAATTCATGCTTTGAACCAAATGCGGGTTTCTGTAATTTTAATGTTATTTCTTTTTAAATCAAGACTTCATAATTTTAAGTATTTTCTCTTGTAATAATTCATCACATACTTCTGTATAATCTATCAAACGGTGGTGTAGATTTTTCTGGATGTCTGTTCTTCTGTCTGAGTCATGATGATTCTGCCAACATTTTCGCATTTGAATTATTCCATATTTTAAGTCTAGTACTTTCCGATTTTAGAGTTTCTTTATTTCGAGAATAGCAGAAGGAATTTCTCTAGCAGAAGGAATTTCTCTAGTAGAAGGAATTTCTTCATTACTTGAAATAATCAGGCATAACCTACGTTGTTCAGCCATCTTCATTTCAGTAATTTTAATTTTTCCTGTGAGATGTTTGATACAATCTTCTTTTAAATATGTTTTCTATTTCCATCCACGATAGCGACTGACATTGCATTTAGATTATTTGCAGATTAAAGTTAACTGGAATGCATGAAGCCGGAAGAGGGTTCTACAAACGAGAAGAAGCTGTTAGCATAGAACATACGGTTGCATCTAGTCAGGCCAACTTTAAATTAATGAGACTTCGCTTAAATTCTAAAAGTTTAGATATTATAGTGAAGAGGTAATCTGAAAAATGACTATAAAAGTATTTACAGAAAAAGTAATGTGGGGGTAACCTTGTGGCGGTGGGAAATTGTCTGAAGCTAATACGCCGGATCGAGACCAATAATATGGCTGATTCTTCATTGGAATAAACAAGGAGGTCTAGATAAGAAGTAGGTGCATCTGACTATCTGTGGCAGTAATATTCTAACCATGGACGAAGGGTAGACGTAGGTATATACGATAGACTCTGGAGACAAATATCGACTACCACGACACATTGAACTAAGTTTCATAAGAGCTGACCTTGTAATGGATTCAATATTGTCTTTCTACTTCATGTCATCCGGGAGCCTTGTAGCGAGGTCATCATCAGCCATGCTTATGGAGAGCAGAGACTTACTATCGATACGTCCATTCAACTACGACTTGCCAGCAGTTAATACTTTTGTTTGGCGTCAAATAATCTCAAACATTTCCGGATTTTCTCTGCAATTTCTTTTTCTCTTGATCGTGAATTTTATCTGACATCTACTTGCTTTTCTTTTATTTCCTTTGTTTTTTTTATTTTATTGACTGATCACCTAAAGGCGTAAAATCCACTCAAATTAGAAATTTACTAAATGAGATTGTTTTATGGGCGTAAGCAGAGAGAACAACTGCATATTATGTGGATATGTAAGATCGATAATGTTTGACTCTAGGCTTGAAAATGTTAAGATTGTAGTGATCTGGATGTCTGTCTGACAAATCAACTGCCATCGAGAAGAATATTTTTAAGTAGAGCTTCCTTCTTGCGAATGGAATACAAACGAAATCAAAATGATTTATCTCTATGTACGTGACATGGTTAAAATTAGTTGCAACTGTCTGAATTGGGTTAATTAAAATGTATAACTCATCAAAAGATTTTCCATCGAAATAGCGATATACAAGTGTTAGTTTTGTAATATTTCCTCTCTGGGATATGGGCTATATCGTTTCAAATATTTCATCGACTTCAATGCCGAACAAATGTTCTTGAAATCTGTCATGTCTGGCAAGTGAGAATTATGCATCTCTAGACAAGTTGGGCAGCAATAATTCATATATATACTTATAAGCATGTCAGAAAGTGTCAGGTACTTTTGCAATCAGCACAACGAACTGCGCAACATTTTCAGCAAAAATTTATATATATGGGGTAACATTGTCTTTCGAATGTTACAGATGTTCCACTTAGAATCCATGATTTGCCCTATTGTTTTATATTTGTTATTAACTGGAATTGCATATATTTGTTTACAAATTGAATCGCTCTGATGTTTTCTGGATTTAATTTTTACCTACTCTTATAATTTTTGTCGTTTTAAATTTAGTTTGTATATAACCGGAAGCTTCACTGACGTAGTCAAGGCAGTGTTCGTCAGTTTCAAATTACAAAACTGTATGAAATAATCTATCTTGTTTTGTTTTTTCGGGTTTTTTTTTTCATAAAAACCTGACGTTCCAAAGAACGCAATTGATTTTTTTCATATTCTTCAAAGTAGTTGTTTATTCTTATTGTCCGTTCTCTTTACACAAATGAACGCATTTTCAATTCACAGTCCTTATTCAACAATTCCGTTATATTTTCCATAAAAATGTTGCATGAGAAATATAATTTTTAAAAAAAATTAGGCTTTTTCTTGTATAACGTTAAAATATATTTTTATGATTATTTAATTGAGCACATTCCCTTTAAGATAAGTCGGAAGAATACAGTCTGTAATTGTGCAAGACGCAGAAACGGACATCCTTTTCACATTAACTAATATTTATTATATTTTTATCTCCCAATATGAAAAATATATATGTAATCATCTCATATAATTAAAATTATTTTTAGTTCTGTGTTGCATATTTCTAGAAAGTAAACATTCTGTATTTCAATTTCATTTTTTGCTTTAAATTCCATTCTGAACTGTGTCAATATACAATCATTCCATCTCCAAATTTTGATCCTATTTCTGTTGCATATACATTGTAGATTCCTTTCAGACCTGCGTCTGCTTGCAGCCCGAGGTGTCAGTTCGGCCGGTGCTGTAGCCTTTCACATCGGTATCTTTTATTTATATCTCCCTGTGAATTGTGAATATTTTTCATAGTGTGGGGATATTAATGTAAATATCTATTGCTATATCTACAGTTAAGGCTTTATCGAGACATCGATGCAAATTAGCTTACCATTGATATCTAAATGAGACTTCTAAGAAGACGGCTTAGTCCTCTAAGCGGTCTCATTTTTTCTTGCTATGTTGCTAACTGGGTCGACAGTTCATTAGCTGACAATTTTACAAAATGAAGACGATACATGTGATTAATATAGTGAAGAAAATTTTTCTATATATTTTCTCACCACTGCGCGACAATTATAGCGGCATGATGGGTTGTAAGGGTGGGCGCATCATGTTATTTACTATGTAAACCTGAGATTTACAAATTGGCACAACAATTCCAGACAAATAATAACGATATTAGTATTTCGCGGGATATTTTTCCTCAGTAGTATGTCGGGCTTAATCGGAAATTCTTGCTGACATAGGTAAATCGCAGCTGTAAATTCTGGTTCACTTCATGTTGTTTTATTTTCAATCAAATATATTATCTGTTCTGTTTTAACTTAACTATTGTGGCGTCAGTACTTTCTCGCTGATGTGTGTGTATCCCACATTGTTGCATTTTATTTTTCGTTGATCTTAGAAGTTAACAACAAATTTAATGGATAACCGCTAATGGTGCTACTCCTAATGATAATCTCTCTATATGTAAATAGATTTTTAATGTTGTAGCTTAAATCAACGTCAAAACCTCTGGCGAAAAATAAATAACATAATATATAAGTAAATAAAACTAATAGCGGTAGTTCCATCTCAAGAGGATATCAAATAAATAAAATGTAATTTTTCAAATTGCAAACAAATGACATAAAGTTTAACACTAAACTAAGAGAATTAGCTAATCCCTGCATGGAATATAGTAGGCTACTTAATGTTCTTGTTCATATGATATTTTTTGTGTAAAATTTAGCATTAGAGGAATCTAATGACAATGCTTGATTCTAAAATTAAAATAATAGTAATAGTAATATTAAGCGTTTCTTATACGGAAACTTCAAGGAATCCATTGACCGAAGAATTGATGCTGCTTTTCGCTTGACATTCTGTTAAACTATTTTTTTTCAGAAAAATATATTTCTAAACTTCATTAACTGCTTTCATTCTTTCTAGTAGCCTTGTTGGAATTCTTGCGGAAAGATAAACTCTTAAATATTTAAATTACATAAGCTATCCATGTATTTGTTGTTGCAGTTCAAATTTTTCAAGTTATATGATTTTTGTTATTTAACATATTCTTTGTCATTTTGGAGCGCCAGTCCACGAGGACCTAAAAATGGTGATCATCTCTAAAACTCAAAGGGATCATTCGCTCGAGGTCATTTTACACCAATGACCTGAGAAAGCTTTGCATAAAGTTCAGATATTTCCGACCTATTACCACGATGCTTGCTATACATATTAACGTTTCTTTTTGACAAAACTAATTAAGAAAAATTACTTGAGTTCTGAAGTGAATATTTTCTTTTTTTACCACCTTACGATATTTGACAAACAAAAGTATCCTTGGTACAGCATATAAGATATTCAATTTTCTTATTAATGACTTTAATAATAGATTTATAGAAATATTAATAAGCTAGATAAAATTAATGTAATATAAAATATTAACTAGATAAAATTAAATAAATTAGAAAAACTAATGTGATATAAAATATAAAATGAGATACATTAATGTGATATAAAATATTATATAATTAGATAAATTAATGCGTTATACAATATTATGAAATTAGATAAATGAATGTGATATAAAATTTTAAAAAATAGATAAATTAATCCGATATAAAATATTATAAAATTAGATAAATTAATGTGACTTAAAATATTATAATATTAGATAAATTAATGCGATATAGAATATTATCAAATTAGATAAATTAATGCGATATAAAATATTACAAAATTAAATAAATTAATGTGATATAAAATATTATAAAATTAGACAAATTAATATGATATAGAATATTATAAAATTAGATAAATAATTGCTATTTAAAATTTTATAAAATTAAATAAATGAATGTGATATAAAATATTATAAAATTAGTAAATTAATGCGATATAAAATAATATAAGATTAGAAAAAAATAATGTGATATAAAATATTAACTAAATAAAATTAATGTGATATAAAATAGTAATGCGATTTGCTATGTATTTATACTCTAAACATGGGAATGTCAATATAAGTAATACATAAATAAAGAAATAAAGAATGAATTAAAGGGAGAAAGAAAGAATTAAAGAAAAAAAGAAAGAAAGATGAGAACAAGAGAGAAAGATTTGAGAATTTGGTGGTTGTTTGATTCATTTTCTAAAGCTTACCGAACTTTTCACGTTATTTATACCCAGAACATATTTTTAGATTGTAAGCATTTTCATGTTAATTATGGTTTAATGGTACAATTCTTACTAATTAAATTATAGCTGTAGAAGTCGAGGTGGTTTCATACCTTTTCCCAAGGGTATTTGCTTATAAGAAGATATAATGAAACCTATGGGAATTGGAATTCGGCTATGCGATTATCAATTCCGTGACATTGTCCATTACACAGTCAGCAGATCCAAGCTTACAGCCTCTGCTATTCTCAAGCGGTCACCCATCTCGGTATTCAACAGACTTCAATATATTATCGTGCGGGAATGCGTGTGTCAACGTGATGTGGCGTTAGGCACCGGTGTGAAGTCAAGAACGAAAGAAAACGTAATGGATCAACGTAGGAAATAGAAAGAAGCCATTTCCTTTTCTGTTAGAGGGAGAAACAAAAATAAATATATTTAGAATGAAAATCACTGGAATAGCCCGCAATGAATACAGAAAAATAAACACACACACAAATATAAAGAAACATCTAAATATATTTTATTCTCAGAAGAAATGCAAATACGTTTTTTACTAAAGTTCATAATTTTGTTTCCGAGTTTAGGTGTTGACAGTAATTAAATAATGTCTGCCGGGTTAAGCATTATTATACATAACACACACACACACACGTGTGTGTGTGTGTGTGTGTGTGTGTGTGTGTGTGTGTGTGTGTGTGTGTGTTTTCACAGGAAGTTAGAATATAGTCACCACATTTTTCAGTCGGTCTTCGTATATTTGTTTCTTTGTGCCAATATTCGCCCCGGGCCACACACGTTGAATAGAATATTTGGCTCAAACACATTACATCAGTTTTGTTAGAGAAGAAACTTATCTAGGGTCTTTTAAATACAATCTTTGAATTCAATAATAGATGATTTGATTAAATATGGCAGTAAACATTAAATTAGGAATATTCTAGTAAATTGGCTACTTATGATTTGACATATGGAGTGTATTCGGTATCTAACGAGAAACTATATATACTATCCAAAAATATTTTCAACAAAACTATCTAGAAAAAAAATCAAATTCACCAAACTTTGGCAATATATGAAATGTTTACTTCCTAAAATAATGCAATTAAACCCGGTTATGGAAAATGTACGACTCTATTAACAATAATGTAGATATTTATACTTTTAATTAAGGCTTTATATTTACTGACGGCTGGAGGTAAAAAAAAATATAGATGCCTTTACATTTATTTCATAAGCTCAAGATTAGTCAAAGTGGGAATACAAGATAGGAAAAACAAGGAGGTAGGGAAGGTCGATCTGCAATCGACAAT
The DNA here is from genome assembly GCA_963932145.1 of Acanthosepion lycidas. Taxonomy (NCBI): domain Eukaryota; kingdom Metazoa; phylum Mollusca; class Cephalopoda; order Sepiida; family Sepiidae; genus Acanthosepion; species Acanthosepion lycidas. The sequence continues at coordinate 21,046,384 of OZ010571.1, forward strand.
CAACATCAGAAAACATTTACCAAAAACATACAAAACATTCAAAGAGAAATATCTCCGATAATGTGCGTCAATATTCAAACAAAATCGAGAAAATTAAAAAGACGAGAAAAAAAAATTGGTTCCACATGAATTCACTGATGGTCAAGTTGTGAAGTGTTTTCAATGCTGCATCAGTGATATAGAGATTTTTAAAGAGTAGCTTACATGTGGCACAAGGCCGAAAGTAGGGGGCACCCAGTGAGGATTGAAGTCAAGTTCCTATTTTAATCGAATTAAACATTGTTTAAATACATTAATTCAGGATTAAAATTTTATCGTATTTTATCTTCCGTACAATTTAAGAGTAATATATTAGGTTGGTGCAAAAATAATTTCGTTTTCTAACATATGTTACTATGTGAGAAAACGAAATTATTTTTGCACCAACCTAATATTTCATCTGTTAAATTTCTTTGGGGTTTTATATATAATTTCTCATCCAAAATATAGTCATTCAAGAAAAAGCTTTGAAAGGAATATTAGAAAAAAATCCCTTTCTCATAACTGTCTCTGTGGTTTGGATTAATTTACGCATTATGTATTTTTTAAGCATTTCAACTGTTTATACTTTGGTTTCACTCAGATATCTGTTGTTTCAAAAATGCAGTAGAATGTACCATATTACCTCTGGAATTTTATTAATGCAGTGCTTTCATGAAAATATGATCCTAGTACTAAGACAAGAGGAAAACAATGAATAACTAGGGTAAATTGCTTATATAAACGGATGACAATATAGACAGTGAGTAATGGCAATGAAAGGAACATCACAGAGCTAAAAAGAGGATCAACTGCTGAAAGAAATGGTAGTTTCGTACTAAAGAACTATAATGATATAAACACAATCAAACACCATAGAAAAAAGCTTTTTGCATATTTATCCATTTAGATTTTGAACAATTTTGATTTCGATTAGTTTTTATCTGAAATTTTTTTAATTGGGTCGCTTTAGAATTCAAGACAAGACTGAAAAAAGATCTAATCTTCATTACAAAAGCCAAAAATTCGTTAAAACTTAGATACTGAAAATAATATTTAAATGGCTGTTATGCATAAACAAAACATGTCTCCCTTGCTCTCCTCTTTAAGAGAACTATTTCTGTTTACTGGGACTATAAAAGGACACTACATACGAACCTTATATTCTTAGTTGAATAAATTTTTCTTAAAGCCTATACCTGCGTACTTATTCATTGTACTAATATTTCATCTGTATGACAGAGGAGTTGGTTACTTAATTCCGTTTTTTTTATAACCTTCCTTTTTTACTGTCTGGTATTTTCGTATTTCTTCCAGATTTCAAAATGATTAATTTGCCAGTTGGCATTATTCTCTATTAGAAAAATACTGAAAAAATACACCGCGGCTGTTGAATAATATGGACTCCTGCATTTCCAGTCATCCAAGATCAAAGACAGAAAGAAAAAAATACTTCAATTAGCAAAACAAATATCTGAGACTGTTATAAAATCATTAACAGCACTTATCCTGAACTTATGTTAAAAATTCATGTTGTAGAATTAGTAAATGCTAAACACTTCAGATAAGTTGGTGAATAGATCAGTTACAACAAATTTAGCATAGAAATTGGACACAGGACATGTTTTTGGACAACAAATCCAAATCAAAAGAATAATCGGGCAACTGAACAGCCATGTTCTTAAACAGCCTCATCAGATTGAGACTTATAGATGATATATGTGAGAACAAACATGTTCAGAAACACCCGAACTGCTTGGTGCATATGCTGCTATCTCAGATCATTTGTTAAAGATTTCTTTGTGAGAGCGAATCCTATAGATCCTGGCGAAAACTTCCTTCTTTGGACATTCTGAACTGGCGCTACAAAATCGCAAACAGAATAGAGTAGCATGTAACAGAAATCACATCACTTGACGACTTTTCAAAGCAGTAACATCAAATTATCTAGATCGAAGAGAAAATGATAATATTACCCAGATGCTGTTCCCTCAGGGCAGTACTTGAAAAGGCGATAACAAATACTGGACGTGTGAAACATATATTTTTAATATTATTTTTGGAGAATGTTTTTTTTTATATATTTTGGGGACAGTAATACAGACTTTTCGGTCAATTCCAAATAATTATTGATGAGGAATCGGATAATATTACCTTATCATCACCGATGCACAAGAATGGAGATTGTGGCAATTCTGATAGACAAATATATTACAGATAATTACTCTTAGGAAAGGTATGAATCAATCTCTTGTAAACAAAGTTATGGCGTTTGTATCTGGAAAAGTGTGTCTTCTTTATTATGCTAATATCCACACGTAAAAAAAGTAGATGTCATTTGTGATACAATATATGTTTCGTTTAAAATAATGCATAAAGTGTTAGCAAACTGTAAAAGAACAATAAATCAATGCATTGATTAATTACACGACGCTGACACCCTGTATATATATATATATATATATATATATGGGGGGTAGATTATATATATGTCTATCTCTCTCTCTCTCTATATATATATATATGTAGTTTACAAGATACTGTGTTGAATATTGTTTTAAGTGGAATATATTCTGACGACAGCAATACTAGTTTATCCGTTAATTAATTCCAAATGTTTCCCGCTGAGGAAACGGTTCATATTAACATTAATATTGTGAGGAACAAGTATAGCAACGTTAGGAATTATGATGACCAGGTATACGGCGAACCCTTTACGAGAAAATGGGAACTGTATGCACTCCATATGTTAAGAAAGAATTATATGCTGACGTCGCTAAAAGTTACGCGATGAAAGAAACTTCCATCCGGCAATTAACTATTACTAAAATATATTGATGTAATTATACTCTTTTATCATAGTTTCAAGGTATATTTCCAAGAGATAGTACAAACACCGTACCCTACCGCTCTTGATTTTACTATTGAAGGCAAATATGTGTGGCTCTACAGAAAAAAGTGAATGGACGAAGGGTGTGAACAATGAAGGATTCGTAAGGAAAATGGAAATAAAAATAAGGGTTATATTTAGAATAATAAATAGGTAGCTGAAATTTATTGGAAAGGAAATGCAGAAGGAGGTGTATGGAACCCATAGGATATAAGGGAGCCAAAGTTGTCTGAAGAAGGCAACCAACGAGTGGATAGACGGTGGAGGCTAAGCTGAGAGTCTTGCCAAAACTCAAAAGTTGCTAAGCGATACAAGGGATTAGGAGATTGTGGAGATCTATGAACGTCCTCCATGCTAATAAGACGTAGCATACATGATAATTTGTTATTATTTTGCTCTGCGTGCCAAGCATATCTTGCCGGGAGAAAAACGATTTAAATCCAGCAAAGTCAGCTACGACGACGTGAAATGTAACAGTTTAAGCAGATATTTTAACGCAGCACACCAGTCACATTTACGCACTGAAATGGACGTGCAGGCTGTGTAAGATATGGCGGCTTGGGATGAGAAATCTGTGTGCAGAGTTCAATTTCCACTCGGATTGGTCACGTTCACTTATGCACAAATAACCTTGGGAAAGTTATGAATTCATCTCTTGTCCCCAAATCTATGGTGGTTTATATCGGAAAAAGACAGTGTTATTTTAAATAAAATAACCCTATAATATCCACACGTAAAAAGAACTGATGTTACGATCCAAAATACGTTTCGTTTTAAAATAACATAAAAAATCTTGTTAGGAAGCTGTAAAAAAACAAAACAAAACAAAAAACTAATCAATTACGCGCCGAAAAATCATTTCCTATGCGGACATCTTATATATGTACACAGGATAGGGCTCCTCAAGGTGGTGTAATGCTTGTCTCGCTAGAACAATTATGACTGAGTAGTGAGTTCGATCCTCACTGAGTGCCCCATACTTTCGGCCTTGTGCCACATCTGAGCTACGCTTGGAAAATAACTATATATGTACACAGGATAGCACGCACGAGCGAACACACATGCACGAGCGAACACACACACACTTGGTAGATACAAACACTCATAGACGTGATGTGGCATCCCTCCCTTTTCTACAAATATTTTCCTGGCAACTGTTCTGATGCGCTTTTTACCTGTCTATATGAATTTTATCGTACTACTATATTGGCATCTAGGTCCCACCATTTTACTGTTGAAATAGTTATATGCAACTACCACTACTATTCCAGCAGTTTATTTTCTTACGCTTCTCCACAGTGGAACTCACTTGCTTTCCTGATAACTAAATTCTTCAAAAATTTAAATGCAACGCCATTTGACATCGCCGTTCTTCATTTATCCGTCTCTCAATCACACATTGTTTTCCCTCATTTTCACTCTATGTAACCCCCTGACTGCTAGCGGCACTCTCACCTTGCTTCGGGTGAAATGCTTAAAAAATACACCCCAGAAAAAAAAGCAAAAAAATAAAACAAAATAAAATAAAATAAAAACGCGCATATGTACACAGAAAGATATATAAGAAATGGAATAATTTAGCGATTTACATGATAGCTTGATTTCGCCTATGATTCTGAGGTTTCTCTTTACCAGTACAAGTGCATTTTTATTGCGTTAAATAACACATCTTAAGCATACACTTGTCGAAGTGACAGTCAGTAATCTAATCTTGGAGTATAGCAACATCTCTCTGGGCTGTTCTATCTTATCTACAATCACAAAATCTACAATCACAAAATAGCACTTCTAAAGTAGGGAAAACTATTTCGCTCATACATTCCAATCTTTATGAATGTGTAACGAGATTTAATAGCAGACCGTTTATCAAGGCCTGTCTCCGTGAACCTCCTATTAGGAACTCATAAGCAATGATACTTAGTACGAATGTAAAGCATGGAAGACTTTGAGGGACTGAAGAACTTGGCGTGTATGTGATTTCAGGAGGTGAAATCCAGATCTCTGATTCTTAGGGAAAAATGATTTATCGGCCTAAAATATATACAAGCACCAATAATTTTAATTTTGTTCACATTTAGACAGGTCGTAACTACATCATATATCTCAGACTTTGATATACGTGCATAGACCATCTTGCTTTGAGAAGATATTTGCCAAATTTCTGTGGTGGTCTCTGGGACTATCGTGTAGTTGCCATGTAACAGGTTAACAAGGTGTTGTTTCCCAAAATCAGCCAGAAGTAAGGATTCATGCTATATTCCATACTAAAAACACTTATGAACCAAAATGTCAGTACAAGGCGGAAGTAAGTAAAAGAAAATAACTATAGACATAGTCTACAGACATCGCAGTAATGCGGTTAAGTTACAGGATGCTGGTGTATACAATGTTTGCAACAGCACAGTAAGCGAAAGAGGAGACAGCTGATGCACGATGTGGTGGAAGCGTCATTACATGAGACGCAGATGCGTAGAATTGCGTAAATACGGCAGATGGAAAACAACACAAGAATTTCAAATTTAGGAAGATTGTCTCCATCAAATACAATGCTTAATAAGGAATTTCTGTGGTCCGTTGGAGGAAATCGGTGTCATTAACTACCTGTGAATAAAGTCAACATGGAAAGTCATTTACCAACAGGGCTCAACGAAAAAAAAAAAAGCCATAAATTCATGCACGACTTAATACCTAGATTTGATACATTGCTTATTTCGGAAGTGTTCATTCTTGTCAGATATTTGGAAGTCACTGTTCACTTGGAGAACAGCATTGAGAAATCTAACGGGAAAATGGATAAAAATACACTGAAAAGGAAGAATACTGAAATAAAGAGTATGGATAAGGCAGCGAGCCAACAGTGAAGTATACGCTTCTAATTCACTTGATAGATTCGGAGATCATAAAATTCTATAAGTGAAGTGCGAACAAGTTGGTCACTTAGATAGAATATGCTTCTAGTAAGATGGTGTGATGTCTGATCTTTCAAAAGTTAAAATTATATATATACATATATATATATATATATATTTATATATATATATATATATATAATATTTTACCTTTATTTAGGTATTTTGTCACTTGATCTAATTAATGCTTTTATCCCTGTGACATGTCTCCTTGAGTTCGTCCGTGTATTAATTTCTGGGTATTATAAATCTAATGCCTTCAGCAAATATTTTTTACCAGTAAAATGTGGTTGCTGAAGACATTAGGCGCTAGTTAGATCAAGTGACAGGACCCAAAAATTGTGAGTTCAAGACACGGCTAAGGCAGTGGAAAAATTTCAGAGGGAAATTAACAGGGGGTAACTGATAAATGACATCCATTAAACATGGCACGTGGAACTAGAACAGTCTACACCATTGAGCTAAATAAAGGGTTCAGTTCGACATTCCAACAACCTGAAGAAGGCCGGAGCGTACAACGGCCGAAACGTTCTAATAAATATAGCTGCAAAGATGAGGACAATAGTCCGAATAATTACCAGAGGTTATTTAAAATTATCAGTATTGTAAATAATACCTGGTTATAGACAAAGGAATTGTAAGTAAAACAGAGACAGTATAGTGTTTTTTTTTTTAAATGAATGAATGGTCGAAAACACTTGAATGAAACATTAATTATGTAAGTTAAATGATTTATACAAAATTTTGAGGATAATTCTTAAAACCTTATCAGAAATGATGATATAAAATCTAACAGACATACTTTGCCCGTTCTTTTTTGGATGAATAATGGGATGCATTAATATATATATATATATATATATATATATATATATATATATATATATATATATATATATATATATAATTTAAAAATCATATTAAGAAGCCGAATTGCATTGCTTTCGGAAAATTACATTCCGAATAATATGATGACAACATAGCTTTTACTCGATAATATATTTTCCAGTTTCTTATAATCTTTGAAGATATTGGTAATGTCAACACGGATTTTATGCTAGAATTTAAAATCACACCAAATATGTTTTGAATGCCATTTCACGTCAGAAATATTCGATCATAAAAATCCACATAATTATTTACTTAATTATATATAAGTTGCCGGCCATTCCTGGGTAATCTTATCGGAACTTTTTTCCATTAACCTCAGCCTGCTTTGAATTCCAGAACTTTCTTTAAACTTGTTATAAGTTTTTATTTTCTGCATAAATATATTTTAATGTGTATAAATAAGTCGAGATATGTGTCCTGAACATCTGTACGTTTCTACTATCGATTTATCATGTTATTTAAGCAAAACGATAAAACTCTTTGGACACCAAGATAACTTTGTATGCATTTTCTGCATATTTTTTGCAACGGAATGTATTTAAACTGAACGAAAGAGTCACAAGATGAGTGAAAGTTGGTCGTTAGTGGGCGAGAAATGATGGGGTTATGATGCATGTAGTATACTTTCGTATCAAATGTCGGTGGTCTTCTGTGTTATCATATAGAAAATATGTGGCAAAGCGTTTACATAAATGATCCATTTCTCATCCCAATTCACTATTCGATCAAAAATATATCATCAGAATTTCGTAAATACATCATGGAACTTCAAAAAAACGAAATATATGAGCTAAGGGGGAAAACGTTTATCGAGTTTCTACACGTTGACAATTTTCCTGAGATGTTCCAATATTGTTGAAGATGCTGTCACCCATTATCTGAGACATTTCTCTGGCAGTTTGAACTAGGTTTTATTCGGCTCGTCTTTTCAGATGTTGATTGTTAATTGCAAGAAATGCTGAACTTCAGAAACCAGAATAGTACTGCCCAATATCGGGTGGACTTTTCATCCCATAAACTGTTAATGCTGGAAACGCTTGGCGAAGCATTCTGACCAAGTTTGAACTCATGCATGAAAAGTAAACGTATATATTCTTTTTTTTTATATTCAAAATGAAGCATATGTAATGTTTTAAGTTTTGAAAGAGATTGATATAAAATTAAGAGATCACTTTATTCATTAGGAATATGTCATATATGTATTTGTTATAATAATATAGAATATCATTAAACAATATAGACTTTCATTAAATAATACGGAGCATTGTTAAATGTTTTTTTTGTAATATCGGATTTTCTTTTTCCGTATAACGCAATACAGCGAATTTCTCGGCTAGATGGTTGTTGGGGAAGAAGACATGGATTAATTATATTCACTGGAGTGTGAAGGAGATAGACTAGTTTGTAATTTGAAGTCCAGTTTTCATGTCATTATACCATTTCCTCATATCTTTCTATTTCTGTTTATTGCTTTTGTCTTATTTTACGCAAGCAGAAGTTGACGATGAAAAAAAAAAAAAACTTCCAGTTTTTGTCCAGACAATTAAGTCAATAATTGTTGTTTATTTTCACCGCTAAGGTTCAGTTATAAACTATATATATATATATATATATATATATATATATATATATATATATATATATATATATATATATATATATATATATATATATACATGCACATACATAAAGACATACGCGCCCACACACGCACGTATATTCCTATTAATTTCTTAGGTGTGTGCAAGTCGGGGGGTTTTCTATAAATTTACAATCCATATGACAGGAAATAGAGTTTTTTTTATGAATCTTTCAGTCATTGCTACAAGGACGATATTTATCTAAAGATTTAATTGATAATTTTTCTATATTTCTGAGGTATTGTAATTATTTACAATTTTCGTATTGTTGTCCTCGTTTTTATGACCATATTCATGATAATAATATAGAGAGATTTTCTCAGATTATTTAGAATCTTGCAGACTGAAGTTTATAACACAGTTTAACTTAAAGATGGAATATGCATTTCTTAATCTTACGATTATAACACTTTTCAAGATAGTTTATAACTGAAAATTCATTTTTACCAATGTAAGGTTCATCCCATGAGAGCCGAATTTATTCTCATCAAAAGTTATGGTTTTATAACAATGAACAATGCAACATTTTTCAATTACAGCTCGTAATTTAAAACAATCTCAACCACCGATATTATTTTATTCGTAGAAAACAAAATAATTGCACTCTATATATAATGTCTGGTGAAATGTTTTTTGCTGACTCATTTTCAAATAGCTGAATTAAAAACAATAAAATTGTTTAAGTGCTTCTTTGTCGGGTTAAGAAATGTCAATCAGTCATTACTAGCCTCATTTTAGTACATAGAATTATTCAACCGGCATAGTCGGCAGCAGAAGGGGATAATTATTAACAAACGATACGGCAGATATACTTTGGATGATTCGCTGCTATGTTTGAGATTCTATATTTTTAAATATTTTTAGGCTTCTTATTGCATATAAGAATATTTAGCGTATGTGGGTAGCGATCAATTCGAAAGGTGTTAGGGAACTCAATTCTCTACCTTGCAAGAGAATTATTCGTTGATATTGATATACTTCTTACACACACACACATGTGTATATATATATATATATATATATATATATATATATATATATATATATATATATATATATATATATATATATATTAAAATGAAGAGAGAAACCGCATACGTTTTTGGTTGCAATGTGGATTTTCTTTTTAAATATATTATGGTCCATGATATATTTTTCCATTATGGAAAATAAAGCATAATACATATTTAAAAAAACACACACATTACACCCAAGACGTTTGCGGCTTCACTCTTCTTTTTCATATACACACTTTTCTCTCGTTGGGACTAATATAACCTCTTCCTTATATATATATATATATATATATATATACATATATATATATATATATATATATATATATATATATATATATATATATATATATATATATATATATATATATTGTGTATTTTGGCAGCCATCACATTTTTATACAAATTTTATACAAATTTCAATGTAAGCAAGTGACGAAACAATGCGATTAAGTTTCTATTTTAATATTTTATCCTCCAAGCAGTTTCCTATCTGAACGTTCGGTGTGTAAAACCTGTCTTAATGGAAAAGAAAAAAATATGCGGCATCCATCTCTAATGAGATATCTCGAATATTCTGGCCGGTGTACGAAAATTAATAAATGTATTGTCTAATAAATAGACGCAGCGTCTTCTCGAAAAGTGGTATCAACTAAGAATAAATTGAGAAAATATATCTGATTAATAAATAGTATATTTATTACTCCTTTGTTTGCAGATATCTAGAACATATTCCAATCTTTATTCATTCAGATTCACATGCCTTCAGACCAATGCCGATTGAGGTGTGATATTGAGACTAATTACGCAGCGTTGATTCTAATAAGAAGTTCTCCTATTTCTTCATCTTTCTCTTTCTTTCTTTCTTTCTTTCTTTCTTTCTTTCTTTCTTTCTTTCTCTCGATCTATCTATCTATCTATCTATCTATCTATCTATCTATCTATCTACACATGCACATACATAAAGACATACGCGCCCACACACTCACGTATATTCCTATTAATTTCTTAGGTGTGTGCATTTCATTTCAGACTGCGTAAGCACAAATACATGGTATGTCATCTAAGTTTATTTCTACATAATCGAAATTGCATATCTCACTAAAAATCTTCATGCCAGCAGTGTACACTCTATTTTGAAATGAACTTTCACGTTATCTCAAGAGAAATTATCAAATGTACCAGCCTTCCTTAACATTTCTTTTTTTTTACTTTTCTTTTTACATTATACACACGTAGACACACACGTACACACACACATGTATATATATATATATATATATATATATATATATATATATATATATTAACGTCGCTTATTTTTATCAGCTAGCTTATCATTGTATGTAATCCAAAAGAAGCCTCCCGTATTGTTTTCCGGGAGACGTAAAAAAAAAATGAAAAAATAAACTTACAAAAAAGTGTAACACTGATAAAATACACGTGCTAGTTATTCATTTTTATATAAAGTTCAGAAATATCTTTCTTTATATTGCTTTCTGATAATTTTCACAATAGCATGTTAGGTTTTCCTTAAACCAATCTAATTATTTTTCACCGTATATTGCCTCCTGATGTGACTTCTTCCTGTTGTCGTTTGAATGCACTTTAGGTTAATTAAATTAACTTTCATCACTTTAAGTTTTCTGACTATTCGTATCATTATGCAATAACTTTCATGTCCAGCCTCATCTAACTATATCGACGTCCAGCTTTTTAAATATAGTATTGATTTATTGAATATACATGGAAGTAAAAATATTATATAGATCCGTGAATATTCATGACTAAATTCATAAGTAAGTTTACTATGTCTGGAGAAAGTCGTGATCGTTTTAATCTTGAAAGATCTTAGTTAGCTTTCGAAATATATTTTCTTTATTATCTCTCAATTTACATGATGGTCTTGGAATATATATTGGGAAAAAGATCTCGTTGCTTTCTTCTACGATTTGGAATTCAGGTTTTTCTTCTTGATTAGATGTCATGGAAATCTATAGGGATCAGTTTATAGGAGAAGAAATGACTTCACGGCATTTCTTGTGAGAAAGGGATCGACATAGACTTGACCGAAATCTCGAATTCCGTTGTCAATTCATATTTTCGTGACGAAATTAACGATACTCGGATGCTTGATAAGAATGGTAAAAAGCTATCAATAATATCGACTGTTTCTTTTTTTTTAAATATACGTTCAACTAGTCATGAGGAACATGCGTCTAACAGTTTCGTATCTACTCGCAGAACCACCATCCTTTTTAGAGTTATATGAAAAACAATTGAACATAAACGAAGCAACAATAATGACAAAATATCAGGGTACGATATATTTTCTATGAATATTTTCTAGCGTAAAACATAAATAAATTTTGAGGGATCAGTAACCTAGGAAAAATAAGAATTTCTGCGTTGCTAAAAGCGAAATAAATACCAAGAACAACTGTGCAATTTACAGAATCTTGCTTCAATTAATTTACATTACTTACTGTCTGTATAATGCCATGTTTCTCTTGGTAATCTCACCACGGTTCGGTAAATGTCAGACTAAAAAATTTATTACATACACAAAACGGAATAATTCCCATTCCAATGTCTGGAGTTATCTCATCATGTTTAATTGCATAGTATCTATTACTTATGTTTCAAGTCATTTCTTACATTCTTAATAGGGGATCCAGGAACTAAATTCACAATTACTATGTCGGAAATTCTTTAATTCTAAAAGCCATTAAGAGTTCTGAAACACTTAAGTTAGAACCTCATTGCCTCATCTGCTACAATCTTGCTATCAAGCTTAAATACCTCTAATTCAAATAATTCTGATCCCAAGAATTCATATCGAAATATGGTGTCACTTGATCTCAACAGAAAGCCATTGTATTCTGTTGGTTTGATAAATTGGGAGTAAAACATATAAATGAGTAAAGACATTTTAAACGTTTTGGGTTGCTGGAATATATATCAGCCCTTGTTTGTTAATCAGTATTTTTTAGTATATTGGAGTCTAGATCTTTATTCAGCAATTCGCCTTTTTAAAAATGAGTCTGTGAGTATTTCTATAAATAGATCTTTCAGGGGTAATATCGACTAGAAACCTTCTTTTGAATTTCTGGATGAAGAGTTAGCAATATTTCGACTATTTATATTCGGATGATTGTCATCATCTTTGCTGTTGTTATCACGACTTTATGGTAGCTTTGCTCTCCGGCCTTCCCCAGGTGTATACCCATCTGAGTAACCTAAGCGACAATGTCCAAGTGGGTTAAAAGCGTTGATTTGGGAAATTGGTTCCATATTTATTTTGAGTACAATCCTTGGGACGGGCGGTGGGCATATGCATTCAGTGGAAACGGGGGCGCAATAACTGAATATTACTAAAGAAATAAAAAAACTAGCTTATATCACTAGACATGAGCAGTGGAAGGATAATGTCTAATCCCGTAGATTAAATAAATGGTACAGATGAGTATTCTCTGACAGTTACACTGGTCGATATAAACCTGATGAAGGCCGAAGAGAACAACGGCCAAAACGATATAATAATAATAATAATAATAATAATAATAATAATAATAATAATAATAATAATAATAATAATAATAATAATAATAATAGAAATGAGGACAATAGTCTGAATATAAATAGTCTATATAGTTATCATTGCTTTTGGTGGGGTTTTATCTTTCTTATCTACTGGGAAAGCCGGGTAGTTGAATTAGAGTATCGCTATTGTTTATGTAAAAACAAATATATCGAACACACATTTGACGTCATAACGAAATAGAAAATATCTATGTTGTCTGGAAGTCTAAACTGCAATTATTAATTGTGTACATAGACAACAAAGAATAACTGCAAAATATACATATCTTTGGTTAACAGAAGCGATTCGCTGGGGAGGTTTTAAACATCTTCGATGTGATTATGAGAGAAAACGCTACAATGTCTAAGAAGAAGCAATCGGGATGTAAATAACAAATGTGATATTTTTTTTAAAATATTCAACTGATCAATACTTCGTGGCTGCTTGTATGTTACAATAGAAAATGATTTTTTTGTTTACGTTTTAACGAAAGTATTTTTTCTTCCCTAAAAGAATACACAAGTCGAGAGCAGAGTAATAACTGTCAATTTAAAAAAGAAGAAATGTCGATTTAAAACAAGTAATGTTGATTTAAAATATAAATGTTCTTAGGTACATGAATTGTTTCTTAGAAAACCATTACGTTACTGCGTAATTATCTAACTTATATAAATATATATCTCACGCTATATAAATATTCAAAACTATTGTCAATATAAGTTTCATGAGCAAAATAAGATAATGAAAATTCAAAAAATATCTCGCATATATTTTCTAATAACTGTACCTGTTTATTGGTTAACTAATAGAAAACATGAAAAAGTGAAATATTTCGATTAATATGACTTTTAAAATCTTATTCGCCCACGGAATAATTTTCTTACAAACTATACTGTATTTACATATTTTTATTTATCATTGCTTTGAAAATATCTGGAACATCTTAGAAAACAGTGAAACGGTGCATATAGCATTCAGACCATTACTGAAAAGCGTATCAGCAATGCGAATAGACACATAATGGTAAAAGATTTGTAATAAATTACGTATTACTTTTCCATTAATTCTGTAAACTATGAATGAAGACGAAATTGTACTTGGAGACCATATCTGGAAATTATTTTAAGTGTACTATGCATTTATCAAAACAGAAAAGCATATCTTCAGCTATAACATTTTGAGTGTAAATTGCGATCAGATCCAGTCGTTGAAATTAAAATTGCCTTCTCTACAAATGTGTATTTTATCGTTGAATATGAGCTTACTGCTCATATTTAGGCACTGGAAGTCAATTAAATAGTAATAAAAAAATTAAATTTAAATATATTAAATGTCACATTATTTTATCTCTCCCTTTACCCAAGGATAGAGAAAAATAGTGAATGTGTGTGTGAGAGAGAGATAGTTAGAGAGAGATATATAGAGAAAGAGAGATAAATAGTTAATCTTCTCAATTAATGACACCTTATATTTTTCCGCTAATTCTTAGATACGAGGAACACCATAACATTTTCAGACAGAGAACATTCTCAGCCACAAATCAGATTTCTACGTTGCCATCAACAAAAGGGTGCAGGCTACATTCATAAAAACCGGAAAAAAAGGGATACAACTTACTATTTAAGTACGAAGACGTCAAAGTATTTGTCAAAAAAAAAAAAAAATCTTGGTATGTGGCGTCTATGTATTATCAACCCGAACAAAATAAAAGTTGAATTCGTTAAATACGGATTATAGAGCGTGAGATGGATAAATTATCGTCTGAATTACGCAAAAATCAAAATACCCTGAAATTGCATTTTAACATGTATATTTACCAAAATTTCACATAACTACTTTGGAATACTACAGAGTAGATTTATTTTATAAAATCACCATAAGTTTCAATCACAACTTCCAGACGACATCGGAATATCTTGCAACTCTCCTGAACATTCTCCATGTTTAAGTAGATGAATGACATAATCCTTACCTTCAGTTCATCTTTAGTGTTAGAAGGAGTATTGTTGGTCTTTCGTTCAACTGAGCACCACACATAATAATCAAGGTGATTGTAGTCTGGGAAGACAGTTGGTCAGACACGTAATCGGTGATGTGGTCGCAGAAATTGTCTGACAGTCATGGGTTGGTAATTTTGCTTGTGCAACATGGTCTAGAGTCCTGTTTCCAGATATAAGGTCTTCCAGTGGTCACCCTCTTGAATCAGGGTAGCATTACCTCCACAAGGGATATGATGTAGGAAATATGATGTGGGAAAAAGAATGGGGGCATAACGTCGTCATCACTAGTGATCACTCCAAACACCTTCGTACTCACCATTAGGCCTCATGCAACACTGAACTGTCCCTAGATTTACACTTCCAAGCAGTAGAGAATGATGTTTCCAAATTTCTGTTGGAGTGAATTGCGACAATTTGCTCTTTTTCTCACAGACGGTGCCCAACTGACCGTACTATACTGTTCAGTCAACAAAATTAAAAATAGTCAAAGCGCATGTGTGAAATTTAAAATATATATATATATATATATATATATATATATATATATAACGACTATTTAACCATCGCACCACTTTATATTAGGTTGGTGCAAAAATAATGACGTAATAATGTCGTTTTTTGACGTTAAAAATACTTCAAAAAACGACATTTGACAAGAGAAGGCAATAAATGAACAAGGATAAAATTGACGAAAGATGAAGATTAATATTTCATTTAAATATTTGAAAATTGTATTTGGGTGGAATGCAAAAACCGTAATGCAGTTACCCAAGCAAGAAATTACAGCAGTAAAAATGCTGTGATATCGAATACAATCCTTAAATTTGCAGGTACCGGGAAACTTGCCATGACAGAAGGCGATGATCAAAGTATAATTTAAAAATTATATTTATGTCTGCTGATCCTATGTAATTTGTCATCTCATATATCAATAAACACAACAAAAAAAAAAAAAAACTGCTTCGCTAGATCAACATGGACATCCCTTAAGAAATTTAATGGAATGAACATGGTTTCTAAATTGACTTATTTAAATCTATTAGGTTGGTGCAAAAATAATGACGTAATAACGTCGTTTTTTGACGTATTTTTAACGTCAAAAAACGACATTACTACGTCATTATTTTTGCACCAAACTAATAGTTAAACAGAAGTAAATAGGTTTACCTATCGTTCGGTTCGCACATCACCCCGTCATTTCAACAAGAGTAGATATTTATTACTTGATTTCTGTTTAGGATTTCGGTTTCTGTTCCTTCTATAGAATACTTCAACTGTATAAACATGACATCTCTTTTATTTACTATTTATTTACCTTTGTTTTTGATTTGCTTAATGGCAGTAGAGCAGTTCCCCTATTTGGTATCCACTCTTTCTGGGTTTCTTGAACAGGAGTAGAAGTTTATCGTTTTTTTTTTCCTCTTTACGGTTGGGTCTCATTCCTTCTGCAGTCTTCACATTCTCATTCATTTCCAATATCCTATTGCATCTTAGTGATAGTATCGCTTTGCTTGAGTTGAATTGTTTAAAATATAAACCATGGTAAGTGTAGGAAATTGTTATTCATAAAGGGAAGAAATCGAATTGGAAAGATTTATATTGACTCTGCATACAAACATAAACGAAACAATCAATCAATTTATGTTTAGTGGCAAAGGAGACTCAAAGAAATAGTAGTTGAGTATGCTGAAGACTTATGTAATAGTCGGTGAGGTAAAATATTGATAATTCAGGAAATATGTAGACCTAGAAATTCTTTATTATAATTAATTCACATTTGTAACGGATAATTATGTAGATAAATATCATCGAATTAAATTCATAAAGATTACTCCGATAAAATAAGGATTAAGGACTAAGTAGTATTTTGCGTATCTGAATATATATATATATATATATATATATATATATATATATATATATATATATATACATATATATGAGTGTATGTGTCTGTGTGTGCGTTTACGTATGCTCTTGGAATTCAATGAGAGTATTGTAAAGCGTTTCATCAAAGACTGCGATACATATAAGGGATATAACTTAATTTTTTTATACTACTTTTGATTACCCATTATTAATCTGGTTTATGAATTTATATATTATATATGATATAAAAATTTATACACACACAAAAATATATATATAGATAGATAGATAGATAGATATACAAGTAATATAATTCTCCACATAATATTACTTGTCTACGAAATGGTAATATACATATATATATATATATATATATATATATATATATATATATATATATATATATATATATATACATACAAAAAGTGGATGTTGTAAATTCGGATTCGTCTTGGAATTTTACTCGAAATTACCTGGAATTTAGAAGACAAATAACATCTATGCCTGAGGATGTTAAATGTGTTTTTACTGAAAGTATTGTAAGTTATCTAATCCATTGTACACTTAATAAAAACAAGGATATTTTCGTTCAGCGAGTGGTCAGTGAATTAAAGCATTTTAATCTGTTAACGAACTGAATTCCCCATTAATTAAATTAACTTTATTGATTTAGTCTTCGAATGACTATTTTACAATATATATATATATATATATATATATATATATATATATATATATATATATATATATATATATATATATATATATGTATGCATATATATATATATGTATGTATGTATGAGTATATATATATATATATATATATATATATATATATATATATATATATATATATATATATATATATATATATATATATATATATATATATGTATGTGTGTGTCTGTGTGTGTGGCGTGGGGCTGGTGTGTGTGTGTATACACTTGTGCATATTTCAGTTTAGGGATCATTACACCAATAAATATTCATACGATATTATGACTATATTTATACAATATTATTTAAATTGTTTTACAATGAAGCATTATGACTGTCCTTTTACTTTTTATTGTTAAAATTCTAAACAAACACGGAGACAAAATTTTAGACCTATAAACGATATAAATTTGCGGCGAACTATGATCGCCAACGTTCAAGAAAAGAAGACACTCAAGTTTTCCTGTTGGTCGACTTTTTAAACCTTTAGTATTAGTAAATTTTGAATTAAGGTAATTACGATTACTTTTTTAAAATATAGAGTTTCAAAATGGTATGTTTGCTAAATGAATGTCAGTTCAAAATTTATTAGTACTGAGTATACAATGTGGCCAACTTCATTAAACTGTTAGCATTTTATATCTTTGACATTTTCTTTTGTAAAATCTAAATGATTCACGAGGAAATCTGCATTTAATGTCTATATCTATGCTTTTGTTATAAGTAGCACTTAATTAGAAAATTCTAATTTGGAATCTAAATTACGAAATGGTGAGAAAAAGATAATACAACTGACTTTTGAATGCAAATACTATATTCTTCAAACTATGGATATCAGTGCAAATATTTCAGCATTTATCTACTCTGACCATCAAGAAATAATGATAACGAAGAAACCATAATTTGGAAAGTTGATTTTCATGATAGGCATTACAAGTGGTACGCCATGATGTTATTTACAAGAATCACACAATTCTGGTATTCAGCATTTTAATGAAAATAAATGTATAAGAAATATCAACTTGTTTAATAATTATTAAATTTCATCGTCATTATCGACAATATGGTTATTACATATTTTTTAAAATGTAACTGAGCATAATAATTACAAAAAAATATTTTTTTCTGTTTACCTTTAATTTGTTATCATATAAAATATTAAGATATCTGTTTCAAATTGTATTTTCGAGTGGTTCTGATTTTCAATGAGTATTTTTTGCTTCACGCCCGTGTTGTTCTTCAATGAGAAATGCAGACCCACATATAGTTAATATTATTCAAATGTTACATTATGGATGAAAAGATATGTTGACATTATTGTATTCATTTACATTTAAATATATGTTCCTTGATTAATATACTTTGTTCATTACTGTATACGCCAGTCAAAAAAGCCTACTGCATATATATATATATATATCATCCTAATAATTTTTTATCACTTGTATATACTTGCTTGTACTATATTCTGGATGGAGTGGCTTGGGGATAGTAGTCGTGGTTCGTGGATGTCCTATGGGTAAGACAAACTCGGATGAGTTCCACCACAGAATACGTGATTGAGCGATGCTATATCGAGTCTAATTTGTTGCCTCTTCGTCAACGAGGAAGGTTGGTATAGTTGGTATGACGTTTGCCTGATACCGTAACAGTCCGTAATAGTTTTTAATTCTCGGTAATGGATGCGCACTTTTGATGAGTCCCAAATATAGGACGAAATGCATTATGTTGAGGTTTATTCTAGACTCACTGAATTACATAATTATGATTATTTCAAATCCTCCTATTTCTATCTGTATATCCTTCCGTGAACCGGCTTCTAAGTTTCTGGAGTGAGCGGCTTGGGGATAGATGCTCTAGCTTGTGGAGGCCCAGTCTTATGTGGAAATACGGAATATGTGATCGAGCGGCGCTATATCGAGTCTAATTCGTTACCTCTTCGTCACCGAGGTACAGTTGGTATGGCGTTTGCCTGATACAGTAACTGTCCGGGTTTCAATTCTCGTTAGTGGATGCGCACTGCTGATGAGTCCCAATTATAGGGCGAAGCATTTGCATACTGCTGAGGTTTCTTCTAGACTCGATGAATTAATTAATTATGATATATATATATATATATATATCTTGAATAATTCACGCTTACTTTTGTCTTTTCATAATTTGAAATATGGCTCTTTCTAACATCCACATGATTTGACCGACCATTAATCTATCTGATGAATATTCGTGAACTGTGACAAAATTAAAACCCTCGATAAATCAATGACATCATTCGTTTTATATATAAACATGTTCAACAAAATAAATTTTAATTTAGCATCGGCTACGAATAGTTTTTCTTATTGTCCCCATTTCTTGACCAATATATACAATCGCCATCGAAATTATTTGAATGGCAAAACGAATAACAACTTTTTGTTGTTCACTGAAATCATTTTGAGTTATGGTCATAATATCAATATAGACAACGGATCAGAATTTCATCTTTTATTTCCGGCTATTTAATAGATGTGTTAAACGGATTAATTCATAACACCTTTTGCATCAGAATGTCCCATTATTTGGTAAGCAAAATTATATAAAAAAAGGGATTGCTCTTGACATTCCAATACGTTTGTAGTGGTATCTGTCTGTCTGTCTATCTCCCTCCCCCTCTCTCTCTCTCTATCTCTCTCTCTCTCTCTCTCTCTCTCTATATATATATATATATATATATATATATATATATATATATATATATATATATATATATATATATGTATGTATATATATATTCCTAATGTACAGCCAGTTAGATCAGGGCTACAGGAATGTAGGACGCCCATCGCACAGATACAAAGACAAGCTGAAAAGCAACTTGTCAGCAGTCAATATACCACATAAAACCCATGTGCGCTTAGCTTGGGAGCTGGTGGAATGAATATCAACGCGTATTTTGGACTCAGCAATTTTCAATCAGCTTGTCTGAATCATCTTCAAGAAGCATGAGCAAGATCTAAAAGGTCAGACAATCTAACAGTGATCTCATCTCACAATCATCACACTTGCTCCATATGTGGCCTCATTTGTAAATAACTACCGTGTCTTAAATGTCACTTAAGATTATCGCAAAAAAATTCATAAATGAATCAATAAGCTGTCAGATCCTCATAAGTCGAAACCAACATATATATATATATATATATATATATATATATATATATGGAGAAAAAAATATTTGGAAAAAACAAACAAAATTTTAATGAATATTGTCCTGAAGAAGGTTTATTAAACCGAAACGTCAGACGTTGACATTTCATTCATATTAAAACAAGATAATTGCATTTAAGGTTTTTTGTTTGTTTTTTCCAAATATTTTTTCTCCATTCTGTCGGATTTATATCCATTTATATTTGCTTACATATATATATATATATATATATATATATATATATATATATATATATATATATTTCCCGTTTTCGTTAATTTCCCTGGATTCCTGTTGAATCAAACTTTAACTGTACGAGTATTAGGGCATAAGTCAGCTCATAGGTTTCCATCTCCCTTTACCCAAGCTCTCCTACCTCCAACATATAGTTCTTTTAAAGGTGCATTTTTTCTCGATATCTACGACTAGGACCTCTATAAAGCTCTCCCTCTCTCCCTCTCTCTCTCTCTCTTTCCCTAATTAAACAGTATCCCAGTACAAGCTGATTCCATAACCAGTTTGAAAAATTCTGCGAATTTCAAAATTAAAATTCTTAGGTGGAAATGGTCATTAACGAAATGTATCTTAATTCTAATTGTAAAGACAATTCGCTGTTTGAGGAAAATGGACATTGAGCTCTCTTTCCTGTTTCAGTTTTAGCATATTTTAACTTCTATGTTGTGCTAAGAGTAATCGCGTGGATTATATTAGGTTGGTGCAAAAATAATGTCGTTTTCTCACATATGTCACTATGGGAGAAAACGACATTATTTTTGCACGTACTTAATATATATATATATATATATATATATATATATATATATATCAATGATAATATAGTTTTAATGGTAAATGTTGAAACTATGAGGTAGTGGGTCTGTTTAAATATGGGAGGATATAAATGTACACATCAGTCAACACAGCGTGGCGACACTTTACTCCTCTGTGAATTGGCCTGAATATTTTATTCAAGAATGAAGCAGACTACCTCCATTTGATGTTTATCTCAAGTAGAATTGAAGAGTGAAAATATCAGTCTCAACGCAATATTTATTGCTAGGTATACACGAATTCTATCTCTTTTATATACTCATACATACACGCACATACATGCATATATATATATATATATATATATATATATATATATATATATATATATATATATATATATATTGTGTGTGTGTGCGCGCACGCACGTTTGTTTGTTTTTGTGTGTGTCTATGTGATGTGTGCGCCTGAATGTGTGTGTGTGTGTTTAATACTTCCCCAAAAAGAACGCACCACAAGATATTCAACAGAATCAAAGCACATATCAGCTAGAGCTGCACCTAGAACCCATCACAAATAAAGAAAAACGCTGTTGAAAAATAACCAACAAATTAAGCAGATTTATATCTACAGACCAAATTAAGAATGTTTCTTAAATTGTACAGGATTGCAAAATAATGTCATATAGCTAGACATTGTGAAATCAGCAGATAATCTAGACAAATATACAAAGAAGTAATTTAAAGACACATGAAACGGAGTAAATACGCACACAAAACATCTTCTTAAAGTAAATACGCGAAAAGCACAACCGTTTCTAAACATATATGGGAAATTGTAAAGAGAAACAAAATGCACGAAAAATATGATGGAAGGTAAAGAAACAATATCAATCTATAACGATAAATCCAAAAAATCATAAACTCTGTCTGGAGGAGAAAGGAAATATAATCACATTCGCAGACTAAAACATAATTACTAAATAAAAAAAAATCAGAACTTATTACAAAAAAAAACTTAAAGTAAAATAAAACATTTTATTAGGTTACTTTAAAATAAACGCATGCATAAATAAAATAAACAACAATACAAACAACAAGTGAAATAATAATAAAATAATATTATGAAAATAAAAATAACAAAAAACAAAGAATAATCAAATTAAGAAACTGCAAATGCGCACATAAACACAAGTCACTAATAATAATAAAAAAATAATAATAATAATAATAAATAAAATTAAAAATAATAAATAGTTGATACTAAATAATGAATAACAGTTAACACGCACTAATACTCTACCTACAAATAGTCACATTCAGATCAACAATTATATATATTCAATAACCTCGAGATTAATTAGAAATATAACCGTTGGCGGATACCCAATATCCTAATGCTGACACACTATTTCATGTTATATATAATATACCATCGACAATCATATATACATAGTCGAGGCACCACACAACGCACATGGTCAGAAGATTTCGTTCAAGAATGAATAAACCCGTCGTCTCATGGTTTTGGCCTCGCTGTACACATATATTTCATGTGCCATATCCCGAGAACTGAGCATATTAACCCATAAATGCAGCAAGCCATTGATTTTATCATATGCGCACATACACACACATACACACACAAACACACATATACACATACATACATACATACATATATATATATATATATATATATATATATATATATATATATATATATATATATATATATATATACACACACACACATACACACACATACATATATGTGTGTGTGAGAGTACGTGTGTTCTTGTGTGTATGTATTTGTATTTTCTTATCCTTTCGACATAAATTTACCGTCGACAGAGAGTAAAAATCAAGTAATATTAGTTTATGAAATCATTGTTTTAGTTTTCTTGTAATTACAAGATCGTCTGATTGTAAATGATTTTTTTTTGTTTTGTTTTTCTTTAAGTAACTATGTCAATATGCAATTTCGTTATAATTCACGTTCCTTCTGCGTATATTGGAAATATTTTTATTTTTCCGTTTCTTAAATGTGATTATTTTCATGGTTCAGTATTATGTGAGTAACACAAATTTACTGGAAAATAGGGCTTTAAAGGAAATAGAGCAAGTGCCAATGAAATAACTGGATGTAACATCAAATATGGCCGTAAGATTTGACGTTAAATGTTTTATTGCAAGCTATAAATCTATCTTGTTTTCATATTGAGTGATGTTCTACGAATCATTTTATTGTGAATTATTCTATTCATTTGTTTTATATTTTAGTCTATAAATGAATGCCAAGTCCTACTTTCATAACAATGAATATCAATGTAATATTGCTAATATTTCAAATTGAGGTTATAATGTACGCTATGCGGTGGGTTACAAAGTAGGACTCAGTTTCGGACCCGGTCCCCGATCAGAATTCATCCGACCCGTCGCCGAACTGTACTACAAATCTGATATGGACGTACCAATAGATTGTAGTGAAACTTAATATGTAGAAAATTTAAAATAAATGTAAGCAAAAATAACAAAATTCGACTAATCTGATTTTGCATCTGACAGTAAATAACTTTTAGAAAATCAGTGAAGTTGAAGGAAGAACTTTCTCTCTTTTTCAGAGTTTCAAAGAGTTTTGCACTCGAATCGCAGAAGATGTCAACCTCAAGTTTCCGAAGAAGATTATTCATGTCTTAAATAAGCATTTTTGGAGAGATTTTCTGAACTCGGGAGAATTAAGAGTGGCATTCTTCTGTTCCAGAATCCGTTTGATTGTAAACTTGGAATTCATTGATTTGAAAACAAGTGACTTATTGAAAGAGAAGCACAGACGAGGAAAACATCTTGAATTTTATCGCAGCTTACATAATGACGAGATTTCAAAGTTGGCAAAATCTGCCGCTGATATGGATTCAGTGTTTGGAACAAGGATGTAAAGTCAGTACATCGAATGAGGTTGACTGATAAACATTTGAAAGTTATTCTCTTGAATTGCAGCAATTCCAAAGCAAATATTTATTATATCTTAAAAGGTAAACGCCAGTTTCACAATTCTTACTAACCTTTTTTGCTGCTTATTTTGTGAGATTTGGATATGTGCGAACTGGGAGTGATATAACAATTTTATTGCTATTGTCACCTTCTTTGATAACTTTTTGATAAATAAATAAGTTTGTTGTCTTTATTTTGTTTTGTGTATTCAGTGTATTTTATTGAAAGAAAAAGGCTTATCCATCCAGTTACCTGTCACTCTGTGAAAAAAGTGTGTTGACACCAGGCCTAGGGTATCGGTTAGTGGCGAAAACAATGGAATAGACGAACCTATCCTGACTGAGTTTGTTACGTTCGTTTACACACAAAAACGACTTCTTTTTTTAAAGATATGAATGAATTTATAAGTTTAAAAACAGGATAGACTAGTGTTTCTAGCCCTGTTTGCCATCCGATGTAGGCGAATGGCAACTTTGAATTTACAGCCATTTGGTCGTGAAGCTGACAGATCTATCCCGTAAAAATACATGCTAGAGAAAAGTACATCAATATTAGGCGTAAGAATTTAATTACATTAAGGAAGAAGAAGAGAGGCAGCAACAGGAGGAAGACGATATTAATATATCAAATATTGCGCTAAGAAGCATCCGAGGTAAATTAGGAAAAATATTTTATATGTAGACCTGGAACTTCATGCATCGTGTTCCAAAGGCTAATTAAACAACAGTATTAAATAATTCTCAATCTAAAAGTTAGGACTTTTCAGTTTCACTGAATGCTGATATTTCATTTCCAGTTTTTGCTGTCTCGCAATGGTCGTAGAATAACAATTAGAGCAGTTGTGAGGAAATAAACTTATTTGATTCTAATCTCATATCCTAGCTATACTCGGGCATCTCAATTCTGCCCTCTAGACAATGAAAAAAAAAAGTTGGCTGTATTAATTGATAACATTTTCTTTGAAACCTTGAGTAGACAGGGATTCCTTATTCGCAAAATTTTTCTCTTATCAGAACTCCGATTAGGATTAATTCCGTGTATATCTACGTGAAATTTAAGCTCTCTTTAGAAAATTAAGCCGCTGAAGATTCTTCTTGGGTGAAGGCCAGCATCAAAGATTTTTGCCATCTCGAAAACGCCCGATGAAACCAAAACATTTTTCACGGTTTACATCTGCCTGTTGAGCCCCGGTCGTCCGGGTGAATCACTAATTACATTTTTTATTTTAGATTTGATCACAACATACACCTGTTCCTACTCGCTCTGAATAACTTCAAATCTGCCTTTAGTGAACCTAAGTCATAGTTCACTGATAGAATGAGTCGCCATATAGCTTCTTATAAGTTTGGCACTCGCAGCTACTGACAGCTCATATATATACGTAGTAAAAAAGGTTATTATAGCTACATTCACCCCCAGAGAGTATTTACTGTTTTAGTATTTATTATGGCAGGGTGATGTTGTTTTCAATATTTTCCGTCATCTATTTCGCGTATTTTGATTGTAATTTCTCATATATTTTTTAATATTTAATATTATAAAGTAAGTTATTGTGTCTGTAGTTTCTGTTTCCAGTGTCATTCATTTAATCCTATATATATATATATATATATATATATATATATATATATATATATATATATATATGTGTGTGTGTGTATATATATATATATATATATATATATTTATCGGTGTACAGATGGGTTTTATATGTGCGAGTGATTTATTGGTCATATTTTGTTGTGCATTGTTTAATTGTATCAAGTACACGGTGCAACCGTAGCTGATTTTTTTCATTTTTTTGAGGAGAGTGCTTCTTGTGGGAAGTATATATATATATATATATATATATATATATATATATATATATATATATATATATAGAGAGAGAGAGAGAGAGAGAGAGAGAGAAGACTGGTCATGTCTTGAGAATGTCTGTTGAGAGGATACACAGATCAGGGCTACATAAATGAAGAACGCCCATGGGTAAGATACAAAGACAAGAGCAACTTGTCAATTGTCAATATACCTCATAACATTATTGGTGGTGTCTGTTTTTTGCCTTTGTGGATCGTGTAAGGTCGTTTTAGGCGTTGTGGATAAAATGTTGTGTGTAGTGGTGATCTAGTTATTGCAGAGTGAATATCTTAAGGGTTCTGAGGAAGAATCCTATGTCAATCCCAGATTTTATTCCCACCAGAACCCAAAATTTAAAACCTGGACTAATCAAAATAACTAATACAGCTCTATCTTTTGTAACAAAAATTTTGATTACACTAACGGATTGCAAAAAAAAATGTTATCTTCCATAAATACGCAGGTTGATTTTTTTATTTATTATTACTAAAAGATATATATATATATATATATATATATATATATATATATATATATATATATATATATATATATATAGCTTTAGTAATAATATAATGTATATATGTGTTTGTGTGTGTGCGCGGAAATATACAGAAAAATACGAAAGAAATCTTTAGATAAATAATCCAAAGTTCCTTAGTATTTTTTTAATTTTAAAAAACGGTGCTATAAAAGTGAAGCCTAAACTGTAATTATTTTTTTAAAATAATTCAATTTAATTTTAATAACTATTTTGGATATTTTGGCTCTAGTTTTTGAAACATGAGAATTCGTATATATATATATATATATATATATATATATATATATATATATATATATATATATATATATATATATATATATATATATACATATATATATATATATATATATATATATATATATATATATATATATATATATGTATATAATTACACGAAGGATGCGTCGGATAAATTGCTGTCTAAATTACGCAAAAATGAAAATAAAAATATCATCTTTTTTTAACAGATATATTTAACAATATTTCATTAAAATATCTTGAAATACTAAAGCGTCAATTTGTCCAATAAATTCACTACTGGGTTCAACCAAGGCCTCCAAACGACTTCGGGGTCTCTCGAACCTCTTCTGGATGGTCCCCTCTTTAAATTGGTGAATAGTTTTATAATCCTTGCCTTCAGTTCATCTTTGGTGTTACAAAGATTTTTGCTGCTCTTTTTCTGGACGTCACCCCGCACTCTCTGGAGAGTAAGGTGGACAGTTGTAATGGGTATTGCTTTTGAAAAATTTTCTGATAGACACGAATGAGACCTCCTGCTTGTGTTTCATGGTGCAGAGTCCTGTTTCCAGAATATGGATCTTCTAGCAGTCACTCTCCTAACCCAGGGCATCACTACCTCCTCAAAACACGATATAGACCTCTGTGTTGTGTATGACGCCCTGTGGGAAGATGGATAGAGGCATAACGTAGCCAACATTAGAGATCACTCAAAATATCATGATGGTGAAGATATATTTCAACCCTTCATGAATTCTTTGCACTGTCCTCAGATTGACATTCAAAAACTCTTAAATGTCTGTATTCAAGCGTCCGGCGCAAATGGCAATCAGTACAGTATGCCGGGGAATGAATTCTGTCATGTTGCGTTTATTCACACAGACTGTGCCAAATGACCCTATTATACTCTGCAGTCGATAAAATCGAAAGCAAAAAAAAAAAGCATGCGCGAAATTTTAAAAAATAAAATGGCAGCAATCTATACAGCTCACCCTGTATATGTAAGGCAAATACTATTATAAACGACATGCCTTTTGTAATAATTAATTTTAATAACTGGCTTTTCAGAGTTACGAATACTCCTTCTCAGAAATGGAGTAAATTACTTCAGAAATTATCGAAAGTTCACGTTGGAAGAGAAACGGGAAAATTGAATATATAATAACATTTAAAGAAGATACGTTTTGCACCCAGCTTATGTTACAACAGTCTTGCTAAGTGAAAACAATGACTTGTTCTCTGAAATTCACCAATTCTTTCTACCCAACCTGATGAGGACTTAAGAGAGTACAAGCATGGATTATATCTCTTGTACAATTCTTCGAAAATTTTTGAAAATTTCTGAAGAATTTCCTTCCTTCTTGAGAAGGTTTATTCGCAATTTCGAAAAGTCGATCATTAAAATTAATCGACACAAAATGTCTGGAGTTTTTAATGGTATTTTTGTCTTAAAAATATTCTGCTAAAATACACAGAAAATATCTATATGCATAAACATATTGAGTGTTGTATACACACACACACACACATATACATACATATATATATATATATATATATATATATATATATATATATATATATATATATATATATATATATATATATGTATGTATGTATGTATGTATTAGCATAATTTTTCAGATTTTAGCGATTTTCAATCTGGCAAGAAAACAATTCAGTTTTGTGTTTATATATCATATGGTTTACAAGTCATGGCTATATTCATAGTCGAATTCATTTATTCAGAATACGAATTGTTCGTTAGAGAGTGACATCCATGTAGAATACATTGCATATACGCAGAAAATAAAATATTTATATTACAAAATGTTCGCATTGCAAAATAATGAAATATAAATTTATCTATATGAAGTTTTCAGAATATTTCGCGTATGCAACCGAGGTTTCCTTCACGAAATAACCAAGTAACAGATTACTTTCTATCAATGATTGAGCCATTCGCTTCCTACGGACTCTCAAACAATTTCTTTCTTTCTTTCTTTGGGAATATATGTAATTTCAGTAATATTATCGTTACTTTTTTTTGTTAGTTTTTGAAATAGAGTGCATATATTTTTGTGTCAAGTCTGCTACGACAGAACATCGTAATCAACAACCATTAGGAATCAAATGTATATATTCCTTCTAATTAATTTATACCAACATTTGAAGGATCATAGATTGCTACGTTCTTTCCAGAAGGTAGCCTCTAGCTCACATTTCATACGAATTCACAATCTATTATAGACGCCGCCAAAATTTCTCGATTTAATATTTTACTTTATTTCCACTTCTAAATTTGGGTATTTTTACTGAAGCAGTTTATATAGATGAACTCGTAAATTATTATGAATATAAAATATGACTATTGGACAGATGTTTAAAATAGTCAATTAGTCTATATATTTCTTTTATGATAACATATATATATATATATATATATATATATATATATATATATATATGTTTGTTTTGGTTTGGTTTGGATTACGGCATATCAACCTCAATGGTTTATTGAGACTTTCTAAATCATCGATTAGTTTATCTATTTCATATTTGACAGTCGTTTAATTTAGTCGATTAGTCTATATACTTTTTTGAAGATTTCATATACAGTGTTACCCGGATATAAGAGACTCGGATATAAGAGAAACCCTGATATAAGATATATTTTCTCTGTGTTAATGTAAATAAATTAGACCAAACCCGGATATAAGAGAAACCCGGTCCCGTCAACTATCTTACATCCGGGTTACACTATATATATATATATATATATATATATATATATATATATATATATATATAAATAGAGAGAGAGAGAGAGAGAGAGAAAGAGATAGATAGATAGATAGATAGATAGATAGATAGATAGATAGATAGATAGATAGATTTGGTTTTGTTTGGTTTCCGCCATATCAACCTCAATGGTGTATTTAATGCCGGCCAGAATTTTATTGCTGGTAATATTTTTTTACAAAGTATTGCTGGTATTAAAAACTATTATTACACTTTCAAATTGTGTTCGCCCCAGTTTGGGAGTTAACTATTTACCCATAGCAGGGAACACCAGCGAGTAAGAAGTGTTTCCACGCCCCCCAGAACATCCTGATCAGTAGTCTTGATGTCGGATATAGTTCTTTGTCTTATCTAGGACAATATATATATATATATATATATATATATATATATATATATATATATATATATATATATATGTGTGTGTGTGTGTGTGTGTGTGTGTGTGTGTGTGTGTGTGTGTGCGCGCGCGCATCTGTGTGTGCATATGTAGGCTTAAATCTCTAAGATAATTTTCCTGATAAGTTGTCATGAACGATTTCTTGATGTGAGATTTTTCCGTGTAATTATAAACACACGAGATTAATTTTCCCGTACGAAGTTAGTCTATTTTAAAATATAAATATGTTTTAAGAGGTTAGTATGAAATAAATAAAATATATTTCCTCATTAAATTACAATCTTAATAAAAGTATCTATATACAAGTTACACGTTTGTATACATAGATAGATGTTGTTATAAATTCTTTCATTATTTTTTGCGCAATCATTGAAGCCTCAGCTCTATATCATTCCAGATGACCTTCCAAAATATTTTTTTGTTCACTGATGAATGTTATGCGACAGAAACTATAGTAAACAGCAGCATAATTATGCAATAATTTAACCTTAATTTCGAATAACGAATATTTGTACCTACTTATTTTTTTTTAATTTTATGAATAACCGTCCTGATGACATCAGTTCTCAACTTGTTATCTATGCTGATGGCGGAACCATTTACACATAACTCTTGAGTAATTTTAATCAGTTCGATCAAATTGACAGCTGATATAAAAATGACCTACAATTTGTTATTAGCTGTGTTAAAGAATGGCTTGTAAATTTTAAAGAAACGAATCCGGACTCTATTAATCACCTGAAGACTCCTTCCTGCTTCTCATTTGCATATCTGATACTAACTTAGATGAGAGTGACGTGCTGCGCCTTTTGGAGCGAACAATCTCGGTTGATATGAGGTGCAAAGATTATATTAAATCAATTGCTAGGTTTGCTGGTAAATTATTTGCTTCGCAGTATCATGCTAAGCAATTTTACTTTCTTCAATCTATCTTACAAATTTAACATTCGTCTGTCTTGAATATGGCTGCCACTTATGAACTGATGTTATTATAGTATATATAGAGATTCTTGATAAAGCCCAAAGAAGAATCACTAATATTATTGGTGCGGACCTATCAACTCGGCTTCAGTTACTTTCCAACTGCTGTAATGTATCTTCCTTTTGCCTTTTCTTTAAGTAGTTACTTAGTAATTGATTGGATTAATTCTTCGCTATGGTACATAGACGTTATGAGTTTAATCGTTGTACCAGACTGGATATAAGGATTCATCAATTCCTTGTTGAATTGCCTAGTTTTGTAACCTAGAAAATGAGACTGAATGAGGAATAAGCAAAACGGAGTGTGGAAATGGAAATAGTTGTCTGCTTATGTATATTTTACCCTCAATCTTTATATCCGCCAAACGCTAAGAAAGAAAAATACCAGATAAAATGTCCTGCGCAACATCTCTAAGCATTACACCCAGGCCACAAAACAAATCCACACAATAATCTAAAATATAATAGCCGGTCAGAAACGTTGCCGGCAAAAGAAAAATTAATCTGGGAGGCAATC
Source organism: Acanthosepion lycidas (assembly GCA_963932145.1). Classification (NCBI taxonomy): domain Eukaryota; kingdom Metazoa; phylum Mollusca; class Cephalopoda; order Sepiida; family Sepiidae; genus Acanthosepion; species Acanthosepion lycidas. The sequence continues at coordinate 21,078,212 of OZ010571.1, forward strand.
AGTTTTGCTTAAAAGAAAGTAAAAGGCTGACAGGCCATCTGTCAACAACATCTTCAGCTCTCATCATGACTGCACCTCACGGCATCACTTACTTGAGCTTTCTTAATCCACTGTAACAACAACTAGATTCCTGACTCCACCTGAAAACTTCAGAAAGAGAATGCGATCGACAAGTCAGTGATCGTCACCAGGCCTCTGTCTACATCACCTGTGTGATTTCTACCTCTCAGACGGCTTCACAAACACTCATCAGACCAATAATCGACGTCAACACTGTGACTATGTTTTGGATTTATCCCCCATTCAACAAAATTCCAGCAGAGACATTCAGCCTGAAAAATCTTCCCTATCAACTCGTCGTCACCGGCGTGTCCACATTCACCCAAAATGCCTAAGCTTCTTACTGCCAAAAACACCCCTCTCATTCAAGCATACGAATTTATTAATCCACTCCCTGACACCTTTGTCGTCACTACCGTGCGCATGGTCAACCGATCCAAAAATACGTCAATTCCTGGCCTTACCAATAAAACCATGACACCTAATCTCTTCCCTTAACAACGTTTACGCTTACACAAAATTACATAAGGTGGCACTGAGGGCAATATATATATATATATATATATATATATATATATATATATATATATATATATATATATATAGAGAGAGAGAGAGAGAGAGAGAGAGAGAGACTGAGAGAATAATTATGTAATGCCCGACGTTGAAAATTTATTTGCTATTTCTTTTGCAACCAGACGTTCGTTATAGCAATGACAGCTGTCAAGCCTTCAATAATTTTGCTGTATATCAGACACACGCACACACACACACACAGAGGCACATATATATATTTTTCATAAATATGCATATGTGCATATATATATAAGTGTGTGCGTGTGTGTGTAATATATGCTTAAAAGAAACTGTTTGTAATAAATAGATAAGAACCCGTATGTCTAATTATATTTCATACAAATACACGGGATTTCACAAAATACTTTGATTTAAATTATTTAAATAATATTTTATTTTTCTCCTAAATTCACGCAAAAATTAAAAAAAAAATATTCTCAGCTTTTTCTCGACAATTCTACAGTGACAAATAGCAAGTCATTCACTTTATTTGTAAAACAATTGTCAATTATTTGTTATAAAACAGGCAAAAAACACCATGAGTGATAACAGGTGTTAAATAAAATAAAATGTCATCAAGAACCGAAAACAAATTACAATATTAGTCCTTGATTGCTATATTCGGTTTTATCTTAAGGAGCCTGACGAATATTTTCGAAGCCAACAAAAGCCTGGCATTAATGAGAAAAAAATCATACAAATACAATTCGTTCAAAGAAAAATAACACATGATATAGCCTCACAATCAAATTTGCAAATGTGACATGATAGAGACCTCATAATATTGATTCGTTGAAAAGTATCGAGAAGCGATAAAATTCTTACGTCAGAAGAGTATATAATTTGTCAAAAAATGTTTCTCCTTAAAATTAAAGAAGACACAAAAAATTCAAGAACGACGTTGAAATTGCTTCTGAGATATTTTTTTCCGACAACTGACTGACAGCATAAGATGATTAGGTCGATTATCAGATCGGACTGGAAGTAAGATATAAACCGCTCTGACAGCACGAATCTTGCAGAATATAAAAAACATGAGATTGTCATTGTTTAATTAGGAAATGTCCAAATTTTAAAACGTAATTTCTACGCTCATCGACATAAATTATTAACTTACTCTTATTTTTTTAATCGATACAAACCCCAAGCAAGACAGTAAAGCCACAAAGACACAAGGGAATATATGATGAGGAAGACTGAGAAAAAGAAACATTAATAATGATCCCGAAAAGGACAGATTATTCAGGGCAGTAGATAGCGATTGACACTGCATTTAGATTATTTTCAGATTAAAATTGGCTTTAAAATATGGAAGTGGAAGGGAAATCCACAAGTAAGAAGTACGACAAAAATATTTTTAGCATTGAAATTACGCCTACGTATATCTAGCTAATTTGAAAATTGATGAGATCTCGACGGGGGTACAGTAATGATATTAAATTCAAAAAGCCTATGAAACAAAAAGATCATCCGAAAAATTGCAAAGAAAGTAATTAGAGAAAAGACACAGCGATGCAACCATTTGATGATGGGAAAGTGACTGATATATATATATATATATATATATATATATATATATATATATATATAGTAAAACATAGAGACCCAGACAAACCTACCAAGGTTTCACCTTGATATATATATATATATATATATATATATATATATATATATATATATATATATATATATATATATATATATATATATATATATATATCTTGGGTATACGGCAAATATACCAAACATATATATATTGGGTATACAACAAATACAAAAGAAAAAGTTTTACATTACACATGTCTGAGCATTCGTCCATTGCCAGGCATCTAAAACAACATTCCTGTTCGAATTCACAATATAAAAGTATACTAATCGACAACATAACTATCCCACACCATGAAAACAATTAAATTAAATTACAGATCTTAGTAGCAATTTATAGTAAAAAAAATTAAAGCCGGCACTGAAGAGAATAAACTCTGAATACTGCAGTAATGTTCTGAAATGCCTGTAAAGGAACAGTTTTTTTTTTCACGTTTTAATGCGTCTGTGACCATGACAGTATAAACTAGAGAGAAAAATTCTATCATGGATAATTTTGTCACGTTCTAATGAACGCTCAGCACATTGTCAACCGTTTTGCATTTAAAAGCAAAATGAAAATTTACGGTAATTGATAACAACGTACAACTTTGCATAGATACTTATATTAATAAGCAAAATATAGTTTTGTATTACTTCTAACCCTGAAGATGAAAAGGTCGAAAGTATTGGGAAAAAAAAGGTCGAAAGTATTGGGGAAATTAAAATAAAAGTAATTTAAACAGCTATAGTTCATTTCTCGCATTCTTTAACATCAATACACGGAAAGTTAACCGTGAGAATGAACGGATTTTGTTACAAATTAGCAAACCTAATGTCTGTAATTTATTCAACCAGACAGAACTCTCTCTGATTGTCTCTCTCTTTCTCTTATATATATATTAAGAAATGGACAAAGTCCGACAATTTATTTATTAAAGACATTTTTTATGTTTAACGTTCTTTTTATAGATACAAGTATTTAAGTAAATGCTCTGTTTATAATAAACAACATTAAATAACATTTACCGACCTGAATGTCTGAGAAATTTTCATAGAAAATATTCGTCCTTTGACAGGATTCGAACCTGCATCCTATACGGAACCGCCATTTAGCCAGGCGTGCCTAACCGATTCGGCCACAAATGATCGTTCGGTTGGCAACGTCGAATTTACTGCTTATAAACTTCAATCGTCCATGAATCTCGTACATTCATAACTGCTCATGGCGTATCAAATGTAAACAAATGACGTCATAGATTAAGAAATGGACAAAGTCCGACAATTTATTTATTAAAGACATTATATATATATATATACATATACATATACATATATATATATATATATATATATATATATATATATACACACACACATATCCGCGCACAGGAACAGCTCCACAAACGGGCGCACGCGGGGGCAAGCGCACTCGTGGACACATACAACACACGGAAAAGCATACATCGATGATACGTATATTAAAAAAAACAACAAATAGAATAATATAAGCAGTGAATTGCTGATAGCCCCGCAAGCGCGGACGAACAAATGTGTTGAAAATGTAGGTTTAATATATGCGAAATTTATGGGTAAAGGCCGTCAATATCAGAAAGAGATCTGTCATATTTGTCATAAAAATGCATAGGAGAATCCTCAATGAATCTAAATAAAAAAAATACATGAACACAAAAAAGATATTTTACAAAATCAACCATCAAATGCATTGGATGCCCAGAATAACAGAAATAGTCACAACTTTGACATACAATATGCTACAGTGACCATAGGAGAAAACAATTCACAATTCATGTCTAGATTGTAAGTTGATCCCAAGATGATCTAGAGTGAATCTGCGCTATGTTTTTTGCAACATTTTACAATTCCTGTCAGATCTTCTAATATCAGATTGTGGAATACCTACTTATCAAATTGATGGAAAGAAAGAAACACGTTTCTAAATGAAATGTGAAATTCTACGCACTACTTTTTCGTCCGCATGTAAAGTCGTAGGAACATAAGATAATTAGTTCGATCAAATCTTAAAGCACGAAACACGTCACAAGTAAAATTTTCACTTTATATATATATATATATATATATATATATATATATATATATATATATATATATATATATATATATATATATATGCGTGTGTGTGTGTGTATAAAGCTTAAGTTTTCAATTAGTAAATTCGGATATTACGTTATATGAAAATGTTTAATATTTAAGAAAATATGTTATTTGGATATAGTTAACATGTTCATTTAATTAAGATTTTTATCCAAATGTCTTTTATATTATAATTATCAAATATGAAAAACGAATAATTTCAGATTAAGTCTTGTCACGTTATAACATTTTTCAGAATTTTAAATTGGATTGAGAGTAAGTTTTTAGTATTAAAAGTAAATATTATATTCATTATTTCATTCTAATATTATGTCAGTTAAAATGAAGCTGACATTAGTTAATTTCATAATCAATTATCTCTTTTCCTTGTTGCATATATATATATATATATATATATATATATATATATATATATATATATAGACATACATATGCGTACACACACACTCACACACACACACACACACACACACACACACACACATATATATATATATATATATATATATATATATATATATATATATATATATATATATATATATATAGCTTTATATTTTAGTATATGAAAGAAAATATAATAGAAATTATTTGTATTCGTACATATCAATTAGAAGTGATACAGAAAGGCAACCTCCATCGACGAATGAGGAGTTCTACAAAGAAATAAATCGTTTGATTTAATAGGATTAGATGTTGAATGTGTCGATTTTTCTAGCGTTCTTATTTTAATGTGATACAATACTTCTCCGCCTCATGTTTAAACAAGCACTTCTTAAGGTCAATGGTGGAATAGGCTTTGAATGTGTAAAGCAAGCTACCGAATGCCAAAGTGCAGTACCACATCACTTGAGGTCTAGCAGCTGCAGCAAAAATGGATAGCATATGTAACTCGAATAGAGATTAATGTCATAATCATAATGTTGACAATCCATACTACGTTAAATAGAATGTGAGGGAAAAAACAACTATTATTACTGCAAAGTGTGATACATCTACTTGACTTGAGAAACATATTTTCCTAAAATGTGTTGTTAAATAAATATCTCGTTCAATGAATACCAAATGTTTCCATTTAAGGAAACGACTAATATTACTATTGCTATTGCAGGAGAAATTTCAGAATATGGGCAATAAATAGCTATTTGTAAAATTTCTGTATTTTCGTTCTTTAAATATTTTCTGAACCTTTAACGACCTCTGTTTTGCCAATAATACCTGCTAAATCGTTGTCTACTCGCCTTTTTCATCTCTTTCTCTTGTTTTCAGTATGCCAGTATGTCAAACTTCGTTTTGTTCAGTGTTATCCCCAACAAATTATCAGCGTTTGTCTGTAGAATCAAATCTCTGTTGATTCAAGTCTCTTCACATATGTCACTTTTTTCAGTTACAATTAACCTTTACTAGGTTTAAAGCAGTTCTCTGCTTGGAATTTTAATCTAGTTCCTGTGGAGGGGTAATTTAGCATCCAGACCAAAATTAAAGTGACCTCTGGTTCAACTTAGAAAACATCAATGATAAATTTAAATTAAATTTGAATTGCTCATTTCTATCTGTAGAAATTCACAACCTCACTTCAACTCTGATTCAGGCTATAAGACCACTTCTCGCTATAAGAAAGATGTGGCAAAATTTCTAATTGGGAAGAAACCACAATTTGTGCCAAAACTATAATCCATGCTAAAAAATGAGTTTTTCAAATAAAAAAAACTCTGTGGAACTTCAAAACTCACGTCAAGAAACCTCAGACCTTAACTCTGATGCCTAAGCATCTTAAAGAAATAAAATTTAGTTTCTCAGTTCAAAAATATTTAGAGATATTTTAAACTGAATTTAAAAGAAAATATTTCAAGTTCATAATTTTTGTTTTGTTACTTTAAACTCAATTTTCAACTTCTGAAATCACTAACTTTTCTGTTTTTTTAAAAAATTATTTTAACGTTTTCTGTCTCATCTGAAGACAAATCACAGTGCTAGTTGCTCAAATACCAGATGAAGGCCAGATTTTCAATTCCTGGACCCTCCTTATCTGAAGTGTGGCCCAGTTAAAAAATGTTTCAAACACGGGCAGACAGAGAGAATTTGCTGTTTATTTATTGAGAATATAGAACATTTGAATTTAAAACTTTCCCTAGTCACCCGGACACAAATCAAAATGCTAAATGTTCAATCCAGAGATTAAGGGTAGCTTTTCAGTCCGGCGATCATCCTGATTTTAAAACGGTGTAATTTATCTATATATAGATATATTACACCTTTCTGGTATCCGGAAGATCGTGGGTCTGTAAAGGAAATGCAGCCCGTATTAGATGCGTTTCAGGCAGACGGACAAAGAGAAATTGTCGTTTATTTATTTAAATATGTAATTGTATTTTGTTAAACGAATTAATAGTTTTAATTTCTCCCTTCTACAATAAGAGTTTCTATGACAATTTCTGCAAATGTCATGAGGAAATCTCCGCAGATTTCATAGTTTATCGTGTCGATAAATATCCATTTTGAACGGTTAGTGATTTCAGTTAAGATTTTCTGATTTTAAAATAAAATAATAAAAAAATTGTTTTAATATATATCCAACTTTGTTTTTCCTAGGGGGTGGGGGTCATGGGCCGGGGTTTCCATTGCACATATGTTGGGAGAGACCAGACTCTATTTCATAGTTTCCATCTGACTCGAATTAATTCGGTCTCATCAATTGTTCAGCTTGCAATGATAATTTCCATGAAATTGTTGCAATTTATTTTAGCAAATCTAGTCTTCTAGATTCCGACGATGTTTTCAATGATCGGGTGGTTTTCGGGTGCTATACCTTGCCAAATTTGACCTCAGGATCGCATTTTCGGGTGCTATAACTTGCCGTAATTTGACCTCAGGATCACATTCGTTTTCGAATTCAGAGTTATCCTTCTCGACAGATTGCCAACCACGGTAAGATCCCAGTCCGTTCTGCTGTTTAAGCCATATCTGTGGATGGGTGGGGGCTTAGAAGAGAGGGATACATTTCCCAAGTCTTTTGTGCATAACGGAAATGTAATAAACGACGGGAAATCGAACTTTTGAAAATCTTCTATTTCTCATTCTGAGCATATATCGATTACACCACACACATCTGAAACACTTTTTAACTATATGAAACCAGGAAGTACATTTCTGTCTATAATAAACAAAATGGCTGTTTGTATTCGCAAGTCCGATACGGTATTCATTGTTATCTGGAAATATATGAAAAGTGTCTAGATGGAAAATTCAAGTATTTAGGTTGTTTACAAAAATAAAAAGAATACTAAAACGTTGGCAGTGAGTACAGGGCAATCTTCTCACAGATGGAGATGAGATTTCATGCAAAGGAAATGCGGTTGTACAGAAGGATGTTAATCCCGTAAACAATGACGAAAGTTTAGAGAAAATGGAAGCAAACTAAAATACTTAACATTAGCAAGGGACAGCTGAGGTTTCTGTAGTATATAATGAGAAAGGGGAGCTTGGAGAATCCGATACTCACAGGAAAGAATGAAAGGAAGAGTGACAGGGGAAAGCTTAGTGAGCTTGAGAAAAATGATGATGGAACAGGGTTTAAGAGAAATAACAGAAAGACATAACTTATTAAGTGCTATAAAGGGAAAGAAAGCTGTGGAGAGCCATTACCGTTTATGACCTGAGGGGATACGGTACATAAAGCTGAATAACAGATGACGGAAAAAATGTTTTCGAAATATAGATGTCGAAAATTAATATATATATTCGAAACGTGACAAGTTATTAAACCCAAAATAACACGAGGCACAATACGTAATGTCTATTCTCCAAGAATGCTAGAAAAATATCATCGCAGAATAAGAAAAATAAATTTGAAGCAACAGAAATGCGATTCTCCAATGAAATTTCCGTATACAACCGACAAACAATTTGACACATTAGTAAGTTTTAAGGAGAATAGTAACAGCTACAAATAATCAGCATGTGGATTTGAAATTCTGGCAGACATACTGAAGTATGAATGTCTGTAGAATTTAACATTTACAAGGCGCATCGAAGAAAAGTGAAGTGAAAGTCACAAATATTATACTTTAAAATATTTGTCTATATCTCTGAGATGAGGTATTATGATTACTTGCATTATTTACTTGCTTTATTTACATTACTGGACACATGGCATAGTGGATAAAGACACTGGTTAAATTCAGTGAGACCCAAAGAGTTGTGAACCAAAACTTGGAGAACTGAGTTAAAGCGAAATAGCTGTGACACCAGGAAGAAGCATGGCGCGTAGAACTAGAACAATCTACCCTACCCGGGTGGATGACATAAAGTGTTCGTTTGGAAATTCCAATGAGAACTTAAATTAGGGACATTTAGAATACATTTTATTCCGCTTTTCCAGTTAATTGATAAAGCCACATGTTTGAGATCATAGACAAAGAACACCACTGAAAACTTCGTAAACTTAAGAAATCAGCACATATCCTAGGCCACAAAAATATGCTAAGCCGAATAAGAATAGAAATTAATACATTATGGGAACCAGTAAGCCATAATAACAACAAAAATTTCAATACGAGATCTGGTTAAAATATGTAATGATAAAAGCAACAATTGCAATATGGGCACTAGCAAAAAATGGTTGCTGAAGACAACAATGCAGTGAAATGCATACACAGATGTCCGTTAGAGACATGGTACAGTGGATAAATGCGTTGATGAGTTCCAGTGACAGGACCCAAAGAGTGTGAGTTCAATACCCGTTTAAGGCAGTTCAATACCCGTTTGACATCCATTAAAACATGGCACGTCGAGCTAGAACAGTCTTCCCCAGTGAGCGAAATAAAGGGTTCAGCTCGACATTCCAACCATCTGCAGAAGACCGGAGCGTACAACGGCCAAAACGCTGTAATAAATATGGCGAGAAAGATGTAGACAATAGTCCGAATAATGTAAACAGTGTACATTATACCTCATCTCAGAAATATAGACAGATACTAAAAATATAAGTTTGGTATTTTTTAAAGTAGATCAAAACATTATGTAATATACGGGCTCCTACATGACATTGAATGATGGATGATCTCCTAAGAGATGAAGAAGAGACTTGAGGCAAGAGAGATATGGTTCTAATGAAGGATGATGGGAATACCATTGACTGAACATGTGAAAAACACGATGTTTTAGGTAAAATGGAAAGATAAAAGACCATTTTACTTAGAATAAGAAAAAAATCAAGGAAACATAATGAAAAAATACGACTTGCAGAATTTGAAACTTTTAGGCCATATTGAAGGTAATGGGAACGTACCAGTTACTAATCTATCTTAAGAGTGAGTGTAAACCTGTGGAAGAAAAAAAGAAACACAGAGAGCATTATTTACATTATTGGGACTATTGTCCTCATGTTTGACGCTATATTTATTACAAGGTTTCGGCCGTAGTATGCATAGGCCTTCTACATGTGGTTGAAATGTTGAACTGAACCCTTTATTTCGACATGATTTCGTGCCATGTTTTTAATGGATGTCAGTTGTCAATTATCTTCTGTTAATTCCCCTCTCCAAGATGTCCACTGCCATAACCGTGTATTGAACTCACAATCTTTGGGTTCAATGACAGCTCCCAAAGAGTCGTGAGTGCAGCAGTGAACTTGGAGAGGGGAATTAACTGATACCTAACATCCATCAGACATGGCACCTAAAACTAGAACAGTCTACCCCAGCGAGAGAAATAAAGGATTCAGTTCGACATTCCACCCACCTGAAAAAGGCTGGAGCGTATAACGGCCGAAACGTTGTAATAAATATGTCGACAAAGATGAGGATAATAGTCCGAATAATGTAAATAGTGCACATAAGACCTCATCTCAGACATATAGACAGACAGAGAGATATGATGTAAAAACGAACTTTCCTAAGAGCTCCAAGGGATAGGAAGTTGGGAACGCCATAATAATTACGTCCTGATAGGACACTGAGCAGAAGTAAGGAAAATTTCAATGAGAAAATTAATTTCAACATTAAAGTAAATGGTATCTGTAAAAAATCTGCTGTGCGTCCAAAAGAAAATGTCTAAATTTAGGCTAGAAAAAATGTAAAATTCTCCAGCGGAATTATGAATTAGAATTTAAAGAACGTGACAATACTTATATACAGCAGGATTTTTAAGTTCACAAATAAAACAATTTAAGATAAACACAAAAAATTTTCTTAGATGAAACAACACAAAATCAGATGCATTATACCAATTCCAAGTTCCATAACTAATGAACATAAAAAAAGAGATTTGCTTAATAAGAAAATAATCTTAAGCATTTAAAATATTCTTAGGAATTTGATTAATTAAGTTAAATGAGTCAGACGATTCATTTTACAAAAGACGCGAACTACCACTGCAAAAATTACCACGTATGCGCAGAAAGAGTTGTGTCGCTTCCTATTCAAACGATTTTGCCCACGCAGCATTAAATACTGCGGGAAAAATAAAGTTGGATAATTTTGCACTTCGTGTTTCTCTCTCTCTCTCTCTCTCTGTATGTGTGTATATATATATATATATATATATATATATATATATATATATATATATATATATATTGATTTTCTAAGCGTAGCTTAGATTGGCACAAGGCTGAAATTATCGGGCACCTAGTGAGGATCGAATTCGCTATTCAGTCGTAACTAGTGAGTTCGTCCCTCACTGGTTGCCCCATACATTCCGCCTTTTGCTGCATTTTATCCACACTTAGAAAATCAATAGAACGCACAATTACACACACGCACACACACACACACACAAACATATATATATATATATATATATATATATATATATATATATATATATATATATATATATATATATATATATGTATACGGGTGTATGTGTGACTGTGTAGGGGGCAATGAATTCACCTATAAATCTGCAGTCATATTTTCATAAGATTATGCCTTTCATGACTTACATGTCTATTCGATTTTCTGTTCTCTCATATCATTTTAAAAGGGATTTATTTTAAATATAATATTTGATGAAATCTTACTGAATTAACCTCACGAATGTATCCTGGAATGATGAATATTGAACAGTGGCATTTTTTTTTTAATAATAATCATATTCGCCTAACGGGAAAAGAAAATATTGAGCAGAAAATGAATGTAATTGATGTTATTTTTTTAAAGTTTCATTGCGTAGTCATGGTATTTTGTGCTATGCACTGAATCATTTATATGAATATATGTTAGTATTGTCAATGAATTTGCTTATTTCAACAACATTAATAGTGCTGAATATTCTCATTTGTAGAGACAAGTTGAACTCTGAATGAAATATACCCAAGGGGAGGAAGATATTACAAGAAATAAATGAAAGTATGAAATGAATAAAAAAAAATTTATATGCAAGGAGAGCGCCTACTAATATCATGCTATTCATCGTGAACCATTTTCATGTTAGAATAAAGAAAATAACACTATAAATCAAAGCCGGGTTCAAAGACATGAGGAATCGATAAACAAATTCTTTCATGCAAACGTGTATTCGATGGAGAAGCCAGAAATGTGTAAAATAAATGAGTTTGAACGAGAACGAGAAAATACTTAAATGAATGCAAAAATATGAAAGAGAGGCTCTTCAACTTTTTGTGAGTGAGTTGGTTGAGAGGTCACAATTAATTAGTCAATTACATTCCGATATTCATCCATGTATGCAACATGCTATTAAATAAATAAATAAAAGTATCCATGTAAACTGATAGTAAAAATAGAATATTTTTTTTACCATTTACCCATCTGCACATAATTTCAGTTTTACATACACATATGCAGATTTATATCTAATGTGTTATATACTGCAGCTAACATTATTAACATTTTATATTTGGTGTTAATATAAAAGGATGCTTATAGGCATAGAAAATTTTATTTGCACAACTATGATAAAAACTGATCCATTCTAACCAGAATTAAGCAACCGACAATCATTTGACTGGAAATAAATCTGAATTGCAAAATCTCAAATGAATAACAATGATACTAGTTCGAACCTTTCCAATGGATTGTAAGGTTTATTGACGGATAACAAGAACTGTTTGATATCTGCTGGTAAAGACGTATGTTTTAATGAATTATGAATGTTGTGAAGTTTTTTTTTCATATGAAGAAATAAAGCAATTTAAAAATCAATAGATTAATTTTTTAAATTAGCAACATAAAATAAAGGGTCCATTTTATTTTATTGCCTTAATGCCGTTGTCTTCATTAGGATTACTCTCTTTAATATATTTCGTTCAAACTATTTGATCGTGTAAGCTTTGTGCACGTTCAATAGGTATAATATCTTCCAGCCTTTTGACGTGGTGTAATGGTCATCATGTTTGTCTCACTATATCAATTACGACAGTGTAGTGCGTTCGATCCCTTAGGGTCGTCCACATTTTCGGCTATGTGTCACATCTAAGCTACGTATAGAAATACATGGGGCATATAAACGTGAGGTAATGGTTAGCAAAGGTAATGAGTTCGATCGTCGCTGGGCTTTTCATATTTTCGGCTTCATGGCGAAATTAAGCCACACTTAGAAAATCACCTACAAAAATTGTATTTTTAATACAATATATATGCAGAATGCCTATCGTCTAATTTCAACAATCCGTCTTTTATAGTTTCATGAAAGTGTCATTTTCTTTGCAAAAGGTAATAGATAGTTTGTGATGCAAAAATTTACGTACCTTAATAGTGGGAAAATTTTCGAGAAATTTGTTTTCTAAAATTAAGGAACAACCTATAAATGACTAATAATATGAAAATAATATTGTGTAATAAATGAAATACTGAAAGACCATTCTTATAGAACATTTCATATTAATGCTGGGATTTCCCGGCTCTATCAATGAATCTACATTGTTTCTTATTTTCATCAACGACCTTCATGATGCCAACTCGGTATCTATGCCGGCGACACAAGTACATACTCCTGTCAAAATAGTAAGATCTATAGGTCATATTAATTTAAACTGTCAGCTGATCAAATAGCCGAGTTTAAAGTTCGATCTTGTTTATTGCCTTCACGTTGACTGATATAACATATAAGGGAGGAATAAAGCTTTTCTCCTCACAACAATTATCTATATTTCATTGAGTTCTGAACTGTGGAGTCTATATTACAGATGTTGTATTACAGCAGATATATATACAGACGAGAATGTTATTTGAAAGATATTAAACCATGCAAAAATAAAATACACGTTATCAAATAATTTCTTTTCTTCACAAAGAAATATATCGTGATTTTATTATTTCTGTCGAAAAGTAGGCATTCAAAAATAATATGAAATATTGCTTATTATTAGCAAAAATCACAGCATTGAAAGTTTGAAATATATTCATGTATCTTTAAAAAATATAAGGACATTTTATTTAAAAAGAAATGGTAGACAAATAATATGAGAGAGAGAGAGAGAGAGAGAGATGGAGGGAGAGAGATAGAATAAGAGAAATGGGGGAGAGCAATGAGGTTGAAATAAAAAGCAGTTACTTCTTTCTTCCAGTAACTGTGATATTCTTTCAAACTGAAAATAAATTGCAAATTCAAATAACACATTTTCAAGAGAATTCATATTTCGTCGAATTCTTAAGAGAGAAAATGTTTCGACTATTTTCACTGTCACAATCTAAGATTTCCATTAATTCTCAGAGAAATATACATGTATCAATTCTTATATTAACATATGAATCTTTCTATGTGTGTAGGAGACATTTTTCATTTATGTCGAAATGCAATATACGTGATTTAATATTTATATTTTGTTGGATTGTGATAATGCACTGTGTACAAAATTTTTCTCACGACATTTTTCTTATTCTGATTATATTTCGTTCAGGTTTATTTAACGCAGTATAAACTGGTGTAAAAACAATTTTGATTTGTATTAAATTCATCATCAATCAAAGGAGTTTGTATTTTGTCGCTTGGATGATTTAATTCGTTTTGGTTTCATTGTTAATACAACATGTATAAAACGTAATTTTAGAAATATCAAATAACTGAGCATTATGAAATTCTTAAGGAAATAACTCGAGATGGTCAGCTGAAAATAAATTAAAAAAAGAGTCTAGTACAAAATGCTCAGAAGTTTACAGGATCGACAGACACCAGAAACAGGCAGCTGAAAGGTGATAACAAAGATGAACAACATCGTCTGCTTGTTAATAATGTAAACCGTTTTAAATATTAATTCTAGAAAAAGAAACGTGTATTACATGCTGATTATATTAACCATTTGAACCCTGCGTCTACTGAAATATCTTTAACTTTTGGCATGAGCTCGTGTGTCACGATTCGCAAATAATTGGTATGCAATGTTTCACGGTAGATATAAAAATAGTTACAAAAAATATAAGCATTATACTGTGCAGGGAGAAAATATGATTGCATGCCTTCACTTTATCGCCTGAATTCTTTCTTTGTGTCCCAGCCAACCAAAATTAGACAACCAATAGCAAAACATGATGCAATTTTTACCGACCGTTCAACCGATGACTAGGTTTTAAGTCATTTTTCTCTACCACCGGTAAAGTGGTGTGCAAGACTCAAACGGTTAAGCCATTATATTTACGAATCTGAGATAAGATTATACTATTGTTCAAATCTCAAAGAGCACGCATTAACAAGCAACTAAGAACTAAGCTGACAATTCTGAAATATCCTTAACATAAAAGGAAATATAAATTCTGAAAAGCTAGATCTATCTTACTCTTTAGGAAATAGATTATTGTAGTATCTATTTTAATTCATTGATATGTTTAGATAAATCTTCATCAATAATAAATGTGACTAGATTTTTTTCTATACTATATTTTTCCGTTCAAACTAAATCTACACTGTGCATACAACAATAGTAACAATTAAAGATTTGTGACAAAAAGTGAATGAGTGAATGAAAATTTCATAATAAGCAATGAAGTGTTTAATTTAGCCAAATTTATATTTGTAGGTTTCAATTTATTTTCTGGGAGACGTAAACTTATTACCAATAAAATTAGCTAGCAGACAATGATCGATGATAAAACAGAAAAAAATAAACGCATAATTAGTATATTAAACTCTATTTTCTCATTATCATCTGGTATATGTAATTTGAATGCGAAGGTACTCAAATATTGAATTTTTGATACGATTCACTCTGACTATTTTAACAATTTAAGAATTCAAGGGTATAATGTGGCATACAATAAATTAACGAAGAGTAAATAAATCTGAACTTAAAAGACCAAATCTGTGTAGATATTGTTTTTAGATGTATCTTGTAACCAAGTCCACAATGCCATTAAGAAATTTGGCTGCGACCATAAAAAGTGTGCTTAATGACAATAGCAGGCAAAGTTCAAAAGACTTAAAGGCAATCGGATTTTGTTTTCATTGTTGTCTCATGTGAACAATACAACACGTTCACTGTTGCAGTCAAGGGTCGCATTGTTCAGTCACCTTCATTGAATTTTATTGGTAAGAAGTTTACGTCTTCCAGAAAATAAACTGAAACCTACAAATTGGCGCCGTTTATTTTCTCTCAGATGAGTTTTAAACAGAATCTTTGATAGGCGATGTTATTCACTTGTTAATGTATATTTCAACGCCGCGTAATAGGAACATATTTGAATTGTAGTTGATTATGTTTCATTTATGTAACTGACGGCCTCTGTACACGTGTGATCATGAAACAATGCAACAAACAACTCTTGGGAACTCATAGTAAAGATTATCGTTTTACTATTCTTTCTTATCTCGTCTCTGTTATTCGTTTCCACAAGAATGTCAGATATGTTAGTCACTAGTTTCCAATAAACACTTGTATCGAATATTTCCTGTGATATTCAAATGCTAAAAGACTCAATTCTCCATAAGGAGACTGAGAAACGTTATGTAGCATTTCAGAACTCATCTTTATTCTCTGGTTTAATAACTGTCTGCATCCAAGCCCTATACTTTACATCGACAAGCAATGGAAAGTTTAATGATTACAGTCGCCGTTTTCATACAGGAAGCTTTCGGCATTGAAACTGTTTTTTTTTCCATTCCATAAATATTGCAGACTTTTGTAATGCTGATGTGTGTTTTTACTAAACATTTTATTTTCGATAGTATGGAAACTAATGTGATTGTTTTGTTATAAATTTATCTTCTAATTACATGTGAAAGTCGTTTCCTTTTGTTGCAAATAGGATTAACAATGTTCATATAATAGTGTAATCTTTAAGGATCGACTGCATTTGGTTAATATATTTCCATACTATATTACAATATGCTCGTTGCTTTTTTTTTTCTAAATAAATCTTATTTCTTTACTTTCGCTGAAGATCAAGTATAAAACAAATATCATCACTTGTGTTCTTTTTTAATGTTATTTCCAATGTTAGTGATTCTGTCGACTAGTTATTTGAAATATGTTTTTATTTTTTCTATTTTACTTAAGATATTACAACAGCCACTTTAATATTCAACTATTTGTCAAATGCATATCTTGATATTTCAAAGATTTTTATCTTGCTTCTAAATAGTCTGATGGGGTTGCGACGTCCATAATTTGATAAAATTCCTTCATATTTTAAAGTGCCGGCCTCTCTTCTCCTGGCGATGTTTCAGTTATAAATTTGAATAGTAAAATCTCAAAGTATGTCGTATTTATAATATCGCTGCCGGTTCGCATAAATTATTTCTATGTTGATATGCAACATATTTTCACAATACCAAGTGGATCATTTTTTTTTCCTTCCTGGCAGGTTTGTATTTTTTTAAAATAATTTCCTATATTTTTTATCATATTCAACTCAAGGTTTATCGCTTTTGGAATAATGACAAGCTACAAGTTCGTTAAGCATGTTTTGCGATGTTTGCTTCTGTCATTCTTGACTTCATTCAGTCTCGTGAGTGTTATATTTTCCAATACCACTTTCTTAATAATATGCACAAAATTATCAGCATTCTGTTTCTGATGTAAGATGCTTCTTTCCATTTTTACTAAAATTTTATCTTTGCTCACATTTTGAAACCATTATATTTTCAGCATCCTTCGGTAAAATAATATTTATGTTCAAATCAGTTTGTGACGGAATTGTCCAGAATACATTGAAATATAAGTGAACTGATATTAAATAACAGTTCAGTACTTATTTTTTTCTACCGAAAGTTTCCTGTTTCTTAATACTTTGTGTAAATTTTCGAAGGCATATTCGCTATCCCTTCTGATTTCTGTGTCACATTTCCCGTCCCTGGTTTAAAATACCTTCTCAAATATTTAAGTTCTTACACTTATTTGATTTTGCTATCTCTAATTTGTAATTTGAATACAATTATTTAAATATATTAAGGTTGCTTGGTTGCTAATTTTAATAAAACTGCAACACTATTCTCACAATTCTTGCAGCCAATTGCTTTACAGTGTCATTAGGAATGACAATGGTTCCCAGACTTTCTAATATATCACTTCGATTCTAATTTTTTTGAGGTGACTTGAAAAGCGCTACACATATGAGTACTGATCAATCCATCATGCTTCACAATTCTTTCATGCACTATATCGCGGTGCTGGCATTTATCGTAATTTCATTTCCAATATATTGTTCGTTGACAGTACGATATTTAAAGTGAGTTCTTTCTTTCTTTCTTTCTTTCTTTCTATTTACAGTCTGTCTGAAGTTATTATGCAAATCAAATGAATCTCAATAACTGAAAAGTTCTGAACTAATATTTCTCATATTTAAACTCATCCATTTCCACACTTAGCAAAATATTTAATTCGATTCTCTAGCATTTTTAATGATTAGTTTTGGCGATATTTTGAATTTATGAAAATGGACTGGCTGAAGTTATACAGATTAAACCAATATTAGCTTAAGACCACTGAAATCTAATAAAATTATTTTTCTTTTTTTTCATAACAGATTTGGAAACCCGGGAAGTATGCTGGTTATTTCTTGAAATAGGATTTTTGAACGAAAGTATGTGACGCGTTTTTGGTCTGTTTTTGTTAGTTTTGGCACATATTGTTTTACTTTTTGCCTTGTATGCCTTTTTTGCGTACGACTTTTAGCGTGTGGGCTCTCCTCTCCAATATTATGGCGGAGTCTCCCCACGGTCCAGATACCCGACCCCCGCGCTACGCCGACAGCATGAACTACGTTAGACATTGTGGGGCTCGAACCTGGATTTCTGCGTACGCTGATGCGGACCATTTTATATGTCGTGCCTCAGCCACATTGAGGTGGTACAAAAGGCCCTTGAAAGGCACGAGATGCGACTGGCAAAGAATTGAACGGAGGTACAGCAAAGGTCGAATCGCGCCAAAGGCGTTTGTCTTTGACGGGTAGAGCTAAGGTCACTCACGTTTTTCCTCATATTCTTTACCGGTTTACTGTACTCCTTCTCTGTAAATAACATATGAAAACGATCGAGCGCATGCTCCACATCATCTTGTGGGATGTAGCAAGCATTTGGTTTGCAGTGAAGGCTGTGTCCAGCATCCCTGTCATGGGGTTGCTGGGATTGCCACACTTAGCGATTCATCAACACGCCTGGAGGTTGGCTTTCCTATGTTGCGTATTGACAGAGGACTCGATCTTGGAGAGGATTGTTAGGGACGTCATCTCTAGCCTTACCATGGCTCCTCCCGTTTTTAGTGTTGAGTGCCTTCATAAGCTTCAGAAACAGTTGAGTTTATTCTGAGAGTGAAGAGCGGCCTTGCGGGCCATTCCTAGGTCAACTGGTCTTTCATTTACTAGGAGACTATGATATCAGGAATTAGCGAAGGGGATCGGGAAGGATTCTCTCTCTGAGCAGCATGGATTGTCGGTTACCGAGTTTCGTTCATGGGCGCCAGCGACAGATTACCTCAGGAACCCTAAGTTTTCGCTTACCTAGTGACGTATTCGGAATGAACTATCTCTCAATAACGTAACCTTCAAAGGGGGCTGGGCCAATTTTCCCGACTGTCATTGGTTTGATCTTGGTCTAGACGAAACGGCTTTGCATGCCTTCTAACATTGTCCTCAGGCGCGCCCGTTCTCTAATTATGTCGGCGTGTTGACGGCTCGTATTGATCACATGCATCTCGAGTACTTAGATTTCCCATACACGCGCGATGACGTATCCGCTCCGTTCTCTGAAGCGAAACAAGTGGCGTTTTTAAAATTTCTAGCTGTGGAAAGAATAGTGATGTGGTCGTGGCGAATGGAGGGAATCTTGCGATACGAACGTTATTTTCATCAGTTTCTGGATTGATTCTTTCGGCATCAGCCCAAGGTGAAAATCATATAGAAAGTGTTTTTTATCGACAGATTTCAGTAAAAGGTGGGTAAAATTGTTGAACTTGTTGTGAGTGAATGGAAAGGCTTCATTTTCTTTTTTTAATTTCCCTTTGACCCAACCGGTCGTTTTCCTGTGAACCCTCTCCTGGTTAAATTAGAAACTCTTTCTTTACCTAGTTAATGTGAATAAATGTTGCTTACGCCCTGTGACCGGCTCTCTCTTTTGTCATGATGCACGTTGAGATTCCCAATCTCCCTAGTTTCTTTTTTGTCCCCTTTCTCATCTCGACAGGGTCAGGCTTTTTGCTCCATCAGTCATTTAATTTTTAAATACTTCCCGCTTTGTTAGTGGGTGTGCTTCTTGATTCTGTTTAAAGGCGGAATACATCCTCCTCTCCTCTGATTTCATGAGGATTTATTTTTATAAAAAAACGTAAAAAAATAGAAATTTTAATGGATTTTTCATAATGAATTTTAATGTAATGGGTTTTTAGTCTCCCTGTTAATTTGTGGTATTCAGTGGTAAATGTAATATTGATAGATCATGAATGAGTATTTTTTTGAATGATAAAATTTTAATGAATAAATGTGCTGTGAATGTGGTTCGCTAGGTCTACGAAAAAAGTGTCGACAAACCTTATCCCACATAAAAATGATTTTTCTAAAGTAATTGTCACCGACGAATCTCTAGTGACATATGATGGACCTGACAGATGGACAAAGGATGTATTTTATCTAATTCAGACGTATTTGTCACTAAAAAAAGGTAACATGGGTGCGGTAGTGTTATGGTATTTGCTGGAATTGTCAATCAGACATTTTTGGAAAATTCAATGTCAATGAATCTTTTAAACTGAACAGTGCGATTTTATAAACAAAATGACCTATTGCTATTTTGTAAACAATTCTTTATTTACGTGGTACAAATCCCAGCCTCGCAGTTTGAATGTGAATTTTGTATATACGAACTGCTATGTTCCTTCTCACATATATAAGCTTATTCGAAAATAAAAGATTCACAGAAGAGAAGATAATGGAAGCTGATCGAATATTTAAGGTCAATTGTGAAGATGAAATTATAAGAAGATGCCAAACAATATAGCATCAACTCAAACATATGGGAAGCGATTAAAACCACCATATCGGAAATTGAACTCGCTGATGTAAAAACAAAATAATGGATAATAGATTACTGGCTGTTATTGAGAAGAAGGGTCACTATATCAAAATGTAAAGGCTTCAAAGTCTTATATGTGTTTTTTATTTGCTATTTTATAAGTGTTGATCAATTCTTTGTGATTTTATTAAATTTTATATTGAAGTAAAATGTGATTATTTGGTTTTTTCCGAATAACTTTTGACCTCAGCTTTTTTAGAATACATCAAATAACTCCGTAACTTCAATAAAACATATTGATACTACATCAAATTTTAAGTCAGGCATTGTTTTGACATCTAACTTAAAATTTGACAATTATGTTCAAAGCAAATTTGAATTTTTGAAGCTTAAATCATCAGCTCATCCCATAAGTTCTGTCCAAATTTTAACTTTTTGTTAAAATGAACGAAATTCAAAGAGTATTTTATAATGTCTAATGGAGCTGAACATAATTTTTATGTTTAAATGCATTTAAACAGATCAGATTTTATTTCAGAGAAAAATAAAATAAAATTTTGTTTGATTAAAACCCTGCTAACATGGAAGTACCCAAGAATCATTTGAGGCACATAATGATTTATGAGTTCAAGAAAGGAAACTCAGCAGCCGAAGCGGCGAGAAACATTCACTCAGTTTATGGAGAGGAATGTGTCAATGAAATAACTTGCAGAAGATGGTTTGCAAAATTCAGAGATGGAGATTTCACCCTTGAAGATGAAGATCGAACCGGACGTCCAGTTGAGTTTGATGAAAAGCTTCTTGAAGCAGCCCTTGAAGAAAATCCTGCTTTATCAGTTGAGGAATTGGCAGTGGTTCTCAGTTCAAACCATACAATAGTTCATCGTCAACTTCAACGACTTGGAAAAGTTCCTAAACTTGGAAAATGGGTACCTCATGAATTGTCTGAAAACAACCTAAAATCCCGAGTTGACATCTGCTCTTCTCTCCATTCTCGCCAGCTTGTTTCACCTTTCTTGGATAGACTTTTGACTGGCGACAAAAAAATGGATCTTTTATCGAAATGTTAAGCGTCGTAGACAGTGGTTTGTTAAAGGGGAAGGACCCCAGCCACAGCCGAGAAGGGAACTTCATGGACAAAAGCTTCTTCTTTCAATCTGGTGAGATCGCCAAGGAATAATCCACTTTGAATTCTTATCATCTAATGCAACAATTAATACTCAAATAAAACTGTCAGTAACTAGAGAGTTTGAACCAACCTTTGAGGAAAAAAAGACCTGCTCTAGTGAAATGAAAAGAGGTGATGTTTCATCAGGACAATGCGCGACCCCACACAGCGAGAATCACGTCACAAAAGACCGAAGAACTTGGTTGGGAGAAAATTCCTCATCTACCATATTCTCCCGATCTTGCTCCTTCAGACTACCATTTGTTTCGTAGCTTACATAATCATTTCGAACAGCTTTTGTAACACAGAAAGAGTTTAAAACTGACTTTTGGGAGTTCTTCGAATCAAAGCCAAAAGAATTTTACAGTAATGGAATTAATAAGCTTGTTATTAGATGGAAAGAATTCATAGATAATCAGGGAAAATACATTGTTGATTGATTCTGTAATTAAATGTAACATTTGGTCACTTGTTTTCAAAATTCTGATAGAACTTATGGGATGACCTGATATTTTACTTAATATATTCAGACAGGGTGTATAACAGATTGTTTTTTATACAGATACACACACACACACACACACACACATATATATATATATATATATATATATATATATATATATATATATATATATATATATATATATATATATATATACACACACATATATATTCTAAATATGTCAACTCCCTCTGTCTATTGATCAGTTAACACAATTTTATTATAGAATATATAGAAATGAATGTAGAATATGTTGCCTTAGGGGTAGTTTCACCTAAAATCGCAAACTGCTTAAAAAACAAGAGCATTAACATAAAAACCCCGCCAAATCGAAACTTTCATAAAACAACTTAGACCGAGTGAAAGGTACAGGCCTTAGCGTCGACTACCCTTCACTGAAATTTGCGGATTTGTTATTAGAGAAACACAAATAATCGAACCCTATAACCACGTCACTTGTGGAATTCCAACGGTTAGGTAGTAACTCATAGAGAAAGTAATGGCATAATCAAGATGCTGATGTTCCACACTATTGAATATAAAAGGCAGGTGGAGAAACCCCCATCAATAATGGAAAGAACATTAACAGCTACTGAACTTGAGAAACATCTTTGAAAAATTGTTTTAAATGAAATCATTTATAGGTAGAGCTTCTATCCTCTTGTCAGGAGGTTTGATTTTGAATTGGAATTTATTTTCAGAAATAATATATTTCTGAAAAGATATTTTGATAAAGTAAATTTAGGTCACAAACATATTCTTGCTCCATATTATATACAGCTCAGATCTTAGAATTGAACAGAAAGACAAAAGTAGATATAATTTGATTAATGAGGTAACGTCTTTTGTAGAACCAAGCGCATTTTTCGAAGGAACCGAATACAGAAAATTCTGCAATCAACGATTGTATCCTTAATTCAAAATTTCTCTCATTTACCAACAATGGTCAACCCAGTCGGAAGTTTACAGACAATATTTGCGCAAATTTCGACTTAATATTCAACATCAGAAAAATTCTACAAAATGTTAAACAATGATTCCGTTTTCCTTCATGGGGATCTATGGCATTTTACGAAGGTAAAGTCTATGAATACAAGTGTGATTAATATAAGAAAAATAACATTTACACACCAAGAATTAAAAACCCAAAAGAAAAGAAACACATAGACCTTTTCAGTCTTAAGCCATACAAAAAAAAAAAAAAAAAAAAAAATATGTGATGCCACCTTTAATAGGGATCGGTACATTTAAATGTTTTTCTGGGGGGCCATTTCTTATGCGTATAACTGATATAAATTGAAATAGCACCAAACTAACACAGCACGAGGGGAAAAAAAGTTTTACCTTTTAACGTAAACATATCATGGTTCACTGTTTTTAGCGCTATCAGTTAAAAGTCACCCAAAACAACAATAGTAAATATGTAAGCAACTGACATAGATCACTTTCATGTAAAACTTGCTAAATGTTTTTTTTTTCCAGTAAAGAACGATAAAAACGAAAACATTTATGACTTAAGCAATAGGCCGGTTTAACGCGCGTACCATTCATTTAGAAGAATGTATTATTTGTTCTGGCAAGTGCACAACAGGAAGTTTACATCTATTAGTGCGTCTGATACATAGAGCTCCTTACCGATCTCAGCGTTCCGTATATCCGTTCGTTTCAGGTTCACTTAAGACCGCCATGCTCTTTAACCCGCGTGTTTTCTAATTGCACAGATTTTAATTTCGATATGGGTCTTTTCGCAACATTTCGTTCGGAACATGGAGAAAATGTTACTTAGAACGGAGATGATTTTGTTGTTGTTCTTCTTCTTCTTCTTCTTCTTCTTCTTATTATTATTATTATTATTATTATTATTATTATTATTATTATTATTATTATTATTATTATAGTAGTCAATGGTGTCAGTAGAGGGATGCTTGTAATGTTAGTTTCCGTTGTAGATTTTTTTATTGTGTTAATTGTCAGTATGCAAATTGGATTAGCACTGTCTAATGTGAGGTACGTTTTACTCTTCGATACCTCTTTAAAAACAGATAAAAATGGCATGTGTCCAGAGGTAAGAAGAGATGATTTAGGTATATTACAAACCGAAGTTTCGTGAGAATAATAAAAAGAAAAGGAAATGTTAAGAATCCAATGAAAGGTTAGCAGCAAACAAAATCCTCAATTTCAAAATAGTGTGAATGAATGACAAGGGATTATTGGAAATTTTCAACAAAGAAAATTAAAATTTATATCAGAATATATAATTCTTATCCTTTCTCTTAGATGACTAATAAAAGGGTGTCTTAATACATGGGGATGTCTTAATTCTTTTAATAAACTACAAATGGGAGGGTTAATTCACGGAATGATTGAAAACCATTTAAAGAGTCTAAAGTATAAAATTAATAAAGAAGACGGTCTTCGAGGATTTGGAATGTTTTCTCAAAAACAAATAAATAAATAAACAAGCCATGTACTATTAGTTACCAAATAATGTAAATCATGTGTCGTTGGTGTAATGAATAGCGGCTAGAAATTCGGAATCAGATAGCCGTGATCTTACGTGCAAACACTATTGAGAAAGTTATAAACTCATCTCTTCCGACCAGCTATGGGTTAAATAGTTGAACTTGTATATGGAAATATTATTCTTATATTTAAAAAAAAGAAACGTTTTTAATGCAAAATCCGGTCGTCACAATATTAAATAATTGTTCGTACAATGCAAAATCGTAAAAAACAAACACTAAATCAGTCAGTTGAAGAATCTCCGCCTTTGCATTTACTGATGCATATCTTGGTTGTTCTATTGATAGCAACCAATAAGTTTGGAAAGTTTTTAATGTTAGGTTCCATGCCATCCTCTAAGAATGGTAAGCGGAAATAATCAGATGAAAAAAGTATAAAATTTCAAAATGCCGAGAATATTGGTGTATGCGTGAACAATTTTGGAAGTTACAATTTTATTCTATATAAAATACTTAATTATTCATCAAGTGGGCGATCATGGTTTGTAGTAACTCCTAGTAACGTTTGGTGCCATCAATCCTATCTCCCGTTTCATCATCCATTCACATTAGCACGTCATGTCGGTGAAGCGGAACACCTGTCATTTTTGCCTCCAATATAGCCAGTGAATTTCACGTTCTCTAAGCACTCTTTCCGTTATATGTGTAAGTAATTTCATCTTTTTCTTTCTCATTTTGTACAAGGGTATGAGGACGATGCATACGTTTAAAATGATGTAAGACGACCACTGCGAATGAAAGATAAGGCGAATAAAACGGTTAAGAACCAGAAATTAAAACGTATAAATTGTAAAGAAGAAGGTTTATGCGAAAATGAAACATGTAACCAGAAATATTTTGGAAGAGCTTAACATTTAAAAAAAAATAAAACAAAAGGAAAGAAGCTTAACCAAAAAAATAATTAAAGTGGTATGGGGAATAATTATTATTTGCGGATTTGCCAGATTAAAAATAAAAAAAATAAACTATTATTTATGTATGAAATTCCAAATATTTCCCGTCGTTTAGCTTAGCAAGTTTGCTACGGTGTCTTGAGACTTTCCTTCTATTTCTAATGATAAGTAATGAAAGCCAAAATGAATGTATACACCGAATAGCTTAAAAGCCGTCCAATCGGGAGGCACTTAAGCCAAGAACTGCGGAGGATTCTTCATTGAGGCTTCAGCTTGTTCAGGAGGTTGAGAGTCACTAAGCCATTGCATATTCTCAGGATTGAAAATTCTCTTAGCTGCCATATTAACTGGCTTTTCATCTTCACGTAACTTTCTTTTCCTCTCTGCAGCCTTGGTTCTTTTGATTGCTACCTGATCCTCTCTTTGCGGAGATTTCTTTTTGCTAAGCATACTAATGCCGTATGCGATAGACAACTACAAACTACAGAATAACTTAAAACTGACCGCTGGATTTAAGTATTGCATTAATATTTTGGGTCGATCATAAAAGTTCAGCGATAATTCTTCTGTCGCCACTTAATTTAAAGAAAATTTGATGTGCGCAGGCCCTTACCTTCTATACAGGCAATTATTTATATCTCATGTTTGACTTTTGATGGATTTCGCAATTAATTTCAATTATTACCAAATTTATTTACAAGTTATACAAATTGTTATCGTACAAAAAAAAATATATCGCAAATAATCACGTAAAAATATCGCCGCAAATGAACATTTGGGAATCCAAAATTTTAGAATTGCTGGTTCGGATCCAGCACGGAATGTCTTTAATTTTCTCTCGGAGTCGGCCTGATTCGAAAATGGTATGATACGTTGGGCTAAGGTCTATAGAAGTAAAGTTGAAAAGGTGTGATAGACTGACATACACATTTATTTACATAGAAGTCTGTCCAGATAAAGATCATTGGTAAAATAAGTAGAATTGGAATGCTGGTATTCATCCACTTCACACTATGCTCATGGAAAATGAAGCTCAACTCTCACATTCACCGGGCAGCAATTAAATATCAGGCGATGATTGAGAATTTATGCTGCTCGGTTTCGAGTTATTTCTACAGAGAGCGTGGAAAGTGTTTTATCATTTAACTATATTAAATCAATAAAAATAACGACATTAAATTACTACGCTTGTCTCATTCAGTTTCAAATAAAATTGTGTTGTTGGAACGATTGCACAGACCACATGTGTAGCAGTTCATCAAATATATGCAGACGTTGTCAAACGTTAATTAGACATTTTAAATTATAGAATTTAAATTTCGGTAAATAGGGTGATTTTATATTATATAAATATTAAGTTTTCAATCGGGAATGTATAACACTAATATATTTATCGCAACATTCCGAAAATTAAATTCAGTCACTTAAAAGTAGGATATTTCACAATAGCAACTGCTAGATACATTAAATCGTTTCTTAAACAGAATTCAAAGAGCTGTCATATTTTCTTTATGAGCCGTGTCATCTCAGGACGTAGGCGATCAAGTCTCTCCACAATTTCCTGTCTTTTATTTAATAAATTTTGTATTTCTGTTATTTCACTTAAATCTAGTTCCACCATGTATTTACTCAAGCTAATTATGTTATACCTTGTTTTCCTTTTTCCTCGTTACCTTCAATCTGTCCTGTGAGTATCAGTTCACCAAACCTTTTTCTTCATTATGGCCCTTAGAAAATTAAACTGTTTCTTTCAGATGTTAGGTATAAATTTCCATTTGGTTCCCATTTATCTAAAACTATGCCGTTGCTCGCATATTCAGTCCATTGTATCACCAGCATCCTCCTGTAGGCTCTTATTTCTGTTGCTTCAAGTCTCTTCATCTTTGAGCAGATTGTCTAGCATTCACTGTGATATAAGACGACAAATATCTCGTAAGAGTTTAGTACATTGTTCCATGCTTCTAGCGAAGTTTGTATGTTTATTAATATTTTTCTTACCTTTTGGAACGCATAGTTGGTTATACCAATGCATTTTTGGATTTCATTGACGCACATTCATTACTCTGTAAAAAAATTTCACACATTTAAAAAAACAAAAATTGTAAATTTGTAATTATTTGATTGTGGTATCTCCGATTTGGAATTTGTATTTTGGTCCATACTTCTTTTAACAACCATGCATTCAGTTTTCTTGTAGTTGACGTTTAATCCGTATTAATCGTTTAAATATATATATATATATTAAACAAGAATATATACACACACACACATACACACACACACACACACATATATATATATATATATATATATATATATATATATGTATGCGCTTTTCATACGCAATTTTGAATCGGATATTCTTGAGATAATTTTATTTAATAATAATAATAATAATAATAATAATAATAATAATAATAATAATAATAATAATAATAATATGAATGTATATGTGTACTCATATCCGAAGGATGAAGAGAATTAGTTCAACTAGAACTGTCTTACAAAACTGCAACAATGGCTTTTCAAATATACCTTAAAAGTACAGAATATTGGATGATGATCTCTGTCAAAAAGCATGAAAGAAATAAAATCATTATTTACTAATAAAAGAAACAAAAAAATTAAAAGAAAATTTCAAGTGGCTGAAGAAGTGCAAGGAAACCATAATAACACCTACTGCAGCGGCAAATAACCTAAAAAAGAAAGCAAAAGAAATGTAATATACCAAATGCAGAAACGCCTCCATGGTCACAACCCTACACGTACAAACAAACTGGTTTAGACAATCCCCCGTAGTGCAGGGTTAAATGCTGAAACTGGGGCTTTAACTCATACTGCACACGACTAATATTTGCTAACTATAAATAACCAGGGCCACATACTGAAAAATTGTGTTTGACTAAAATGCAGATTATGTGATAAATATCCTGTACCAATTGACCATCTTTTATCGGGTTGCACAGTATTGGCACCTACTGAATATAATATCTGGCATCATAGATTGAGCCAATATCTGCATTGGAAAATCTGCAACTTTTACAGAAAGCGAACTGTTATGAACACCATTCAGACCCGCTTAAAAAGATAGACCCTGTAACAATTTTATCAGCGTTTACAATATACACAGGCAGTACAATCAGATCTCGTGATCAGAGACAAAACATATTAAGAGAATATGTTTTCTTATTGACATGGCAGTTCCGGCAGACAGTAATCTATCATTGAAGGATCACCAAAAAACTATCAAAAATTGGAAACATCAAAAATGTCACACGTGAGGACAAAAAAAAATTCGGCTTGAATGGAATCTGTTCTGTTAGATTCATCAAAGGTATTTATGGTATCCTGAGCCCTAAAGAAATATTTAAAAATTTCACTATAAATTCAGCGTTTAAAATAAGAGAAATCTTAGAACAACGCATGTTAAATTTCGCATTTATTCAGTATTCTACTTCATTATGAATAAAATACGTCGATCGAATCAGTTTTATAAATGCTTTGCTTGTTTCTAATTGTTAATTTATATTAGGAACTAACTCATCAGTTCTGTTAAGAGTGTATCGTGTTACTACTCAGCCAGATTGAACTCGTTCTCAAGACAAATACATGCAAGATGATTTAGACATGTCAGTATAAGTTTTTGTTTGGTATGAATTGCTAACAATTCAGGTGTTATTTAATTTGTGCCTTATATGAAATGACGTAGTGTACCTGAGTTCTGTGGAAAGTTTCAAAAAGATAACATCTGATTTGTAAAACGTCATACTGACTAGCTAATCCCGATCAAGATTCCGAATGTAAAAAATAATATTTTACAGCTGGATTCTTGAGTAGTAAACATTATAATATCCCACCACTAGCGTTAAGACATAGCTCAAGGATTGGTTGATCTTGCTTTTTACGGATTATCAAACGCAAGTTATTGTTGTCTGGAAGAGTAACGGGAATTGTGGAAATAAATATTCATCAGAGTGTTGCATGTATCAAAATAGTAGCAAAAGAAGGAAAAGATAAGGCAAAAGAGGGAGTAAGTTTAATGGTGAGGTAACCCGAAATAATGCCCAGTTGTTCGTCGTTTCGCCAACATGTATGATATGAAACATATAGCTGGCTTCATCTATGAAATGACCGAAAAATAAATTTCCTCAAAAATGCTATCTTTAATATTGTCACACTATGAAAGCAAAGAGTTTGTATGCCGTTGCTATATGTATGATCAACGCTGTCAAGTGACATGGAACATCCCGCTTATTCTATGAGATTTAAAGGAATTTGACCAACTCCACACAGTGTAACACATTACTTCCATATTTTGGACCGTTTTGACAACGAAAAATTTCACGACACCGTTATTCCAGGCAAAATTATGTCACGTATGATATTAGTTCATGAAGCATGTGATTTTTGCTATGGATAGCAGATATTTTCTTCTGGTTAGATTAGACATTTTTCCAATGACAAAATATACAATTGCTCTATTTAATGTGCATCTGCTGTAACTGCAAAAATGCATGATTCTAAATCAGCTTCATAACAACTCAGTTAATACATATCTAAATTTTCCTTGTATAGCAATCTATATTGGATTACCCTTCAGTTTTTGTACTACAACTAATCCGATGTATGCATATTATGGTCTTGTAATATATTGGTTTGTTTTGTTTTATGGAACATCAGCCCATTGGGTCAATTAATGCTGCAAATTAATGTTTTTCTAAACAAAACCTTGTATTGAAATAGTCAAAAATATTTTAAATAGTAAGATTACTGTTAGTTATAGCAATACGTTATTTTAATTATATTTTTTAAATCAGTTTTATATTTTATATGCCTTTCATTTTCCTTTTCTATAAAAATGTATTCTTGCTTATTTTATTATAGAAATATACTGTTGATTTTTTCTTTGTGGGTTCACTGTTTGCTCATAACTAGGACCCTAACAGGAGCAATTACACCAGGCCAGGGTGAACCTGGGTACAACATCCGTTAAGACGGGGTTCTACGCTTCAGAAAACTTTCAATTTTCCGATCAGGAGCCCTTCTGCCAGACGTAGTCTATCATCGTATCCCGGAGGAACTTGTAATATCGCCGTTTATTAAAATGTCTAAAATGGAGAGCGAACAGAGAATACAAATAATCCCGCCAATCTTGTTTTCTGTTGATTCGTGCGGAAACCATTTTCGATTTTTGGCACCATTAACTTTTTTTTAAAATAGTAGTCACACAAAATTATACAATCGTGAATTTAATCTTTTAAGCAGGTATCTTTGCGGAATCTTACAAAACAACATTCATTATTCTTTTACATTTGTACATATCTTCAGTTCTAGCTTCGCAGTTCCATCTACGGAAGAATCTTTCTGATGTCTTAGTTACTGGAATCCTAATTCGACGACTTCCGTGTTACAAAATGCACGGATATTCCTATTATAATGTCAAATCCCAGAAATTTTTAATAAAACAAATATCGGTCTGTCTTTAACACATTTAGAATGTGGTTTATAGCAATATTTGATATGCTTTTAAAAAGTGTTCTATTGGGTATGACGATAAAATACACCCGGCAGCGAGAAAACTGACCAGGAAGTTTTGAGGAGTGTGTAACCACCTGTTAGATGTTGTTGATCACAGGTCCACTCCATCCCAGTAGAACCTGTTAGGCTTCCAGCTACGAATATGTAGTGAACCCAGAAACTGGGTTCAAAACATAAAAATGTTAAAATATATTAGAATAAATCACCACCAATACGTTTCTATTGTAACAAAAATAAATTAAAAATTACTACAACAAAATATTTAAAAAAAAATTACCAGCAATAAATTTTGGGAAAAAAATATCAAACTCACAAGAAAATGAAATTTCGGCATTAAATCAAGCGTGAGTGCCGTTAAATAAACATACAATAAACTACATGAATTAATTTTTCACCCCAAGCAAGGCAGCAGAGCCACTGTGCCACAAGGTGTTAGTGGGTATGAAAGAGTTAGAAACAGAAGCATTGTTCAAGAGCGGGT
The DNA here is from genome assembly GCA_963932145.1 of Acanthosepion lycidas. Classification (NCBI taxonomy): domain Eukaryota; kingdom Metazoa; phylum Mollusca; class Cephalopoda; order Sepiida; family Sepiidae; genus Acanthosepion; species Acanthosepion lycidas. The sequence goes on from OZ010571.1 coordinate 21,110,073, forward strand.
ACAAACATTTTATTTCTAATTTCCGTTTCCTTATGTTTGTAAGATATGCTTAGAATATGCTTACTTATGCGTTCATGTCGTCTCGAGATTTAATTTTTCATATCCGACTGCTATCTCATCAACTGCAGCAATGACGGAATATTTTTTTTTTATTCGTTTTAATTTCTGATGGACAGGAGAATCCTTACTCGACGAGAAAAATTGGAACATACTCAAGAGTACGCGTCTGAAACTATTCACCCAATTCTCATTACAGCGTGCCGGCATGGATCTGGAAATTGATCCTTGTAATTCTTGTTGACGTTAAACATATATCTTGCCTTTTTGTCTTCATATCAATATTTAAACAAAAAGCAATTCATCATTCAAAGAAGTAAACGCATACGGCGTTCAAACCGCAGTTCAGGACATCTGAATCTGATCAGTAATACGCTGGACAGTTTTATATTTGTCAGTTGTATAAAACTTACTTAAAAGTTATTAGTTAATCTTTAGTTTTTACTTTTAGTTTAGATTTGCTTTATCAGCTTTTAGTAAAAAGAAAGAGCCACAGAGAAAAAAAAAATGAAAAACATAACAGTCGATTTCAATTTTTGATTTTCTCTAAAAGCTTTCGTAATTGTCTTAGAGGCAATAATTTATCCATTATTTACGAATCTAAAACAGACAGTTAAAATGCTTACTTAATATAAATGTTCTCCAATTATAGTTTCACTCTTACACGCACACATTTTATCTCTCTCCCATTTTCTGCTTTTGTATTACGTATTATATTGACACACGCTTATATATTGAAGTACGAACTAGCAATCTCTCATTCCGAATCTAATCCACAAACCTGTGTCTTATTTTGTCAATGGAGAGAGAGAGAGATAGAGAGAGAGAGAGACCAAAAAAACTACGCTATAATTGTACGTGGCACATTTCTATTATGTTTGCATACATAGTTTATTTTTTCAGAGCAATGAATTAATATCAACGGAAAATATTGAATGTCGAGTGTTGAATCCATGACTATAATGACATTCCTGTTCGGGCAGGAGAGAATTAAATAAATCACATGATGTAAACAACAGGTGACAAATTCATTCCGCACTCAACTTTCTCAAGGCCGAACAAATTAAAAACCCAAAATTCAATGTACTATTCCAAGGAAATTGTTCTCCCCTTAGTTGATACGGATGTCATTATAGATATAATGTTTCGACCTCTGGTTATCAGCAAATGTCCATTAATCGGCTGACAGGATATTTTCTAGTTAAGGTAATATTTTGTCCCGGTGATAATATCTATGATTAATTCCTGTTGAATCGACGCTTCACTCTTCGATCCATTAGATGACACAAACACAGGTATAATAAATGTCTATATCTTATATGCTACCGTCCCGAATGACCTTACTGTGTTCTTTGGTTCATTCTCTACCAAATTTTCAGATAGTTATTGACATTTGTTTAGGATGGAGTGTTCGTACGACTTTTCATAATATAGTATTTTATTTCAGAGATGAGTAATTGTCAATATATTTTTTATTATTTCGAACTATAATGAGGTAGTCTGATGCCTTTATTCAGACGTCAAAGAACACCAAAAGCTGTGGAATGATGTTCAGTTTTTGCAACAAAATGCATCTGCCTCCTGACCGTGCAATATATTGAAGAATTCGTGTTTTAAGTGCATTAGCTATACTCCCTTCGAATGAACCATGTATTTCATGTTTGCGAATAATTTGATAATTCAATGGGCAACTATCAGACTGTATTCGAAAGATATGTTAAACTAAACGAAATTTATAAATGTGTATTGAAAGTCACGGTGAATGTGTGCAATAGCATTTATGTTCCATGCATTTTGTTACGCTATAATTCACTTTAGTTTAAGTTCATCTCGAAAAAGCAAGTTCTTAAAGCCTTTTCCTTTGCTTCGAACTCAAATTATTTTCAACAGCTTTCTTTTTCGTCCAATGATCTCTAAAAAGTTCTTTGATATCTCCATTAATTTGATTAATATATCGTTTACTTTTTATCAACAATTACAATTTATTTAAAGTTAGAAAATAATTTTAGATCGTAAGAAAATATTTTGGGAGAGATGATAATGATTTACTGATATAAAATCCTACTAATTAACCCATAGCTGGCGGAAGAATATGTGGACTAATAATGTCCTGAAAATTATTTGCGCGTAAGTGAATATTAAAAAACAAAACAAAAATAAAACGACTGAAATTGGATCTCTCAGATTTCCAATTTAGTGCCGTTATTCATTACACCATCCACACATCCAAGCTCGTAGTTCCTGGTATTTTCAAGCAGTTATCCATGTAGATCAGTGGTTTTCAAACTTGTTTATTTTAGGGCGTAGAATAACTAAAACTCCGAGGCGCAATTTAAATTGTAATATGCTAAAATAGGTCGTGAAATTTGAAAATCGGAAAATAATAAAGAAGTCTCCTGCAATAATTATTTATTGTTAAGAGAATGCATTGCTTGGTATATCTCGATTTTTTTAAATATAAGTATTCTTTTTAAATATAAAAATAATTTACAAATTACTCTTCTGTTTAACTTGTGGCACACCTCGATACTTTTTGGGATTCATTAGTGTGTCACGGCGGACGAGTGGAAAAATTCTGATCTAGATAAGGACCAAGCTTGATGCTACTTAATTTCGATGATCGTACAAGAACCAGATTCAACGGGATATGGAAATAATCTCAAATTTGCTTAAGGAAATAATTTCATTCCGAAAGAAATTATTGATTTTCACTTAAATCCGCAGTAAAAAATGTTATATCATTTTAATACTTTCTTTTCTTACTTACATTATATTTTTAATATTTCATTTTTCTGTTTTCTTTGATAATGTTTATTGACTCACTTTATTTAAAATCATCTTTTTACTAATCATTTTATACTAAACGCTTTTCATTGTTATCATTATTTAATTATCTTTTTTACGATAAATTCTATTATTCATTCATTTCTAAATATTTTTCCGTGTCCTATATATTTTATATTTCTTTTGCGATTTGAATACTTTTCCTTCAAGTTCACCTCTATCTTTAAAGCTCCTACCCTTTTATCAAACCCAGCATTTATTTCACTCAATTCAACGTAACTATTTATTACCGTTCATTTCCGCAGATATTTTAACAATTTAACTTTCAACACAACCTTACTTAAGCTCAACGGAAAATAGAATACAAGTGTTACATTCTGACCGTATAATGTGACCTTATTATTTTCTAAAACATATATTCGGCTATCGGTGTGTCTATAAAAGTGCCTCTACATTTTTTCGTTTTTTTTATTGTCTCTTATTGAAAAACAAAAGATTGGTGCAGTTAACCCTCGATTTCTTGTGTAATTATATATCAAATATTTGTAATACTAGTAATGGCAAAGGTGAGTTTAAAAATTTCCATATCGGAAAATATTTATTTGACAGAACAGGTAATTTGATTGTTGAAAATTATAAACGAATGTTTTTCACGAAGTAAATCTTCTGAAGTTCAACTTTTGCGCTCTTTCTATTATTAATGGAGGTTTCTTTACAAACATTAAAATCAGCGTGGAAAGTTAACATCATTTTCCCTAATGTTTACATGTGCTAGACATTTTTGTTGTTGATGCAAATAAAATAAAAGTAAGATTTGACTGTTACCTCAAAATGGAGTAATGCTTAGTAAACAATTTGGTTGATTATTAATAATGAGTAGTGTGTTCGAACCTCACTGGTTGACAGTTTTGAAATTGTGCTATGCTGTGCACAATAGATAAAACAGTAACGCGATATGTATGAAAAGAATACGTCTTCACGATTTGCAACGACTGCACTGTGACAGTTTAAATCTGTCACTCTCATTCTAGCTCTCATCATTTTATATAGTTAATGAAAATGATTAATCTTTCATTGTAATACGTGAACCGCACTATTCGAGAAGTCTTATATATCAAACAATTCTTTCCAACGATCAACATTACATTATTTCATAGTAGTAATGTCAGGCGGCAGGAGAGAACTTGGAATGAACGCTCCTCTTTCAAAGAACAGCAAAGGCGTAATTTACAAAGTAACACTCAACACTTGAGGAAATAACAACAACAGAAAAAGAACACTCGCAAATGGCTGTAGAAGAGGTCAAAAGCGCGTGGGATAATACAAACTATGAACACAATTGATGACAAACATTGTTAGGATGATGAAAAACGTAATACAAAAATTAATTCAGTCTACTTTGTCGATGGTATTCAATGATTATAGTGTCGAAAGACAAATATACGTACACATACAAATTTTAACTTATTGCATTTCCAACTAATGAATATACATATTCTTCATATAATTAACTGTACGCAGATGCATAATAACTAAGTATGCATAGGAAACCGAAATAAAAATTCCTTTCATAGAAATAAGTCACATTTATACATTTCAGTGGGTAAAAAATGTATTCGTACGATACAAAATGAATATATAATCTTCATTTAATAGTTTGTAGAATAGCCATTATTCAATTCTCTAGCAAGCAACCACTTCTTGTAGTTCTCATTTAATGATTTTCACATTTTAGTTGGTTCCATTCATCTTCGTATATGATCTTTAGATCCAGGATGATGACTGGAGCTCTCGATTGCATTAAAATTTTCAAATAACGTCATTGATTATCGATTGGGTTTAAATCTGGGGACTGACTCGGCCTTTCAAGAAATTTACATAATTTTTATCAAGACCTTTCTTCGTAGATTTTGGAATGTGCTTAGGATCATTATCTTGTTAAAAGATCCAATCAAGTGGAAGTTCAAGCTTTTCAACCGAAATCCTTAAATTTTCTTCCAAATTATTTTGTTGTGCTGCGCCATTAATTCTACCATCTATGACTGATATATTGCCAGTAACTTTTGCATAAAATCTTCCCATACCATGATACCCTCACTGCCAAATTTCCCTGGTGTAACTCTTTTTTGGAAGGCATCGCCAACTTTCCTCCATACATGATTTCTCGAATTACGTCCATTGAACTCAGTTTTGTTTTCGTGGGTCCATAATAGTTTTTATCAATACGATTTTTCTTTATACTTATGTACACGGACGAATTTCAACCGTGAATCTGTGTCTTTTCAATAACAGTGGAGTTTTCCGAGGGAGACATGGCTTTCGATTCTTCCTAGGTATTTAATTGCTTATTGTCACTTTAATGATACAGATTCCTGTTGAAAGCAAATCATCCTGCAACACTTGACGTGTAATCATTTGATTTTGTTTAATTTGACGCACTAATTTCTTCGAAGATCTTGAAGATATCTTCGGTAGAGTAACTGTTCTATGCTTTTCTTCTTTGCTTTGTATACCTTGCAATGAATGAACTAATAGTAGTAGATGGAATATTCACGTCGGTATGAGATTTCCTTGTAACTTTTATCCTTCCAGAGTTTTACAATCAGTTCTATTTTGCCAATTTGTCTCTTCTTTACCTCTTGCCAGAATAACCTTCCTGCAGGAATATCGATAACAGAATGATCCGTTTGTATCTTTTAGTCTAAGATCTATTTCTGATAAAATTGTTAGAACATTCTATACATTTCAAGTTCAATTTGGGACTAATGAAATTCAATTTGGAACTAAGCATGTTCATAATAAAATAGCCAGGCTCAGAATGGCACGTGCAAAATTCAATATGATTTAGCCATGTTCAGAATGGGACGTAGCAAATTCAAAATGGAATAAGCAAGTTTGATTTGGAACGATGCAAATAAATTAATGAAATATTAGGTTGGTGCAAAATAATGATGTAATAATGTCGTTTTTTGACGTTAAAAATACGTCAAAAAACGACATTATTACTTCATTATTTTTGCACTAACCTAATAAGTAAGATTGAATTCGGACTAAGCAGATTCATTATGGAAATATGTTTCGAACCTACCTGCGCGCTTCAATAAAAAATATCATAGATTAAAAATCAAATGTGCGGTAAATAAGATAATTACATAAACGGAGCGAAGCGTTGCGTAGACTTTACTATCAAATCATTACAAGAGGCTGTTCTTAAACGCATAAATTTGGGCCAAAGTTAGAGTTTCTGGCACATTCATTGGTAAGACAATCGGGGAGTAGAAGAAAGAAAGAAATGGATAGAATGTATATAGTGTTAAAAAAGAGGGAATGAGAGATAATTATTCAAAATGGAATGATTTTGGGGGATAACAGGGCAAATCTTGAAAGTCCTAAGAAAAAGCAGCAAGGAAATACTGAATTCATATATCAAGACAGAGTTTGAAGAAAAAAATAGGTATAGTGATTTTTTAAGCACTGAAAGTGCATCCAAAAAAACATACACCTTTCATGAATTTTCTTGATTTATTGTTTGCTCCTACAAGATAAAACATTTCAATAGAAAAGTTTAGTTGAACATTATTATTTTATCAAGAAAATATTTAATTTTAAAATCCATTTAACAAAATAATTGCTAAATCCCAGATCAAATTTGCTAATTCAATTTTAAATTTCACTATTTCATTTTGAATTTGCTATGTCCTCATTTAAAATTGACTACGCCATTTTGAATTTGACTATCACATTTGGAATTTGCTATGTCCCATTTTGAAATTGACTATTCCATTTTTAACTTAGTAATTTCATTATGGACTTGCTTAATCCAAAGTGACTTTGATTAGTCCAAAATTAAAATTGAAATGGTTTACAATATTCCTCTTTAAAAATCTGGAGTATAAAAGCAATTTAAAAGTTTTAAAATCTAAAATTTGCATTGTATGATTAGTTTTTCATCCATTAAAATTGATAAATGGTATTTATTTCTATTAACTCAACTTTTTTTCTGTTTTCTATGCACATTCAGTTATTATGCATCTCTATACTGTTAATTATATGAAAAGTATTTTTTATTCATTAGTTGGAAATACAATGAATTAAAGATGTGTATGTGTACGCATATGTGTTTCCTCCCCCGTTGCTTACCTAATATATATAAATTAGGTACCTCCACGAGATCGCTAAAAAAAGAGTATAGCATGATGAAAAAGACCCGAAACTTGAGGAAAACAAAATTTTATCGTCTAAATATTTGTTATTATTAAGAGGAAAGATCAAAGTATTTTGGGGGTATTTTTTCCATTTTTTAATCATTCCTAGCACGTCTGAAATTTTCGTTAAAAATCTATTTTTTTTTGAGTCAGTAAAATTGACCATTTTTTTTCCATTTAAAAAAAAAACTGGAAATCTTACTTGGAAATTCTTTTAAATATCAATTATCATTTTTTCAAAAATTATTTCAAGAAAATCAGAAATTATAATGTTTATTTAAAATATTTTGAACCAAACTTAACTTAGCTTTTGTGCCAAAAAGATGTAATTTGAAAATAAAACAAAGCAGGTCATAAGCTTTCGCGTCTCTTGACAGGTGATGAATGACATATTTACGAATTCCATGAGGCTAATTTATTCTACGGAAGGAGAAAAGTGAAATAATTAACATTTAAGTGAACAAATTATTTACCTCGTTATTTTTAACGAAAACTTTCAGCGGTCTAATTTTTATTTTTTTTTTTTTTGTACTTAGCTTTCAACTTTACGCTTATGATGTTTTATGGAAAATATATTATAAAGAAATTAAAATAAGGCTGTTAAGAGTGAAATTAAATTTCATATTTCCTAAGAAACGTATCTAATTAATTTATAGGTACCTTTCTTATGAAATTTTTATCAGAACTGTACATAAAATACTATAATTTTATGTACATTTATTACATTTTACTGTTATTTGTATTTGCATTCATTTTATTATTAATTTTGATATTTCATTTATGGAAAAATGTCATAACTGAGATTAATATAAAAATAAGATCATATAAATTTCATAAGATGATACTGATACTTGTAGGTACCCTTTTCAGTTGAAATTGAAAAAGGAAATTAACTTCTCCACACGTGTTTCGCAAAAGTAAAGGCCTTAAAAGCGGATAACAATGTTTAACTCAAATAACGCAACTTAATTATATCCTGGTTGGTCTTCCGTACTTTATAATTACAGCCCGGTTATAAGCACAAAATTACATTTCTTAATTACTGTGGATCTTCTGATTAGTCAAAATGATACAATTTACAACGCGCTAATAAAAGATCTATCTCATAAGGACACTTAGGAAAGCCGATGAGGCTTTTAACTAACTTTATAATATTTTAACAACTTAAATGTAAAATCTAGTATAATTAAAGAAATAACAAATAATTCTATTAAAAATTCATTTTTCATCGAAAAAAATTTTTTGCTTTCAGAAAATATTGTCCATATTCATAAAAACAACTAAAAGCAAATAAAAGCATTTGAAATTAAATAATATCTTTGTTTTAATGAGTTTTGTATGTTACAATTCAGAGCTGATTTTCAGGTACGTTGGCTCCAATTAAAAAAAACAAAAACATGATTTTCATTCCTCAAAGCCCTGTGCTTTTAATTATTGTAATCACTAAACCCGATGCGATCGAATTTCTAGCGTTTCATAAAATTAGTTATGGGGGTGGTAATAAATATTTAAAAATAATATTTCTACCATGACTATAATAAAAAAAAAACATGTTTATAATAATTTCGATCATCTGTGAATAGTTCCTGAAAGTTTCATTAACATCCGACAATTATTTCTATTTTTGCACGATTTTTCAAATTAATGTGTGTCATACCAAAAAAACGTGCCAAAAATTGTCTGTTATTTACTAGTTCCTGTGATACAAATAGAAACAAGGTTTTTTTAATTAAAATTTAGAATGTTCTAAAAGGAAGGAAAATTTTAAAAAAATAATTAAAAAAACTTTGGTCTTTCCTCTTAATAATAACATAAGCATTTAGACAATAAAAGTTTGTTTTCGGCAAGGTTGGCGTTTTTTTCATCAAGCTATGCTCTTTTTTTAGCGATTTTGTGGAGGTACCTAAATATACATATTTTTGGACTAGAAATTTTTAATTGGAAAGGTTAATAATTGGAAATAATAGACCAATACAAAATTCTCAAAATAGATCTCCGCTTTTTCTCACTTTGATGCTTCAAGAAATATTCGTCTGTTTTCTAAATCTACAGATAAATTTATAGTTAAACATTTTCCACGATTTGAAACAGTAGCAGGAAATTTAAAATGTACACGCTAATTCTAACCAAATTTCTTACAAAGTGTTTTCCTAGCTAGGACTGCTGAAATAAATTCAGCTCTTCGTATTAAATATGCATCAAATTTTGATATAGTTAAAGCCGCGATTTTAAATAATGAACAAATATTGCTGAGGCATATAGGCAAGTGTTTAAAAAATATAAAAGCTTGATAATAAAATTTTGTGGAATTTGTCACAGATAAGGAATATTTTTTGATCGATGTTTATGGACTAAGAATCTTGAATTTCACGCCTAATAACTGCATCTATTAATTCTTATAGTGGATTTTAAACAATGCATCAACTATGATTTCTTAACGCATCTTGCCGAAAAAGATATTAAAAATACAATGAATACTTATATTATACTATATTATTCTATTATATACGCATGAAATAATTTTCAGTTAATTACAGGCCAAAAGGAAATTATGAAAACAATTCAGCAGGTCAGTCAGTTTTTCAGCGAATCCTGATGCCACATTCTAAACCTTGTACGGATGTTACAACTAGTCCAAAAAATAGTCGTTTTAATTTTAATAATATTGTAGAAGGAAAATTCAAAATTAACTGTGCATATTGTATTAGGTTGGTGCAAAAATAATTTCGTTTTCTCACATAGTAACATATGTGAGAAAACGAAATTATTTTTGCACCAACCTAATAAAAACAAATTCACATTATTAATGACTGCTTGAAGCTTAAGAAGAAGGGTGAAGCTTTTTCTCTTTTTCTCCATATTTTTGCTACTAAACAAGCTAATGAACATTTTCCCATTGCAAAAGTTCCTGATAACAGGATTATAAATATAGTTACTTTTCCATGGAGAGTTACAAGTCCTTTTTTTTTGACATGGGTATGTTTCTATTGATTAGACTAATATTTTGATCCAGTTACAATTTTACGAGATGCTGTTGCGTCTAAGATCTTGTTTTTAGAAGGCGGACCAACATCATCGAACAAATTCTTCACTAGAGATTCAGTATTATTACCGGTCTTGAACTAGGTGTCATTAATGTCTCCCTCCATCGGATTCAAAACGAATTATTGGTCCATTTATTGTAGATGCTCACCCTACTCTCCCTATCAAAGGCACTTCTGTATTACTTCAGACTTATTTGGCTGGAGAGAAGGTTTGGCGGGACCTATTATCTCAGATATATTATATTTTAATTATAATTGTGATCCGAAAAATGAAGATAAATATTCTGCAAGCCCTGTTATGCGAGCAAAGTCTAAAAATCACACTGAATGTGATAGAGATGAGATAAACTGATGAAATATTTCTATCACATCAGACCGAAAGCAATATGGAAATTAAAAACATGAAAAAATAAAAAATACTGTACGCTGACAAAAACCTAGAAATGAAAAATGATTATCTGAAAAGACTGGTGTAGATTATGTATCAACATTTAAAAAAATATCAAATAGTACACTGACGAAAATTTAAAACATTCCCTAAACGAATTGAAAATTAAAGTTTGCTATAAATACAAAAGGGCGAAATCTAAAACCAGTGAACAAAGTGTTTGCGTTTTTACCAATTCCTAGCAATAGACGACAAGAAAAGAATATAAATGTTTGATTTGATCATTGAGTTCAAATGATCGTTCCTGATGTTATCGAAAAAAAAACCCCAAAAACACTGCTGCACAAAATGAAGGTGGAAATGCAATTCTTGTATACACTGATCACTACCATCTGACCTTCCTTCAAAAGGTGGCGAAGAATAAAATAATATTCACAAGGTGGATACTTATTCCAAAGACAATTTCCTTATTATTCATATTAAAGAAAATGGCAATGTTACGCTTGATGCACTCTCTACAGTTGCAGCTAGTTAGACTACGTTGTTTTCATTTTATCTATCTATCTATAAATATATATATATATATACATATATAGATATATAGATAGATATAGATGTGTTTTAAAATGGCTAAAATAGCATTGTTTTATAATATCTTTACTATTCACGGTCAAAAATATCTATCTATCCATTTATATATATATATATATATATATATATATATATATATATATATATATATATATATATATATATATATAAACACAGACACACAGACACACACACACACACATATATATATATATATATATATATATATATACATATATACATGCATACATATGCGTATGTCTGTATATATATATATATATATATATATATATATATATATATATATATATATATATATATATATACAGACACACTTATATATATGCATGTATTTGTATTCATGTCTTTGAGATAGAGACAGAGAGAGGGAAAGGGAATGGTTCCACTATTGTCTCAAAATATCTTTAATTCTTTCACAGAATGCCAGTGTTTTCAATATCGGGATCAGCAACAAAAAGAGAAAAAAAAAGGACTTGTTTATCAATTTCCGCTGGAGGCATTCGTTGTTATTGACAACCGCCACAAACATTCATTATATATTAGATGTGCGGCATTATGTATTTTTCTTTCTATTTTTTAAAAAAAAGTAAGTTTTTTTTTTTTTTTTTTTATCTGAAGAAAAAAAAATATCTTTATAAAATTATAATAGAACATATGTTCAATCAATTCTTCGTTAATGTAAGGAAATGTACCAGGTATGAATAGATATACTCTAGATATATACTCTGTTTTGGTTTCTTAAGTAAAACCGACAGCAGAAACGCTTTCTTGGCACATAGCCTTTGGAAAGCCATGCCAACTTTTGAATAGAATTTTCAACTAATTGTTTAGGCAATTATAATTCTTTCGTTTTTGTCGTATTGTATAATAAACTGGTTATAAAAGTCGGTGATTTTGGTAAGACGTTTTCAATAGTTAAAGAAAACATCTTTTGAAAACGATTTTCCATTTTATCACTTTTAAACAACATACATGCATACAACATTGAATTTTAGTATTCCTTAGGTGCAATGCGTGATGTTCGCTTGGACGATCATGTCTTTTGTCGAGTCATGGTTGACTTGAAAGAATAATTTCCGCAGTAGGCTGCCGTTAATTTCTGCGGTAAACTGGTCGCCAATTAAAAAAAAAGAAGTGAACCAAGTTTCCGCTGCAATTTAATCCATATATGGGAGAATAAGGTATCTATTCCTACCTTTCCTAATGGTATTTAGCATAAGTGACTGTAAGGAACTCGACTGGAATTCGAACTCATCCCTCCCGAAGAAAACATATTTTGGTCTAATCGTCGATGTCACGACCAACTTTGACATCAGTGTGTATTCTATTCGACGATTAGAATTTATATTTCATTTCATCCTTGGGGTGTGTTGGGTGTTTAACTACCTGATAAAAATGAATAAAATTCTTAATTGGCTTATGGCTATTTCTCGTTGGAACACGAAATTATGAAATATTGGGTCTGTTCCTAGATGGGAGACCGCTTTGGATTATCATGTCCTGTAAAATTTAATCTGCAACAGTGTAATGATTAATGGCTCGGAATTGTCAAACGAATACTCAAGTTTCAATTTCAGTTGATGTCGATATATTCTAATACTCTTGGAAATAGATTTGAATCCACATATTTTCCCCCAGTTATTCGTTAATTCGTAGGACATGTAACAGTTAATCATTTTAATCTCTAACAACATTACAATCTAATATTATATTCCGGAATATGGAACCTAAAACGGATGATAAACAGTAGAAAATGAATCAATCAATCATATAATTTGGTTTAATTTTGCAATCCAAGAATTTAAATTTCTAATATTAAGAAATGAACTAATTTAATCAATATCTAAATAAAATGAGAATCAATAGTAATATAAATAACATTTCATTAACAGTTTGATGCTGCATATATATAGGTCATTAATGTGCTTATGGCTAATAATTTGGAAATAGCCAGTTTTATACACACACAAAAACACACACACATTTTGATGAATAGTAGAGATATTATATATATATATATATATATATATATATATATATATATATATATATATATATATATATATATATGTGTGTGTGTGTTAATCAATATCTTTTTTTCATTGTTAGGCAATGTACTAATTGTTTTTGACGGTTTATTACTCTTGATATATATATATATATCCCAAGTTTTCTTCATGTAACTCATGTCATACTATTATTAATGCGGTATTTCTGGGATTTATATGTGGGATATACCTCACTAATAATAGTATTACATGATCTACATAAAGAAAACATTGTCACTAGCTTCATCTCACTAGCACTACACAGGTCGCCATTTTATATTTTTAATTTCGCACATGCGAGTTCGTTGTTTTTGATTTTATCGATAGTACAGAATAGTGGGGTCAGTTGAACAATGTTTATTAGAAAAAGACATCATGGCGCACATGACACCACCAGAAATTTGGCAAACAGCATATTGTACTTCATGACATTCACGCCGGAAACTCCAATACGAACATTGAAAGTGTTTGGTTGTCAATTCTAGGACACTGCAGGGTATTCGGAAAGATTTGGATGAATCTAATAGTGATTATGAAACTACGTAAATATCGGAATGCTCACTCTGAATGTCCTGATGAGAAAAGATCTATTGAATTTGTTGGTGAGGGTCTCAGACTCAAAACTGATTCCTACATCAAGTGACCTGAGGAAGTACTGCTTCCCTTGGTCTAGAGGGTGGCTTCTGGAAGACCCTATTACATCTGGTCATGTAACTCCGTAGACTGCGAAATCCTATATTATTATCTGTAGGGCTCCGTTGAGCGAGAGACCAACAAAACTCCTTGTAACATCAAAGAGTACCTGAAGGCTAGGATTATGGGAGCATACATCAACGTAAATAAGGAAAGAGTCCAGGAGGTTCCAAGTCATCTGAAGGTCGTGGTTGAGGCCAATGTTGATTTTATTGAATAAATATACTCTTTAGTATTTCATGATATTTTTGTATAATTTTGGTACATATATATATATATATATATATATATATATATATATATATATATATATATATATATATATATATAATCAGTGTTATTTTCATTTTTGCTTAAGAAAATTTAAACAAATTTGAGTAATGTTATTAACAATTTTTCCATTATTATTATTATTATTACAATTATTATTATTGTTATTATTATTATTATTATTATTATTATTATTATTATTATTATTCGGACTATTGTCCTCATCTCTGCCGACATATTTATCACAACGTTTCGGTCGTTGTACGCTCCGGTCTTCTTCAGGTGGTTGGAATGTCGAACTGAACCCTTTATTTCGCTCACTGGGGTAGACTGTTCTAGTTCCACGTGCCATGTCTAATGGATGTCAGTTATCAGTTAACTCCTGTTAATTCCCCCCTCCATGTTCTGCACACCTTAACCAGGTATTGAAATATGGCGACGAAGATGAGGACAATAGTCCGAATAATGTAAATAGGGTACATAATACCTCATCTCAGAAATATAGACAATTTCACCCCTATTCTTTGCACTAGATTATTTTATTACGTAGTCAATGTTAAGATGTTTATTTTAATACACAATTGGATTTTGACTATGCTATATCACAAATTCTTTATGTCCAAATCATTATCTCTAAGTGCCTTTATAATTTGCCGAGTGCTTATAGACAGCATTGCTGATATATTTTCGGTAAATCTATAGATGTCAAGATCGAAATAGAAAGATAGGGCGATATATTTGCAAAGTTCGAACTAGGCACCAAGGAGAACGAGATGACAGATTTGTTCCTTAAATATAGAGTCGTTCCCAGGAATCACTGTATTGTTAATGAATAAATATTATGCTTATCTAGATGGAGAAATCCAGGAGGATGCAAATGGAACGATTTTCATTACATAAGTCTAAACAAAATCCTTCAGAAATGTAGTTTCACGCTGTATGAATTATGAATTTGTAATATTCACGATGTGTTTTAAAAATTGATGGAAAAAGCGACACTATATTCCAAACAAGCATCGGATTAAGGATAGATGTATTCGAAAAGCTGAACAAGTACAACAAAAAAAAAAAACAGAAAAAAAACGTTGTTAAAATGAAGAGATTTTGTCAAATTTTGTTACATTTGTTAAAATTTTGTTAAGATCTAAGATGTTTTTAAAAGTTTTGTTATTTTTTTAAAATTCTGAAGAACTAAGAAAAGAGTGGTTAATTGTTGAGTAATATCGGTTTTCTTAAATGTCAGTGGATGATGGAGAATATCTTCACTAGTAAAGAAACGGCTTCAGGCAACAGAAATGTAATTCTACAAAGAGATGTCGAGAAATCTTTAGGAGGATTAAATGAAATATACAATTAAACTCAGTATCAGAAAGAGAAAACTGAAAATTATATATATTAGATATATAACGGGTAGAGAGGCTTGGAGAATATGACATCCACAGGGTATATCAGAGGTAAAAGAGACAGGGGAAGGTCACGGGTCAACCCAACTGACGGGCCAAATTTGCAAAATACTACAATGATTAACTACGGATTAAAGAGGGTTTAACTGCACTACCATGAAAAATTTGCCCAAGACACCCCGGCACTTTTGCATTTGTGGATGCCCCAGCCCAATCACGAAGTCAAGGTACATCCTCGGGTGGGGAATGGTCCCCTGGGGATTTGGTTTAATATTCTTGATACTTCCCTGGCAAGTACTGGCCAACACTAACCGTAAATCTGCAAGAGGATGAAGTAGATGTCAATTGGAAATAATAATTGTAGTAGACATGACGATGCTCTTTATTCATGATGACAACAATGATTATGATGATTGTGATGGGGGACGAAAAAAATGATGAGGATGACGACGATGATGTTGATGTTTGTGATGATGATGATGACGACGATGATGTTGATGTTGGTGATGATGATGATGACTACTGTGAAGAAGAAAGAGATGTTACATAGATTGTGAGTATCAATCCTCTATATTCGATTGAAAAATGAACACGTCTTACAGCACTAGTTTTCTTAAGCACAATATTATGTAAAAGACAGGTTATAATTTCTGTATGTGTCATGTCCTTTCAGAACGCTATCAATAACGGCTCTGTTCAACTTCCAGGTTCTTCTAGCAACATTTGAATCTTTACGATACTTATCCCCGACAATTCTCATCCAATCACACAAGTTCCTTATGTAAATTACACGTTTTTTCCTATTGAACTTCCTCTTTTCAATTTGTTCTACGTGTATGTCTTTTCCAACCTGTTCGAATATTTACCCTGTGTCTTTCTAATTCCAATGAAAGTTTCATTTAGTTTTACTTTACTTAAAAATGGCTTTGGTGCAGAGATGTTCTATCCATGGTATTCACGGCAATTCCCAATATGAAGGATATGCCTAAAATTTAGAGACATTCTTGATACTTAGTGTGTTCATTATATAACTATATATATATATATATATATATATATATATATATATATATATATATATATATATATATATATATATATATGTGTGCGTGTGCGCGCATGTGTCTGTATATACATATATATATATATATATATATATATATATATATATATATATATGAGTGTATATTTATGTATGTATATATATGTTTGTGTGTGTATATATATATATGTATATATATATGTATATATAAGCATGTATGTGTATATATATATATATACATGTATGTGTATATATACATGTATGTATATATATATATATACATGTATGTGTATATATATACATACATATATGTGTATATATATGCATGTATGTGTATATATATACATGTATGTGTATATATATACAGGTATGTGTATATACATATATATATTCATGTATGTGTATATATATACATGTATTCATGTATGTGTATATATATACATGTATGTGTATATATATAGATACCTGTATATATATATATATATATATATATATATATATATATATATATATATATATATATATATACGTGTATGTGTATATATATATATATATATATATATATATATATATATAGATAGATACATGTATGTGTATATATGTATATACATGTATGTGTATATATATACATTTATCTGTGTGTATATATATACATGTATCTGTGTATATATATATACATGTATATGTGTATATATATATACATGTATGTGTATATATATATGTATGTATATATATATATATACAAGTCTGTGTGTTTTTATATATATACATGTATCTGTGTATATATATATACATGTATATGTGTATATATATACATGTAT
>OZ010571.1:21132439-21162439 GCA_963932145.1 Acanthosepion lycidas
ATGTCTCTGATTTGAGGGAAAATGTTATATTTGCAACTCAAGATACTATAATCCCCAAGGTTCGGTTTTCAATAAAGTAATACATCTCAGATTATATGGCTGATGATATATTCGGATTTTTATCAACTGAGAAATATTAATGGTGGCATTCTAAACGAAGACATTAAATTGTGCATGAGATAATATAAAGTTCGCTTAACAAATAATGGCCAAAAAGCTTAAAGAGAATAATCTCCCGGTGAAGATACATTTATTCTTTTGCAGATATTCAAACACTTACATATCTATATTTCTGATTTCTCAATTCAATTGAAGAGAACGGTGTTTATAGCAGTATGAGCCACTGTTATTAAAATTACCCTTTTCTCGAGACAGGTCAACCGGATTTCCCGAAAGAATATATATATATATATATATATATATATATATATATATATATATATATATATATATATATATATATTAGGTTGGTGCAAAAGTAATATCGTTTTATCACACATGTTACTATTTGAGAAAACGACAATATTTTGCAACAACCTTATATATATATGTCTGTGTGTGTGTATATTTGTTTTCTTCGTATGAAGATTTATATTTACTTACACTCAAAATTATGAATTTTTAGGGTTATTCAAAACGTACACATTCATAATTAAAACAAATTTATTTTAAGCATATATATATTTATTCGTTATTGTGTCCTTTTCTACTGTCAAATAATATATAAAAAGATGCGAAAATATATATTTAATATAATGAAATGTACTGGCATTAGCAAAGTAATATTTAGTTTAGGAATTTATATAATTTTATGTGATAGAGTTTTTTTTTTTTTAAATATACAGCGCCGTCTTTCATGGTAATATTCATTCCCATCTAGATCAAAATTATCAAGGGTCTTTTAATTAGATTTTAATGACGTAATAAATTATTGATTTAAGAAGAAGCGAAGCAAGAAAATGGTGAGACGGTATAAATTAAAACGGAAATAATTTTTACAAAAAATCGTACTTTAGTATACATGTCAGAAATAAAATGAAAGCAAACATTATCTTATATAAAACTTAGCGCTGATTCAAATATAAAAACAATAATGGTCTTATTTTAACTATTAATATACCCTCTATCGAAAAAAAATATGAAATTACTTCAATGTTATTAAATTTAAATACATTTTAAAGAAAGGCGTACACATTTACAGTAATATTTGTTAAAATAAATGTTTCTCTCGTTGCAAGAAACTTAGATACATTTGGAGAAATGCTAGATGCATGTTATTAGGTTGGTGCAAAATTAATATCGTTTTTGACGTTAAAAAATAAGTCAAAAAACGATATTATTTTTGCTCCAACCTAATAATATTAGGTTGGTGCAAAAAGAATGACGTAATAATGTCGTTTTTTGACGTTAACAAATACGTCGAAAAACGACATTATTACATCATTATTTTTGCACCAACCTAATATTAATACACTTACAATTTATTCCTGGCAGGAGAATAGACAACGTCATGAAGTTGTTTCAGTTGTTTTAGCTATAATTATTTTTAGTTTCATCTTTCTTAGATAAAATGCTAAAACTAGATTCAAGTGAATGGAACTTGTAGGTGTTAGCAAGGACTATTTTCGAATCTTTTCAACTGGCGCTACACAATCACGTACAAATAACTACCAAATAACAGGAACAGCATCAATTTAGGGAATTTAACAACAGGAACACCTAAATGGCTACAGCTAAAAAAATATAATGACATATGTAAGATTTTGACGTTGCATACTACTTAAAACAAAAACTTGTGAAGAAAACTCCCATCAATAAGGGTGATAATACTTGACAAGAGAAAACTATTTTCTCGTAAAATTAATTTAATAGAAATATTTTATGAATTTTAGTCGATATGACACATGTTAATTAATGCTGAATGTTTCCTTATAGGGAAAAGGCTAGTATTATCATTAAAATTACCATTCAGTATTTTTTCTAATTGTTTATTCATTTATGAATAAGGTGAAAATATATTGCGACCAAAATGCAGATAAAATTATTTCATACCATAGAACCAATTCCTTATATTTTACAAGCATTTAAAAAATTATATTTAATAATTAATTCAATAAAAAAACAAAATAAAAAAAAAAACAACTTTTTTTTTAAAATAAAAAATACTCCGCGAATTCACAGTAATTAAAAATAATGAGGCTGTGGTCATTTTTTAAAAATTTTTTTGTAGAATTTGCAGGGTAGTCTGTTGATTTTCAACATTTTCAACATTTATTTCAGTTTAAAATGTGCTGCTAATATATTTTCATTGTTCATTTGATTCATGATGCTGATTTATTAACAGCAGATGCTGTATTGATAGGACGTCATTAAATCCTGAAAAGGACGCATCGAGCTAACAAAAGAATGACTCGCTTTTCAACCAAGAGCTTTAACAAATTTAATGCAAATTCCTCCAAAAATAGCTCTACAAGAGTCTCAACTGTCGTAATCTAATGAGGGAACTGAACAATATGGTATAGAATTGTTCATAGAATATAACAGATGCCACTTACTTAGTTACTCTGGAATCTGTAAGCTTGGCAGTATTGATCAATGACAGCTTTTCAAAATTATATTACCAAATACTGCTTCTTGGTAACTTTTTGAATGAACATTGTGGTATATCGTAGAAAGAAAGATAAATTTGTTCTAAAATGCAGATATCTGGCTTAAAATTTAACATTAGTTAATTAATTATCTGTTGTCGCATGACAGCTAGAATAATAGGTTAGTTCTTTTCATTTTTGATTAACAAGCCTTTCTACAAACAACATGCCTGTGTAAAATATACACAGTATAACAATCTTCAACAATATTATTTTATACTTAAAAACATGTAAGGTAGCTTTTAAAAAAGACAAGTAACGGATTCACAATGTGATATTTATTTCTGTAATATACTTTGGCTGATAGCATGTGATTTTCTCTACAGTTATAAATCAAGTCACTCCAGACATATCTAAACGGCGCCAACTTCTTCATAGCCATTTCTTCTCAGAAGCTGTCACTATAATCAAATCTAAAATGAGATAGAATAGATTAAAATACATTTACAGCAGATTTGAAAATTGTGTTTCTATGAGGAGAAAGACATTATAAATTAATAATATTAAAATAATTCTCTCTAATTACCAATGCAGGAACAGAAAGCTAAAAAATAAGAAAAAAAAACAACTTTTAGATGCACCACATCTACTGGATTCTATTCTGCCTGATTTAAAACGTAAATGTTTTGAACAGTTTTGGAAGTGAAAAGTTGATTAAAACATTGAACTTAAATTTATGTTATTATTTTTGGTGCTCTCTACATAATGAAAACCTTTGTGGATGTAGTCTGATATTTAGGAGACATAGTTGTCGATAAGTCTTCCAGATTCACCAAGGTAAATTCTTACAGGTTGCATATTTGGTAAGCCATTTCCCTGTCTAAATGAATGTCCATTAACGACATCATTTAGTTATCATCCTCTGAAGTACTGAACTCAAGTTCCCGCATATTAGAATTCTGTTGGTGCCATTATTTTATTAACCTTTACTCAGTTTGGTTTACTTGATTGTATAATTTCCACAGTGTCAGGAACATTTCGATCATGTCTTGAATTCGGAAGAAGGAAATCTCCTATATTTCATGCCAGGCAATTTACTGAGATATATGCAGAGAGCAATTGTTCTTTTAACGGAATTTATCGCTATTTATATGTAGTAAAATTAATTATTCCACCAATCGAAATATCTTTATCGGTAAATGATTGACAGATTAAATCGAAAGAAAATCAAATACAGCTATCCTTCATAAATATTTTTAGATTCAGTAAATGTCTAATTTCTTTTTAATGATTTAAGGGCCAAAATGTTAGGATTTTCGAGAATTCCATCGACGGAGCGTGATAAGGAAAGGCGAAATATTAAATAATATAGAGAAAAGAACATTTATATTTAGAAGACGAAAAAGACTGTTCAAATTACGTAACGAGGATGGTGAACTTGGAAAAGTGAACTCGCACAGGGAATACAAAGGAGAGGAATCTCAAAGGAAAGAGAGATTTGGAAAGGCATCGGAACACCAAACGTGGCAAACTTGTGTTATGGCAGGAGGTTTGCCAAATGAGAAACGCACCTAAAAAAAAACCGTGGGAGAGAGGATTTATATTGTTTTGAGCTGTTACCATGCGGGGGTGCATGGAATATGAAGAAGAAGTTTAAAAACAAAAAGAATTTTAAAAACAAAAAGAAGAACAAGAAGAAGAACAACAACAACAATCACAACAACCACAACTACCAATACCAATAGTGCGATGAAAGTAATACAAAAATCAGTAGCTTTAATTTCTTAAATTGTTCCATTCCAATTCTGAAATTTTTACTGTATCATTTTTAGCAAAAATAAAAAAGAAACAGAGAATTATAAAATTGCAGAATGTAATGACAGCGCGTCATTTCAGCTGTTATAGATAAACGGCGAAGGACACGTATATCATTCAAATAATAATCCTTCTTGTCTAATACAAATAACGAATAAGCATCATTCACACATGTATGCACACACTTACGAATACACGGATATATATATATATATATATATATATATATATATATATGTATATATATATAATGTCATCCGCAGACAGACTGTTTCGCTGTATCACAGCTCATCAGTGCGACTAGACATCCTGTTGCCTCTAGCTATGATCGAAACCCGACTGAATTGGTATCAGGCGGATATTCTACCACTAAGCTGTAGGCGCACGGTTGGGACGAAGATGGATTTTTAGCGTATTTACTTTTGTAAACACGCCCAGTGACCGAGAGTGTCTCAATTCGGCTTGCGAAGAGTCTCGCTATATAGCTATAATAGTCACTATTTACAAACCCTTACCTCAGCCCGAGAGTGCTCAACTGGAATTAAATTTAATTCAGGAGCTAATATTATATATATATATATATATATATATATATATATATATATATATATATATATATATATATATATATATATATATATATATAATAAAAAGACTTTCACTAATATTCCATGGTTATAATTTATTCCATTGGAATCGTAATTACGAACCAATTCATCAGACCTACAAATGCAAAAATTGAATTTGTACGTCTGATGAAATGGATTATAATTTCGATTCCAATGGAATAAATTATAACCATGGAATATTAGTGTTTAAGCCTTTTATATTCTTACTCTGTCATGGACATTAAGTTCTACCTGGATTCTATCCTCTTTGAAATATATATATATATATATATATATATATATATATATATATGTATGTATATTAATCACTAATATCATTTATCTATCTATCATATATATATATATATATATATATATATATATATATATATATATATATATATATATATATATATAGAATATCCGAGAAATTTTCATAGAAATTATGCGTCCTCCGGTAGGAATCGAATTTCTATCCTATACACAGCCATCATATTACCTGACAATCATGGACAATTGTAGTTTAATAACAGTAAAATCGACCTTGCTAACCGAAACGCGCCTCTGCGACTCAATCGGTAAATCCAAGTGAAGCTATATTACGGTTCCGTATAGGATACAGGTACGACACTTAAATATGATTAATTATACACACACACACACACACACACACACACACACACACACACACACACACATATATATATATATATATATATATATATATATATATATATATAGTCATCATTAACACACACAGACACGTATGTGTATGTGGGTGTTAATGATGAATATAAAAAATAGTTTTCCTGTCTTTCGTCATTTAGAACTCCATCATACTAAAATAATTTTAACGATGACGTAATTAAACATGCCTACGCAAGCAGGAGTTTGTTTAAATTTTAAAATTTATAGTTTTCTCTCTATAAATATATATTTACACATATGTATACATACATATATATATATATATATATATATATATATATATATATATATATATATATATATATATATATATATATGTTAATTGCATCCAATAAATATTTTTCATTTAGTATTATTTTTTACTGATAAATTTGACTGAGAATCAAACATGGACGGCTACACGTATTTCCGTTTTCACCACAGCGCTTCCTTTGCAAAAATATATATTAACTTGTATTTACACCTGCCAGGAAGCAAAGCTTGTGTAAATATTCTGACTATGAGAGGTGATTTGAAATTTATTTTCTTTTTATTTTACAACTCCAAGAAATCTGACGCCGAATATTTCACTTTCGACCAAGGTTACGGTTTGCAAAATACAATGTTTAAATATCTGATGAAATTTGCAAAAGCTTCTTCGTAATTACAAAATAACAATTCGTATTTATGCAGCGTTAAATATTATCGATAATATAACTATATATATATATATATGTAAATATTTCGTATTTTCTTAAAATCATGTTTGAAAATATTTCGTGAACAAGGAGAAAGAATATTGACACAGAAGTATTTATTAATATGTCATGGGTCTGACTTTTGACAATAAACTATTATACAATATCTCAATGTTTACTAAAAGTTTTGAAAATATATAGCTAAACTTGATTTTTTAGACTGTTTAATTTTCAAAAAATTCCTCACTTTTTCATTAATACCAAATGTTTATGTTTTTAGTCACATCGACAGCCACATTATATAATTATTTTCTAGATGCATTAGGTGTCATATTGCCCCTTATATTATCAAGAAACTATACATTGAGATAGTTTTGACTTCATTTAAGATCCTTAAAATTAGTCTCATAATAGCCTTTTTAAACCTGTATATATCTGCTTGATATATTAAGCAGAGTTTGATTTATGCGTTAGTTCAGTCTTTCAATTATAAACTTTGTCATATCCTTTGAAGTATTGGAACTCAAAACTTATGAACAATTATTTGAATTACGATTTTTTTTCTAAAAAATTCAATCCATGCCCTATTATCGAAAATCATGGTTTGATTTAATCATATGCAGGATACTCAATTTGGCACTTCTCATATTTATTCCAGTACTCATTCTACTTTTTCAAAACGTTTACTCGTAATCACTACTGCATATTTTTTCTCCTTATTCCCATCCAATATCTGATCATCTCCTTCCGCCATTTAAGTCCTAGTCGTACTAAAGGCGAGTATTACAAACGGAGCACACTTTTGGTTGTATGATATGAGGCAATGATGAGCCAAACGATAGACGTAATTGCAAATGCAAGGATCAAACATTATGCAGTGTCTCCTATTTATGACTCCTTGCCTAATGTAGCGTTTCTAAACCTGCACGCCCGGATGCACTAATGCGTTATGAAAGGCAGCCACGTGCGACCCAGCTCAACAGAAAAGTCATTTATGAATTATTTTTTATATTATATAATATATGTATTTTATTTTTTTATGTTGATGACTTTCGCTTATCGTGAGCAGAAGTGGAGTTTTTCCCTATATCTGATGATAGGGGTTTACAAATTATCCCTAAAGAGGGGTCCATTGATGAATTTTGGATTTCGATTAAAGAAGAATGTCCTTCAAGAGATCGTAAAGCATTGAATAAAATATTGCAATTTTCCACATCATTCCTCTATGAATTAGAATTTTCTGCACTTACCAACATTAAATGCAAATCGATCAAATATTAAATGCATTGACTAACAAGTGAAAGCAGGTTTCTCACATATAAGCATTAACATTCAAATATTTGCCAAAGCACGTCAAGCACAGGTTTCACACAAGTATATGCAATTTAATGTCTTATAAATAAATGCTTATAAATGTTTCCTTATTAAAATTTAAAATCAGCTCCTGAGTTTTAGTTATTCTGCAAGTGTGTCCTGAAGTGAAAAATGTTAAAAAAATAAATAAATAAAATGACCTAATATTAAATTTGACGAATGGGTACTGCTATTTGGGTATTATGATACTATCTGCTTTGTTACACACACATCGGATTCTTGATATAATTAAAGTAGAATTATTATTTCCGGACAGATATCGTGTATATTTATTTCAAACGAATTTAATTTTATTCAAGTCCCATGTAATTTTCAATTTCTATACAATATATACCCTGTTCCCTGGTCTATTTTATCTATGGTTTTCCACGTTGCAGTTACATGTTTATACGTATGGGGATATATCCTAATGCCAAGAACGTTTCCGGCTTGTTGTTATATGTACTTTTGACTAATAATATATATATATATATATATATATATATATATATATATATATATATATATATATATTTATAGTTCCTGGTCGGCCAAGGACTAATTTGTTAGAATATCTGACAGTATATATATATATATATATATATATATATATATATATATATATATATATATATATATATATATATATACCTCGCAGTTTTTCTTCATCATATCAAGAGGGTTCATTCTAATACTGGTGATCTTACCGGGATCTAGCTTTCGATTTTTCTGTTGCTCACATTCTGAGTCAAATAGTAGATTTCTTTACTCATTTCTCTCACAATTCTAACGAGCAAGGTACGTTATAATTTTTTAGATTGTTTAAAATAATTTTCCCTAAGCAAGGCGGAAGTATCACAAATACGCAGGTGTTTATAGTGAGTTAAAGTGAGAGAAAAGAGTGGGTATAGTGGGGTTTGAGGAAATGCTAAAAAATGAACGGATATCATGTCAAGAGATGGTGCTTGTCATTGCATTTAAATTTTTGAAGATTATTGTTATCAGGGAAGCAAATAAGGGGAAATGATTTCCACTGTTGGGGAGTTCGAGAAAAGAAACTGTTGGAAGAGAAGTGGTGGTTACATTTAACTACTTCAGCAGTGAAAGCGTAGCATCTAGATGTCAGTCTGATAGAACGCTTAACTTTATATAGAAGGGTCACCAGGAAAAAGCTCGACAGAACATTGGCCATGGAAATATTTGTAGATAAGACATGGGGAAGCTACAACACGTCTCTAAGAAAGAGACTGGATCGATAAATGAAGTCATAATGTATAACATTGCATTTTGTCAATAACATCAAGATGAACAGCAGGAGCAACGAACCACATATGGCAATGATGAAATGAGGAATGGTAGATTTGTAAATATGCAAAATGAAATGATTTTTCTTGCAGTAGATGAAACTATTGCTGCAGTGTACTTGTTCAACTGCATGTTAGTTGAAAACGTGAGTCTAAAGAAAGTACGGTGACACGCTCTTTTGGAGTCGAGTATCAGCCGTGATGATTGCGGCAGGGAAGATTCACTATGGTGGTTAAATGAGAGCTGTTGAGTTTTAGAGACATTAAAATTTATATGACATTTCCTGTCCCAGTTAACCACTGATCGGGGGTCATTTTCGAGAGCAGAAGCCAAAATAAGTTTATCAGCTCTGACGGATTTGCGGTTGAGGCAGGAGTTAATGGAAGTGTTATCTGCATAATTGCCTACTTCCAAACTAATGACATCAGGAAAATCATTGAAAAAGATCAGAAACAGCGTAGGACCAAGAATAGAGACTTGGGTGACACGCGCTTTCTTCCGAAAAATATGGAAGCAAACCCCATCAGAACGACCTTCATTTCACGATTTCATAGGAATGATTGAATTAAATCAAACAATCGTCATTTAATGTGAATCGTAAGTTGAAGACAAACATACCAATCCTATCAAATATATTTGAGATATCTAGAGCCACACTTAGAGCACCGCCATTATTATCAAGAGCATGATGAAAATATTCAATCATGGCTGTAAGACAATCAGCAGCAGACCGGAAAAATTGGAATCCATATTGTTTATCAGAGATGAGGTAGTGCGATTTACGTTGCTTAGCCACTTCAGCATTGATTAAATCCCCAAATAATTTGCCGAAAAGAGGTGTTAGATTAATAGGGCTATAGTTAGCGGGGTCAGACTATCGAGGAAGACTTCCAACAAGCTGGGAAGCAGGAAGCAGCGAGGCAATAGTTGTAGAGTTTACATAAACCTGGATCCTGCTCGAGTGCACATTTCTGGAGGACGGCGGCTGGTATCCCGTCACCCCGTATATATATATTTCTTTCCATTCTTCAATTAGACAAGAATATCCTTTTCACAACGTCTACATTTCTTACCTGCGTACTGACTGGGGCTTATTTAGTTATTTTCTTAGCGACGCTCATTGGAATTGTATTTTTCTTCTTCCAGGGGATGATTAGGCCGTTGGGGTTTCCTGTTGGATAGCCACCGGAATTGAAGTTCTCCTGTCCTCGCATAAATTTCAGATCAAACTGCAATCGTCTTCTTGGTTAACCCCTACCCTATTCAGCCGCTATAGCCCACAGGAATCAATTATTCTGTCTATGCGAATGTGACTGTCCGGATTATAATGCCTCTTTCTATCCGCTCTTAATAATTGTAAACGTATCGTCAACGAAGTTCAATCACTTTTCGATATTAGAGTGAGACATCATATAGATTACCACGCAAAAGTTTGGATCTCGTGATTCCTTTCGGTTATGCATTGGGCTGTTAAACAAAGGGAAATCTTAAGGATTTATCTTGTTTAACGTATTCTCTATCATTTCTTTAAACAGGTTTTGTCGTCGACTGTTAATAAAGCAAAATTCTTTGCTCCTAAATTCTCTTCCCACTCCCTCTCAGGTCATTGGGATTTTTTTTTTTCAAGATTTTCCTCCTAAAACTGAATCTGCACTGGGTTACGTTTACGTAATTATGTCTTTTTTATCACAAAACGAGATCCGCACAGGGTAGGCGGATTTGACGTTATCTACGAAATTGCCTTAAAATGGGTTCCTGGATGTTTAATGTTTTCTCTGTGCTCTATGAGAATTTATTTGCTATATCTTACTTTTCAGTTTTCAGAATTCCTATTCCCTTTTTAATCTGTTTTTAATAACTCTGGGGAACATTCTGATCTCTTGAATTATCGTCTTAGGATTTTACCTCTTTTTGCCAAAGTACTAGAATCACTAATCCACAACAAAGTGGTTAATCATCTCACTTAGCAAATTATACTTTCGGATTGTCTTTCAAGTTTTCTAGCTGAACTACCGAAGTATTAACGATTGTTACTGCATTACTAAATCAAAATTTAGATAAAATCGCCACAGCTCAGGCAGGGGACATCTCGAAGTTTATTTAAAGGGTTCAGAAGCTGAATAACTATGACGTCACTGACCGACTATTTGATCCAATCCATCTTAACAAATCGTGTAATGAAAAGGTTTGAACGGACACCATCTAGATCCTTCGGCATTAACGTGGGTGATTCGCAGGTTCTGCCCTTGGAAATTCCTTTTGATTATCTTTATCAACAACCTTCGCCATGTGATTAGTTTCAAACTCGAAATTTATTCTGATTATACGACTATGTTCTCCTCTCTTAATAGTGTCAAATAAGGAAACTGAAAGATGATCGCGAAAATATCTTCTACTGATGAAAATAGAGACAAATAATAACTGGTAAACGACAACTACTACAAAATGAATTTTTTGTCTTTTATTCGCCTCAGAGAACCATTTATGCTTTATGATGTAATGAATATGCATACACCTGCGTTCCCATCTCACAGTAATGTGATTAGCTGGTGTCAGCCATAAATACAGACTGATGTGGAGTTACAGGATGACGCCTATTGGACGCCTATTCGCTACTGCTATTGTCTAAGCCTATTGCCTTCCACTGCAACGAGGACCAGTCCATTATGGTTACCTGATAGATTGTCCTACCCGATTTACAGTAGTCCAAAACCACTTTGCTACTTCGAACAAATATATTTCTTTTCCGGGACATATCACTTTCCAACATCATGGCTGATACTAATCGCTAGAAGGACTACAAATTTCAGCTTCTAGATCCCACGTTTTCCACTGACATTAAGTGGAATAACTATAAGATTAAGTTATGTTTATTTTACTACTGTGAATATTTCTGATACACCTGGTCTTGTGCTCCTGCTATATATCTCCTGATTCATGATAAAACTCAAAGACAATGGTTCTGTAAGATTATCGGTCCTGATATAGCATCTTAAATTTAGTCACTTCCCCATCGTCGGGAAGAGGATTCTCTATGTCGCATAAGAAATAGGATCACGGTAATTGTGTCTTTGAAGATCTTCAAACAGCTATGAAATTACAAGGACCTTGAAATGGAAATCTCAAAAATGTGGCACATAGGAACATCAACAATGCGTGTTGTAATTGGAGTCCTCTGATTGGTTGGAAAAAGTTTTCAGTAGACAATTGGAGAGATTCGTGGAAGCCCATGTCCAAAACAAATGCAAAACAAATTTTCTCACGGGTGCAGCCCACTCTTTGCAGAGGGCCTTATCTGTGTCAAATGTGTGTGTGTTTGTGTGTGATTGTGTGTGTGTGTGTTTTAATTGATCAGTGAAAAATATCATGATGCCATTTCTAACATTATTTCTCTGGGCGGGACTACCCCATAATAATAATAATAATAATAATAATAATAATAATAATGAGAAGAAGAAGAAGAAGAAGAAGAAGAACAGTCTCAGGTACCTTCAACATACGGGTTACCCAGAAGATCAACCTGAACATTCCATATACTAAGAAAAGTGTTATCAATTAAATGACAATTCTCTTATAGAGTAAGGGCCATAATTTTGACCCACCTCAACAGGTTACAAAGCATCATCCAAAATTATAATAATATATCAATAATTATTCAAATATCAGCAAAAAAGATTAGATGAAATTTTAACTTGCAAACCACAATCAGTAAATTAGGGTTATTTGCTCTTAACATAATTCACATCTTAGAAATCGTATTTACAAATGATTAAAAGTCATTTCATTTCATTTTTAATTGAACCGTCTCAACAATAAAATTATTCACACAAATGACATTATTATTATTATTATTATTATTATTATTATTATTATTATTATTATTATTGCTACTACTACTACTAATACAACTACTACTACAATGGTCAATTTGTTAGGAAGCTGACTTCCTGATGTTATGGAACTGTAGGGGTTGATCTCAGCGAGTGACACCTTTGGAAAGTGCCTGAAACCCATATCACATTTTGACACTTTGGGTGTTATTAAGTACGTTAAGTCAGTTCTAAGGGGGAAATCGGGTGTGGGTACACCGGAAGAGTCGAGCGTTGAATTGAATGAGAATTTCCGAGCAAAGCATTCAGCCTTGTCAGCAGAAGAGGTCAGAACCTCGAACAAATTGAACAAAGGAGGTATAGCGGGTTTTCTATTATTAAGTACGCTCTTGCAGAGACGCCAATAATACTTGGTGCCGAATTTGCGAGATGCAATACGTTCCTTCATTCTAGCAACAAATAGTGACTTTGCTTCATGGAGGACACGCTTACACTCGTTACGGGCAGAGACAAAGAGACGTCTGTTGCTATCGAACATGTCTCTAACATATAAGTGGAAGAAGTGATTCCTATGAGCAACGGCAGCTGAGCAAGCAGCGGAGAACAATGGGAAGGAGCGTGATTTGACCATATATTTCCTTGAGGGGATGGAATACACGATTCCAGCTTTAACCCAGGAGACATCGGAAGCACATTCTTGAACGGTGATCGTGAAGACAACGTCCCAGGGGACGTCGCAAATGAAATCCCGGAACGAGTCCCAGTCTGCTCGTTGATTGGAGAACGATGTTCTATTTGTAGGAGTTTCTTTCAGAGGGTGGAGTTTAAGGAGATGGTGACAGACAATACAGTATGATCGGCGGTGCCAAGAGAGCAGAGCGTGGCACTACAGATCTCGGGGATGGAGAAAACAAGAAGAGAACCCCACCGTCCATGTTTTAGGGTAAACCTGTGGGGAAGTCAACTATCTGCGTGAGGGATTCAGAAATTGAACGATAAGGGTCTGTCTGCTTGCAATGTCAATAGTAGCGTTTTTAAGCCACTTGATCTGATGGGAGTTAAAATCACCAAAAGAGAATATATGAGCAAACGAATGTAGAGAGATATCATATCCGGTTGAAAATCCTTATAAATTACCTTAATTTATAAGCTGGAAATGATCATAACCAATATATATATATATATATATATATATATATATATATATATATATATATATATGGATATTGGAATCGCCTCCGTATGGAATTGTCCTTAAACTTCACCGAATATACTGTTATTAAGTCTAGGATACCATTTACGCAAGAGGAAATGAACAGTTATGAGGTTTTAATGATTTGCTGATAATTTTAATTTCTCTGATTTATCAGTGTAAACTATGCGTCATTTACATTATCCGACATCAAAAATCACTTGATACATTTGCCCATAGATTGTAGAAACATAGCGTCTTTTCAGTGTTATTTACGGGCTTACGTCCACATCATTTTGAAGCAATATTATTGAAGCTAAGCAACATTGATACTAGTCAATACCTAAATCGGTGACAATGCGG
This sequence comes from Acanthosepion lycidas, assembly GCA_963932145.1. Lineage (NCBI taxonomy): Eukaryota > Metazoa > Mollusca > Cephalopoda > Sepiida > Sepiidae > Acanthosepion > Acanthosepion lycidas. The sequence continues at coordinate 21,146,879 of OZ010571.1, forward strand.
GAGTATCAGGGGCTTTATGCTTCGATGTGCGGATAGTATAATGGATATTAACTCTGAATATCAGGTAGCCAATTTCAAATTGTTGTCGGGTTAGTTATATTCGCTTCCGTGCACCTACCATTGAGAAAGTTAAGAATTCAAATATTTCCCTCAAAACTGGTTTAATTACTATTACTTTATCAGTAATTCTTTATTATCTCAAAATTAATTTTTCATATCTGGAAATATTCACTGGCAGGAAATGGCTGCAAGAGTTTGATAAGCTGTAGAAAAATTCAGTCAATCTTATTTATTGGCAATTAAAATAGTGTAACTGACTCAAATTTTGTATAACAGCTGGAATATTACTGAACGCGTAACATACATATCTACGTTCTTCTTGGCTGGTTAAATGCCCAAGGAGATTGGGTCATATACGATAGCAAAACAATTCGAGTAACAAGCGTGGGCTCAGCTTATTTTGCCTTTTGATGACGCTATCCTTTTGATCGTACATGATCAATAGGTTTAAATTACCTAAATAAATATCCTATGTACCTGGACTAACGTACACTTTGGGTGTTATTAAGTACGTTATTTCCACCTGAAAGAGCAAAAGGTAAAATCGTTTCAGGTTTCCCCACTTAAAACAAAATGATTGTCTGTTTTCCATCCTTGATCTTTATCAAGGTTTGGATTAATTGCCAGCTCACGGTTAAGTTTAAACTTACAGAAGGCGTGTCTCAGTATGATACGCTAGCTTGATTCCAATTGTAAGGCTATCTCTTGGATCCCTCTCTTCAAAATAGTTTACACAATTTCTGGAGTTTCTTTGAAGATATAGACATGAAGCAGTACATCTATCTATCTATCTATCTATCTATCTATCTATCTATCTATCTATCTATCTTTATATAGTCAAGTATAACCACACACACACACACACACATGTGTGTGTGTATGTGTGTGTGTATTACTTAGGGGCTGAAGTACATATCCTCTGTTATAATAAATACATCGAGTGATCTGTGGATTAGTTTTAATAATTAATATTACTAAGATCCACCCGGATTATATACTATATATATACATATATATATATATATATATATATATATATATATATATATATATATATATATATATATATATATATATATATATAATCAGTAAATTTTAGTAAAGGAGTCATCTCAGAGTTTCTTCATTTCTCACCCATCACGACTTTCGAGAAGAATGATATTATATTTTATAATTTTGTTAACGGTTAATTACATGAGCTAAATTTTAATTATCACTATTTGTCTACACTTAAATGTGTCCATCTTTCGACGTCTCTATAACAGAAACTCCAAGTAATAATTTTCTTTATTCCTTGCCAGGTCTGTCTGCAAACTTTGGAGTTGTCATGCTGAATGTGATATCAATAAGTTAATATTGTTATATATGTGTCTAAATTGAGAAATACTGAAATAAAAAGAGAAAATGAAACTTAGTAACAACTGTCCTAGTCAAACTCATTGAAAAAATGCGAATTAATGAAAGACGACTGAGATAGCATAATAACAAGTGAAGTATTCCAGGAAGATTTCGAAAATCTATGAACAGTTACTGAAAGGGTTTAATGGTGTCAATAAATATAAATAGTCTCCAACTATTTTCCAGCATTTTTTTTAATTAGCCATATTATTTCATTGAAATCTATCTATCTATCTATCTATCTATCTATCTATCTATCTATCTATCTATCTATCTCTCTATACATATATATATATATATATATATATATATATATATATATATATATATATATATATATATATATATATGTATGTGTGTGTTTACCGTTAATAATTATTACTTCTATAAACAAATACATCACGTTTGTAAGATAAAATTACATATAAGCACCGGAAGAATACTGAACATGTATTTAGCAATTTTTAAAATAAATTCTTCTTCTTAAAAGCATTGTTTGGATTCAGTGACTTGATTCAAAGAATTGTTAGTTTAATACCTGGCTACTGCAGTGGTGAACAAAACTTGGAGAGTTGAGTTAAAGCGAGATAATTGAGACATCCGGCAGTGTCATGTCATTTAGAAATAGAACAATCTACCCGGTGGACGAAATAAGGCGTTCAGTTCTATAAACCTGCTCAGCAGGTTCTACGCTTAGTACATGCAGCTGAGTATATGTCGCAGTGGAATAGTCATTTTGTGAATTTTGGCGAGACCATACATGCATGAATTTTGCCGAGACCATACATGTATTGTTGTAACATTGAGTCAGCAGTCTATATTTATTCGGTGCAAATAGTTCCTGTTTTTATTTAGGATCAGTGACATTTTCCTTTCCGGTTTTGGGGTTGAATAATTTTTCTTTTTTTCTATAACTGTGATCGCGAACAAGGCTTTGTATTGAGTATTCTAACATATCCATCATCACTGAAGGGTTGAATTTATCAGCTGACAGTATGATGCTACAAAATTATCGTCCTCTCTATGGTCTTGATTGCCAAACAATCTTCATTTGTGTTGTTTTATTTGGTGGTTTTGCAGTTTCTAGTACTTATCTCACTTTCTATATTAGGATACCAGCATGGCCATTCGAGTTCTTCAATCTCTTCCATTGGAGCTATCTTTGTCTACGTATGGAACTCGCCTGATATCACTGGCTAAGTTGAGACCCTTGTTTTTCAATTTCTTTTCAGAGGCACTCAACTGATGATTGCTGATTTCAGTTTAGAATTCCCTGTAGGTTAACCAGATTGATGTACACCTGATGAAGGCCGTATGGTACAACGGACGAAACGTTGTGATAACAACAAGCAATTTATGGAAAATTCTCCGAATATGAATAGAGTAAATAATGATAACTTCTCATCCACAAACTTCAGAGAGAAAGGTCAGTACTCTTTTCTTTGTTTCAAAGATTACTAATACGTTCCTGGGTTTTTGAATTCAACTTATCCTATCATAAATGTGCGTATGGATTTCGGTGTCTTATTTCCTCTCCACTTCTAAGATAACAACCAATAATTTATGTAAATACATTTACAAAATCCAATAGATTATAAATTTAAAATAAAAGTACTAACATAAGTCGCACGAAATATGCCGTCCCTATTTTAAGAAAGCAGGCAGACGGTACATTGATACAAAACAATGTTTTGTATATCAGAGTTACTAATAAAGTGGAAAATCATTGTATATAAAAGTCTGTCGCTCTTATCTTTGCTATACTTTGTGATATTAGAACGTTATTGATTTTACAGCCTTCTTCATTAGTTATACGCTCATTCACAAAATAAGGCTGTTAGAAAGCTGTAAACAAATCAGTTAAACTATTTCTGATAATTAAATCAAAACTAAAAGTGATTGTTAATAATCCTGATATCACTTCAAATGAAAATAACGTTTACAAAAATTACAGTCTTCAAAAAATATAATCGTCCTTAGAGTTGTTATTTTAGGAAATTCCAAAAACTTTAATCATTGTCTATTTTGCACTAATATTGTAGAAGTATCATTTATTTTCTGCATATAATTGTAATCTAAACAATAAAATTATTTTTTATTATTTTAAACTAAACAATTTTGAAGTAAAAAAATTGAGCGCAATATTCATCTGAAGTTGTCATTCTTAATAGCACAACGATTTAGATGATTAATTTATGTTTAGAAAGTCTGACCTACTCTCTTTACTTCAGTTCACAGAATATGGAAAAGGAAAATGCCTATCTCATTCTAACTATGAACTAGATATGTAAGCAAACTTTCCTCCCTTGACATGTTAAGCGAACACAAATGAATTCAAATCACCGTAAATGCCAGATTAGAATGACTGCTTTAGTAGGAAAATAGACGTTCATTTCAAAATCATCCAGATGATGATATGGTTTTTGAAAAGTTATATTGCCTTGGTTAGAATTAGTGATCGACCGAGAGTAATAAGCTATAACATCGGGATTATACTGAGATATCTTATTATTTATCTGTTAATTTGTCCGCTAAACCTGTAAGCTAAAATGCCTTCATCTTATATTGTGATATGTCCCAAAAACGGATATATTTGTTCGAAGTAGCAAAGTGGTTGTTGACTACTGTAACCGGGTAGAACAATCTAGCAGGTAACCATAATGGACTGGTCCTCGTCGTAGTTGTGGGTATTAGGCGTAGGCAATAGGCGTAGGCAATAGGCGTAGTCAATAGGCGTCCTCTGTACCTCCACATCAGTCTGCATTTATGGCTGAGACCAGCCAATTATATTACTGTGAGGGTGAGGGAACAAGTTGTATGCATATTCATTAGATCATATTGGTTTGTTTACTTCGATTGAACAGTTCGTATATGCTTTACACTTACTTAAATCCATAAAATGTTGACCGTCTAGAAAACATGATCATTATATAAAAAAGTTTAATCAATGTTTTAGACTGATTTTAACATATTCTGCTTCAGTTAATGCTAAGCATATTTCCCTAGGTTTATTTACATAACCTTCCAAGCCTATGTTTACGCAAACCCTATTAAAATCGCATTAAAATATTATTCGGATTAATCCCAATGAAATATTTCATCAGTAACTCTTGAGAAAATATAATTATTAGCTGACCTGTACTTTATTTTACAGTAATTAAAAAAATTCTTATACGCAGTAAGTGTTTCAGTTACTACTAATTTTAAATATTACCTTCAAAATACTGTTTCAGTGCCGCAAATATATAGACACATTTCCCAAAATATTACAATCTCAAGCCATACATATGTATTAGTTCTGACAAAGATTACGGAATTAGCACACTTGAATGATGTTCTTCCTATCTAGCATAAAATAACTAACCTCAAATAAGACACAGAACATTCTTATTCAATATATGAGTATTCAGTATTCATAAAATATAACCTAAACAATCTTGATTAAATTCTTTAAAATAAGGCTGTAATTTCCCCAGTATTTCAGAAGGAAGGAATAATTTTGAATTAAACTTTTATTTTCCATTTATCATTCTACTCTATCATTTCCGGTTATTTAAATTCAAAATTCCCTTAAGCTTATCATAGCAACAGAGACCACACAACTTAAATATTTTATATATAGCTGAAATAAGATATCCACGAAGAAAAAACAAAAGCTATACATAAACTTAGTTTCTTTTTCGACAGCCTTAAGTCTTTCAATCATGGATTTAACTATTTTAAAGCAATACTATCAATCAAAATGTACCCACATACCCAAATCGCGGGTAATTGATTATTGGCTGATGTGATTTTTGTCATAGAGTATGTTTTCATTTCCACCTTAATATTTCAAATGTATTTACTATTGCGTCATAACTATTTTCTTATTACAGAGATATAAAAATAATTATTATTTGAACATAGATTGAAACATAGCTCTTCGTAAAAATGGTGGCAAAATTCTCATAAGACTTTTTATTTTTTCCAAGTTTAGAGTTTAATTAAATATGGCAGCTCAAACAAAACGTGATCAAATTGTCGCATTGAAAATGGCTGTTATGAAGAATGGTAAGGGGATAAAAAAATCTCTTTCTCGATAAAAACTGTGTTATATATGCTAAAAATGTTAAGTGAAGCAAACGACTACATCAAATAAAATGCCAAGAAGAAATTGTTAAATTCTTACTAGGAGACATTGATGCCGAAAAGACTAGGGTGAAAGGAAATCAAGGAGGATGGCAACCGAATTGGATACTTGGGATAAATTACCAAGGAGGAATATGAAAGAAGATTTAGGACTAAAACATTACAAGATTCTACGATGATATCTGCTCTCAGATGCCTTCAAGCAAAAACGGCTTCATTGACCTAACTGGTAATGTTTCATTATGGATAATATGGTTAGTTACTAAAGCGAAACATTCTCGAAGGTATCTGAATAGAAACCAACTGGAGTCACGGTTTGGTCTGCTTTTGCTCCTGTTGCATAGGAATCGGCGCAGTTGATCATTGAAAGCAGAATGTACGTGAATAGCAGAGTTTAGCGTCAAAATCTTTAAGAAAGATGCGTTGCCCTGCCTACAAGTCACATTTGGAAGTTGCTATGACTTTACACAAGACGAAGCGACCGGCAACACAACCAATTTCACACAGAACAGAGATATTGCAATACACATTTTGGCAAGTTAATTATATCTTCATCAGGCTCAAACATCAATAATATTGACATTCCGATATGTCCATGCTAGAAAGTGGTGTTTCGTGTATCACCTGCGTGCCAGAACTAAAAAGAGCTATTATAACATCGTTGTGCAATTTGATGAAAGAGGTTCGGAGAAGTGATGTACATCAGTTGAGAAGTGATTAAGTTTTATGGCGAAAACAAATGATGGCCAGTCTTTAATTATATATATATATATATAATATATATATATATATATATATATATATATATATATATATATATATATATATATATATATATATATCTGTGTGTGTTAATGTACACATAATATATACGTAGAGAAGACAATTTGGATAATGTAGACGATCGGAAAATAGCACTTAGTCCTAGACGACGCGTTTCATAATTGGACTTTATCAAGGCAAATATGGATAAACAAAGACGAAATGTTGTATACTTACATGAAATTCAAACATTTTAAAAATACGTTCCTGAATCTCATGTAACTATAGAACATTTCTCTTTTATTTATTATCCCTTGGACATATACTGTATACATACATACATACATACATACATACATATATACATATATATATATATATATATATATATATATATATATATATATATATATATATATAATATTCATAAGAAATATAACACTTAAGCTGCTAAATTCCATTAATCAAAACTAAAACTTTTTAGAAATTGTACGTAAATGAATAATGGGTAAATGTTTATGCTGCATGCGGTAGATCCAAATAGTTCTCTCACCATGTACTTGATTGTTTATGTGCTATTGCTGGATATATGCTCGAATCCCATTTGATGTGAGATATATTATTCCCAGAAAAATGACTTTGTCATCACCAAACAATTTTCCTCTTGATGGAATGTGAATATTATACAGGATATCAATGTGACGCATTGATTGATGAGCTAATCATTGTCATTTCCCCTATTTCTTTAAATCACATGTCAAATAATATCAGGAAGGACATTGGAAGTTATATTCATGTCTTCAAAGAGAACCAGTTAAATATTTCAGCTCCTTAGCCTTGACCTATACAGGCCCTTGATTCTCTAATGGATAACCTAGGATTGTTAATCTTTAACCGATTAAATATAATGTTCTTCTGTTTATCTGTTAAATCTGTTTTTTTCTTCGTTTTGTCCCTGTTTCAACCTACTTTTTTTCATTTTTTTTCTATTTATCCGTTTACAAATCATATTTGTTTGAGAAGTCTATCACGAAATTTCAGCGTCTTTCCTGCTCAACCATAAAGTTTTCCTTTTTTCTTTTTTTTTTGCCACCCCATTTCATTTATGTTATCACCAAATTTTGAGCAAAGCCAATTGGAAACATCCAACATCATTCAGAACATTTAACTGAAGATTGCACTCTTGAATGCCGTTCTTTTACAACGTTTTCCATTGTTTCACTTGGCAGATTATCTGTTGGAGACATGTTACTTTATATCTAGGGATGGAAGTTGGTATAATGGAGCTAGTTTCGATTTTCAGTCGAGATCTTTTCTTTTACTTACTAGGAAATAATCTGGGGAAAGGTATAGATCCAAAACTTCTCATCATTTATGTCTTAAAACGTAGGATTTGCATCTGTAATAAACATTGTTATTCTCAAATAATTGTTTCAATCGTAAAAATATACTTACAATCCAAAATATGTTCAGCTTTAAATAAGCCCATTTTGTTTATAAATCATAAACAAAGAAATCAATCAATAAATTCACGATTTTCTTATAGATTTCACTTCAATTGATATTCTTAAACATCTTAAGATAATTCTGCCAGTGTTTGCTAGTTTTTTTTTTATAACTTCTCCAAAATCCAGGGTGGAATAACAATCTTCTCGTTGGTCCAAATCGGCATTTTAAGCTGCTGTATCCGACATGAATTACTTTTTTTCCCGCTATGTCAAAGTGACAATTCTGATCACAACAGATGCCTATTCATGGCTGCACGTCATAAATTTAAACGTTTGAAAGAAGCACCTAAATGTTTGTTTGGTGTTAGAATGAGGAACAATATAACCTCTAACAAATTTGTCTCGTGATGCCTGGCAGTTTTGTAATAGTGTCTTAAATATGTAAGATTTCTATTCTTCATTTCTTCATTCAATTTGAGTTCTTAGTATCTACTGATAAAGCAGAATGTTTTGAAGTTAATTCTTTACAGACTGTTCTCTTGATTCACCTGGGGTTTCCTTGTCTAACTTTCCTCTTAAAACTAAGCCTCTGTTGACTGATGTCTATATAACACCTTCCATGTTTCCCGATATCATCTCAATTTGGATCTTTAGAAAGAAATGTGTTCCCGAACTGGCATCTGTTCTCTCTAAACAGTACAATAAATGAATCGGCGACTCTTCTTTTGCTGCTGGTTAGAAATCTGCCTTTGCTGTTCCAGTCTGTGAAATCAGCTCACCGTCTGTCCGTTTGCACAATCACACGTAAGAAATTCTACCTCGTTTTAGCAAACTACTAGAAGTCCTAATAAAATTTGAATTGGTTAAGTATCTCACATTGCTGGACCTTCTTTATATTGTTGGCATGGCTTTTGCTTCCCTGGTGTCAACAACTGATGTTATAACGATTATTGTTGTAATGCCTTTCAAGATTTAGATAAAAATGGTGAAGCTCGGGTTGTTCTTTTGAATATCTCAAAAGCATTTGACAATCCGGTTTTCATCAGAAATTTAACAGCTATGGTAATTCCTGGCGAATTTTCCAAATGATTCAGAATTTTTATCAAAATTTGAAAGGAAATTTGTCCTGAGCGGCCAATGTTCGGGATCATTTGCACTAATGCAGGCGTCCACCCGAGGGTAGGTCTGCTGATCGGACAGTTGCATGACTGTGTAGTGCGAGATGTTTTCCACCAGAAACAGTTTTGCATAATTATAATTCTACCAGTCATCCATGCTTTGAATATTGCAGCCTCATTCGGGCTAGTACTACTCCTCTATAGTTATTGGTACTGACCTGGCGTTTCCAAGCGTCCTATTGTAGATTTCTTGTACCTATTTGTTATGGAACCTACCTTTATAGACTAAATGGACTCGTCTTGTTACTATATATGAGGGGATTATGCCTCTCAAGAGGCATAAGATAAACAGCTAAACAGTCAAACTTTCTGCCTTCGGGCGGAGAGGAACCCGGGCGAGGCTTCGCCGAAGGGCAGACTCTCGTTCGAGTAGGTTGACTGCACCTGAACCTGTTTATGTGGGTTCAAAGAGGGATTATTTTTGGTCGATCCTAAGGGCTCGGAGATCACACGTTAAACCGGTCTTGTGCCACATGTAACCCTCGTGTGTGTGTGGTGGGGGAAACTAAATATCGATGTCTACAGTCGACGAGTTGACTACTGTACTTCGCCGTCATTCGGATGCGCAACACTTGTGTATTCGTTCTTTTTGTTAATAATATGTTTTCACTGAATTGCTGAGTTCGAGTTTACTTTCGCACCTATTCTAGGTCCACAACACTATTTAATAAATAACTTAAGAGTAAATGTTAGGATGAACCCTTTGCTATCGTACCCAGAGTTTATGAATTTAAGTGCAGTAATAGTTTGGCGGCAAGGTCTCATCAAGTCACAATATAATTAGCTAAATATAACCGTAAGTTCTATATTAATTGTTTTTTCTCACTTGCGGAAATCTCTTCTCGTATCGAGCTAACAATACATCTTCAAAACATTTATATCCAATGTCAATCGTTGTCAAGTGTCCTCTTGATACTGTTGTATTGTTCTCATTCCTTAATATTTTTGTTCTATTTTTACTTATTCTTTTTGTTCTGACCATGGCTAAAGAAATAACAAAACAAGTGTTACAGATATATCATATATTAAAACAGTAAGTAAACAGTAAGTACAACACGACTAGTAAGTGTATGTCGGTTGACCCAACGTTCAATCTAATCGATGGTTAATATTTAACACCCCCCACGAGGGATGTATGTGGCACAATGCCGAGTTTACCATGGGTTCTCCGAGCCTGGAGGCTCGGCCAAAAACATCCCCGTAGAACCCGCATAAACGGGTTCAAGGCCTGTCTACCTCCCCGGACGAAACTTTGCCCTGCGGCAAAGCCTCTTCCGGGTTCCTCTCTGCTCAAGGCAGAGAGTTCGACAGCAGAGTGCGAAGAAATCTATTCGACTGTTATATTTAACAGCCCCCCGCACAAGGGATATATGTGGCATAAGGCCGAGATTAATACGTAGGCTCGGCCAAAAATATTCCCTTTGAACCCGCATAAACGGGTTCAGATTCAGTCTACCTCCCCGGACGAAACTTTGCCCTGTCGCAAAGCCAGAGAGTTCGACAGTTGATCAACTCTTCCCCGAAGGCCTTCTCTCCTACTAATCTCATAGTAGGCGGAAGAGTCCAGCATAGACTCTTTAGAGGGAGGACACCACAAAACGCTTGCACGCAGTAAACTCTGGTGTTCACAGTCTTTACTGGCTTGCTTGTACTGAAATAAAACAAAATAGATATTGTTGAGTCTGCAACATCTCTTCTTTATGCGGAAGTCTGTTTGGTCTACTTATCTTTATTTGTCTTCAATATTGGATTATTCTATAATTTTCCCCCTGCATGACTTGGAAAACTTATAGCGTATATAGAAAATACGTGTTACTTTGATAAGCAGAGAGTTCAACTCCAAAAGCTTCTTCCAAAAAACCGCTTCTTTGTGTGACAGACCGTTGCATTGGATGTTCTGAGAACATTATAAAGTCCAGAGATTATCATTATCTATATGCTGACATCTTCAGTTGTACATCCACCGCTTACGTACATAAGAAACACTATTCAATAATCCTCTACCTTGAGTGATTATTGTTCCTTTTATTGAATACAATTTATTAATAAACAAAATAACTGAGTTACAATTAAACTTGATTTTATCACCAATATAACAATTTCTTACAACGGATTATTTCTTAATATTCAAAAAATATGGTGAAGGTATTCTCTAATTAGTAATAACATTAAATGTATTTCATACTTTTAAGAGAAACGTTTAAATACCCTGTACGGAAGATCTAAATAACGACAAATATTACGCTACTATGTAACGTCCGTCATTAGAGGATGTTAATTGATCTTAGAACATGTCTGCAATTTTCGGTACATCATAGAGCCAGACCCACGCCCTGACATTGTAGCCTAGTCTGATTCAATGAAGTGTGTTCTCCTAGTAGAATTAACAGTTCCATGAGAAGAGAACAGGAAAAGAGACACGCACGCAAAAGAATAACCATTACGAATCGCAGCGATCCGACTACGTGGAAAAGCGGTGGACAAGTCATATGTTACCTATTGAGGTTGGCTGACGTGGATTCATTGGGCGGTCAATCGCATCGATCATTTTGAAGTGGGCATCACTGACCGGTGCCTGAAGCGTGCTTCGGACAGTCTCCTGACCACAGCTCAATAGGCATCGAATTGAATCTGGTCAAAATAAAAAATAAACACAGTTAATTAAACCATGATCGCAACAAATTGAGACTTCCAACGTGAAACACATCTTTTTACCTTCCATTTTACGCTATTGATAACGGTCGCCACTAGCTTGATTTTTATTGTGTAACCATCAAACTTAAATGCTTTTAACACAACATTGAAAATCTGATTTGCAGTTGCATAAAAAATCGCAGAAACTGGCACACAAAAAACAAACTATATACTGTCCGGTGACAAAAGCTGTTGGTGGTGCCAGGGGTGACTCTACCGCCTTAACCACCGAATCTATGTTACCTCCCCTGGTTGGCGGCTGACAACAGTAGGCTATCTCACGTGCTGTCACATGTATCTAGAAAAAATCAGCTGTAGTTTTTGCTTTTGCTTTCGAGCAAATACAGTTGAAATATTATAACTTCATCTCTTCTCCCTGCCTGCTAGGGTTTTATAGAAGGGCAGAACACTCGCTCTAGCTTTGGTTACCAATAATCTTGGAGAAAATCAACTCTGAAGTCAAAACCGTCTGACAACCCCACCCTAAAATCATACTTGAAACCAAAACCAGAGCAGGAAGAACTAAACTGCCGTATATCTGACCCAAGCTTCCCTATCGTCGTCTAGTAAAATCGTGGCATGCTTCGAAATATTCGATTTAATTGGTTAGATTTCATTGTGTCCCCTTTCAATGAAAACAATCGAAACCAAATAATCATGAATAAATAAGCTCCTAATATAGAATCTGCAATAAACTCATTCGTAAATGTAATCATATATGACACATTAAATTGTGGAGGGAGTTCTCGAAATGAAATTAAATTTAAAATTGGTAAAATGTAAAAATAAATTCAGGTTAGAATGTATAAAGAGTTGCCATGTGAAAGAAGAATGATTAGTTTAAATTTCTTTTGTGGAATTCGTTTGGCGAAATACCACTGATTCAGAAGATATCTAGTTTCGTTTACTGAAACTTTCAAAGTACACGATATCATTAGGCAATTTCCATCGATTCATATGGATTATTTGCTGTGCATCTCCTGAAATCGGATTCCAAATAATCGTCTGAGATTTTCCAAAAGTGAGGCAAAAGTCTACAGATTTGAGATTCTGTCGTAAACGTCTGGCCAGTGAAGTTTCTTATCTGACAAAGGATTTCCGAATTCCGAATAAATAACAGAATCCATTTCTCCTTAACAGTCGTCCACATAGATTAAGTGCACACACAATATATACGGATAAGGCTGGTAAACGTAAAAAAAGGACATCTATTTCAAGTATGAGTATCCACGACAATAGCGTTTGAAGTTATAAAAGTATCGTATTAAATATGAAAGTAATAATTCAATATATTTGCTCTGCTCTAAGTGACTGAGCGGTCAGATTAACATTACTTTAGACAGTATGATCCCTCTACAAATATGAACGCAATTACGAACTCTGGTGAAAAACTTTATATATATATATATATATATATATATATATATATATATATATATATATATATAAAGAATAGTAAGATATCTAATCCGGTGTTCTTAATATTTTTATTTTTTATTTTTACAAAACAGTGCTCAATATTAATTTACAGAGCATATTATAAATTCACTGATTTAAAATATGGATTTTTCGCTACACAGTAATAACCATGATTCAAAAACTGAAGCTAAAAACTTCAAATTTAATTATATAATTTAATTATAAGCATTAGTTCAGGATTTTGGAAATTTCGCCTGTAGGTGAAACGGAACTAATGCTTTTAATTTAATTACATAATTAAATTTGAAAACGTTAGCTTCATTCTTTGAAACATGCTTATTACTGTGTAGAGAAAACACATTATATATCAGTTAATTCAATATATATATATATATATATATATATATATATATATATATATATATATATATATATATTTGAGCATTTATGCAGCATATTTTAATTCAAAGCGGTTTGTTTAAATAATGTTGGCATACTATGTTTATTTTTATTTTAATCCGTTCGAGTACACGAATCAATTTTCTGGTAGTTGTAGAAAATTGGTTAAGAAAAATCCCAAAATTTTCTTTAAAATAGTTATTTTCACAAGTACTTTCAATCTAATCAGTATGAATTTCATATTTATTGAACTCCTAGATTTTACATTTAAACATAAATTAGGAAAATGGTAAGAATAATTGCTCCGACTGCATACGAAACATTTATTACAATATCCAGTTTAAAATATATATGTAAACGTGTGTTATGTGTATATGTACAATTAAAATCTATTAATTTTAACTTGATTAAGTGATGTAATTTTCTGTTAATATTCCTTTGCTACAAATTCTTGTGAAAATCTCCAGTGAGGTTTTAATAATCTAGTAATTATTCCTTGGCCTAGGCGTGGTCCAGTGCCTTATTCGGCAACCTTTCTGGAGAAATAATGACATAATCAAGGTGTTACACTCTTCTTTAAACAAAAAGTTAGGAAAGAAAAAACATCAGTACTGAAAGATGGTTAGCAACCACAAAAGTTGTATGAAAGAAAGAAAGAAATAACTTGTCAAAGCCTAAATAATAATGAACTCTTCCATTTTAATTGGCGAGAAAACCGGAATACACACATCACAGAAGCTGTTTGATTTCAGTAAAAAAAGAAAGAAAGACAGAAAGAAAGAATGAAAAAAAGAAAGAAAATGAAAGAAAGAAAAATTAAAATCTCTGACATTTTCACATGTAATACCAGCCATGTTTTTTTCATGTTATTAATAAACCAAAATAATTTCTTTTGATTATCACGATCAAAGGGTAATTAATTGATAGTAATATGGGGTCCTTTTTTTCAAAATGTCCCTAAAAATAATAAATAAATATAAAAGCTATTTTATTTTGGTTTCATGATGGAGAATCTCTTTACAATTTTTATTCCACCAATTTTAACTCATAAACTACCTGTCCGAAATCGATCTTGCACGATTTTACAAATATTTTTGATAGGAATTAACGTAATCTGCTATTAATTTGCGGATATTGTTTAAATTAAGCCCATATATAAGACTAATTCTTCTTTATAAATTATCTATTTTGTTTGCATTCTAGACATACCGTATATAAAGAAATATACAAATGAATTGGCTCTATAGCCATAATAGGTGAACAGTCAAGCTTCTTAGAATCTTCCCTGGACATGGGCGCAAGATCAGAAATCACCTTCTTATGGCACCGACAAAGTGCGGAATTCGTGTAGTAACTTTTATAGCTTCTTTTAAAATATTTACGAATTCATTATTAATTGCATTTTTTTGGCTTATGCTCTCATGTGATATAATCATGTTTGCATATTATTATGGACCGACATGACAATATATTTATTCATGAGCAACTTTCATTTTTCTATCATCATTTATAAAATTTCATTCCCTCTATTTGGAGTCACATACATTCAAAATCATTGTAAGTTGTTACAACTTTTATAAGAACATTAATAATGCAACAATCTTTAGAATAAAACTAGACGCATCGCAAAAAATATCATTTTTATTGCTGTCTATTTAATGTAAATATACATATCCAGATTACACATGACCCATAATTCGCCTGTTAAAAAGTAAGCCAATCATTCTAATATTACATTTCACGTGTAGAGAATATATAAAATTTAAGTTTATTATATTTCATTTGATGAAAAAAGAATTCAAATTATTAACGAAACTTTTCGTCATACCAGCCTTCAGTACTTTAATATAGACTAAGTCACTTTTCTCATAATTATCTGCAAATGGTCATGGATTGAAATATGTTCTATCAAAAATTTTAGTAAATTCCTGTAATTTACACGGACCCTGTAGTTTGCATATAATGATGGAGCGACACCATATGTTCGTTTAATTATTTTGCCAATTATTTTTATGGCAGAATAATCAGGATAATGCGACAGATCTCTCGATATCAATAAACGAAAACCTTATTTT
>OZ010571.1:21167439-21187439 GCA_963932145.1 Acanthosepion lycidas
TTTTATTTATATACTATGATTATTTTTTTTAAATAGGTGGAATCTTTCAAAACGCTAAACGATTCACGAACTGCTATATTGTATGTAAATTAATTTTAATATACTTGCAATCATTTCCGGTTAAATTTTGAATTATTTCTCTATTAAAACCTTTAACATTTTTATTGGCTAAATTATTCTCAGCAACTTCTCTTGTTTTCCTTTCTACTTTTCTTTTCTTTTTCTTTGAAATTATAATTTTTACTCTATTACTTGTCTTCTTTTCTTTTCCTTTCCTTTTCTTCGGAGAATGGATGATTTTTCTTTTTTCTTTTCCGGTCTCTTTCTATTTCTCTTTCTTCTTCCTTTTTCCTTTTATTTATTTCTTGTCCTCTTCTTTTGTCTACTTTAACTTGTGTATTCTTTTCCTTTCATTTCATGGAAGTTTTTCTGATGTCTTTCTAATTTTGAAAAAAAAAAAATAACGTTTTATAAGTAGCATTAAAATGTCGTTTATAACTATTTTCGATCACCACTGGATGAAATGCTGAATTGGGCATCGACACAAATATGCATTTTTGTAGTGGCAACTTGTATGTACGAATTCAATAACTAATATATATATATATATATATATATATATATATATATATATATATATATATATATATATATATATATATATATAAAAGTGAACATAGAAGTCAACAGTTAGAGGCGACAGTCTGTTTCATGCTATATGCAATCGTCAGGCCACATGTGGTCTGTTTCATGCTATATGCAATCGTCAGGCCACATGTGGCCTGACGATTGCATATAGCATGAAACAGACTCTCGCCTCTAAGTGTTGACTTCTATGTTCACTTTTATATTTACACACGCTCTATCTCTGATATTGAGCACTTTATTACATAAATATAGGACACCTTAAGACTATATTTCTTTATATATATATATATATATATATATATATATATATATATATATATATGTATGTATGCATGTATGTATATATTGTTCAGATTAATTCGCCAGATTTCGAGGCCTTCCTAGCGTATGACTACATTGGAAAGTACGCAAAAATAATACCACGGTTTGATCAAAGTATTGCGGGTGTAATTGGATAGACGAATGTGCTCGCAGTAATTAACTGGTCATTGTGATCGACTATTTGAGCTTACTGGCCGTTTTCAGATTGTTGATCACGATACGTAATGCGTTTATATCTAATGCCTGCTCTGCGTTGATGTAGTATAAACCACTGATGTTATCCGTGGTTGTTAAATAAACACAAATGTCTCCGAGCAGACGTCTGCAAAAGAGATTTGCTAACCGCCCTAATAGTCCAGCTTACAGTGTACGAACAGCCAGACATAAAAAATATACTTTTGAAAACATTACATATCTGTTCGAAATAGATTTCTAGGTTTGTTCTTTTAGATAGCTTGAAATTTTGTCAATGTCTTGACAAGTATTTGTTCAATTTTATTACGGCTAATAATATTTTATTCTGGCTTTTCTTTACTACGTTTTTATAGATATTACATCTCTCTTTCATTGTTAGAAAGATAGCTTTATCGTGAGTTGGAAATAGAATTTGTAATGCAATTTTTACGCTACAAAATGTCACTTCTGAGTAACATATTTCAAAATAATTCATCTACTTCCAAATACATTGCATATTTCCATGGAATAATTCCGGTTTATATTGTTTCGACATCATGTGCTTTCGTTAAGTTCCTGTACAATATTTTTGTTGAGAAAGCAAAGAAACTATTCTCCTTCATTTAAAGCGTAATAGTTGTTGCTTTAAATTGTTGAAGGAGTGGTCAGATTTTCTAATAACAATATCAGCAGGGACGTCGCTGAAAAATTTAATTGACAAACATTTTTAGATTTCATTTCCCCAGCTCAGTTGTTTTTCATATTGTAAGGAGTGGAAGGATTCCTTCTTTCTATGTTTAATTATTAATATCTTTTTACGATCGTTTGTATTTTAATTTTCTGTACGTTAGAAATCACTTTTTCATGCATATTCATAGACGACTTCATTCATATAGAAAAAGATTAAATATCATTGATAATTTCTCAATTATTATTCACGTACGATATCACTGTTTAAATCTAAGTAAATATTTGCCTAAAACATTGAGATCGGTTCTTTCAAAGCATTTAAAAAAAAAAAGAAAAGAAAGAAAAGAACCGATATTAACCATCTTATAGATAAACCTGTCAATCATCGTAAATGTGTCTGGTATTTTGAGGAAATATGTGTCTATGGCACTCTACCAATTCCGGTCTTTTTTTTATCTAAATAATGTTGGATAATTTAAAAAAAAATATTTTTAACTTTTTTATTGTTATTCATCAACACAAACTTTTATGCAGGTTACTAACTTACCCTTGTTTCAATTGCATGTGGGTATTTTATTCTCTTGGCACTCTTTCCTCATTATTGATTGTGTTTCTGTTTTGCATAAGAGTTACTCCTTTCTCCTATGTTCAACAATTTTCTCGTCATTTAAAGTTTGAAAATATTTTTTTAGAGGGCATGAATCTTCGGATATAATATCGATTTTAATTATGCGACTTCTACTAATTAATCCACAGCTGGGGGAGTAGAAGTTAATTTATATCTTTCCCAAGGTTATTTGTGCCTGAGTGTATATAACGAACCTGGCTTCAATAGGAATTTTGCGCGCCGATTTCCAATTCCATGCCGTTATCCATTACAGCAGGCGCACATTCAAGCGCTTACATCAGCTGGTATTTCCAAGCCTCTTACACATCTAGGTACTAACCATTCCTGGCGTTGCTTAACTTCTGTGGTCGGATGAGAACCGGTGTTTCAACCTGGTTTGGTCGTAACCCAATTCGCCGGTTGAGCTACAACATTATCAACGTATGTGAAGAGATATTCCAACATTCACTGCCATGAAAGTGATTAACAGTGATAAAGGAGGTCTGCACTAATTTCTTTGTTTCTATCAATACTTTTCTATGTCTTGATACATTGCTTATTTTTCGGCTGTTATAATTCGCTAATCCTAAACGCCTTCTGTTTTCTGCGTTATACTATTCGATGTATGTTGATACACAAAGCAGTTACCATAATCCCCCATGTATAATACGATTTCATTGTGCTGAACGTGTGGGAAAATGCTTCTACTCACGCATAATACAGACGACTTGTTGGGTAATAAAACCTTATATATTGTACCTCTCCAATTTCATTACGGCCAGCGTTTCATACTCTTATAAAAATGGCTTTAAATATAGAATAATATTATTCTAATTTAATTTTATGATAATTTTCATTTTATTTTACATTTGTAAGTATTGTTAGCTACATATATTTGACATGCTTATGGGGTCGACATCGCCGAATGTTAGGGTCAAATTGTCGTATGTTTGTGGTGAGCAGTCATTTCGCAATAGAAATCGACATATGAATCGTCAATATTTAAAGATATTTTTGTTGCTGTGTATGATACGCACCGCTAATTTTGCAAATTATTTGTTAGATAAAAATGCATATTATACATGGAAAATTACGGTGCTTAATTTTCTGTACCTACTTGTTGATGTCCGTAAAACTTAGATCACGCATTGATATCTGACCTATAAGCAAACGTGCTATTATGCTTTCTTACTGGTAAAAAATAGTCCTTTCTTCCAGATTTCCTTTACTATATAGTCTAAGAAATATTTCAGATATATATTCAGAGTCTGATAAAAAAAAAAAAAAACTCCATTAATATATTTTATGCTGTTAAGAATATATCCATCGATATTAAATCCTGATAGGATTCTAGTAAGTCTCATCAAACAATTCTATGCAACTCTTATACATATCTTATCTAGTTAGATTTATCTTTTAAATTAGGCATCGATTTACAGTTCCTTATATTATTTCTATCGCGCTCATGCGATGAATTAGATATGTATGTAGCTTAACAATTCTGTATGCGAAAAGCAGAATCAGTAAACTTCTTCTGTGTGTCGTGTCCTTTCGGGATATGGGCAAACTGGCTCGCGCCATTAACCTCCCCCTTGAGGTTTTGTATAAAGTTTATCTTTTTGCTATATAGTCTAGTAGTTATTCTGTCAATAATTTACCGAAGCTTGTTTGCTAGTTTATACGATGTTTTCCTCTGTCCATCTTGCTTACAATATATCATGCGAGTGTCAATTTTTTTTCCATTTTATATACTCTAGATACGTAAACTGTCACTTTCTGATGCTGTTGTAGATGTACTTTGTTTGCTCTAGTTTAAATCTATGGTATTCCAGCATCCTTGTGTAGAAAATTATTTCTGTCGTCTCGTATTTCTACTTCATCAGTGATGAGAATATTCAGTATTTAGTGTTATATAGGATGATTGGTAGTATATAAGGGTAGTTATGTTACATTAGGTATTGGAAGACATCTTACGCGCCTTCGGATTTCGATATCGCCTATTCTCTCCTCTGTTAAATCACTTTCGAGATATTTATATATTTGTACTTGCACAATGCGAGTTCAAAACCTACCAATCTTTTGTGTTTATTTCGCAAAAATGCCCTTTTTAAAAAAACATGTATGCCATTTTTCTTTTCACCTCCAACTGAGGCTTTGAATAAACTCCACTTTCTAGTTACCAGAGCCGACTATCATTTGGGATGATGAATTTTGAATTGAAGACAACGGGAATGTTCTCTATTTTCATTCCTCAGTAGTCACAGCAATTCATAGATCATAATAGTATGGTAAGGTAATAGTAATGAAATCTATTTGCCTACGTCTTGAAACGACGTTGAATTCGTTTTAATGTAAAATATGAATTGCTTAATTCATTTACATTATGTAGATAAGGAACATTTTTCTCATATTTTTAGTTGTTTTTTCGGGCTTTGTACACTCCGGTTTTCAGTATCTGCTCGGCAATCCGGTTAAATTTCGAACTAAAACGTTGATTTAGTTTACGGGGTAGATAGTTCCCTTTCCGCGAAACATTTGTAGGAATATAATGTTTAGTTCTTATTTAGTACTCCTCAATTATCCAATGAGGCCAGTACAAATTTACTGGAAAAAAGGTATTGAACTCACAACTAATATGTTAGTAATTTAACGGAACATATCTGTAATCCACTATGCTATTGACTTCCTTTTTTGAAGTGATGTCGAATTTAAATAGTTTTAGAAAACAAAGATGGACGACAACAGTTCATGTGAAAATAATGTAATGACAAATACGCACTCTATAACATCATACTGGTTAGTTTAAGTCACTAATTCGTTATCTGTGCTAAATTTCCTGATATAAACCTTTTCGTATGTTTGGTATTATAGGAAAAAAAGTAAGAATCTGTTTTTTCAAATATTACGGAAAATGAAAAAAATGTTTCGCTGGTTTGTTGACTTAAGCCATTGATAATGCCCGCGTAAAAATAGGTATTAATTATAAGATTTAATTAAATTATCATCTATTAATTATAGTTATATAAAAGAAAACGGTTATTTTTATTTACATATTTAGAAAACAATTACATTATTATTGTTTTTAACTAAAAGGCATTATGGTCCAACATCCCAAACAGGGGACGCTGGTCACGAAAGTGTTAACTAAACAGCAATATGAATTTATTAAATTATTGAAAACTAAAAAGGTACATCTGTTTTCTGTTGTAATGATCTCCGTTATTTTCACGGTAGAGTAGTGGATAGCGGCTCGAGTTCGAATTCAAGTCGAATCCATTACATTTATTTATGTGCTAATACCCTTGGCAAAAGTATTAATCCTCATCTTTTCCCTCCAGCTTTGGATAAATAGCAGGACAGACTGCGTTCTATAGCCATGGATGGCAACTGGTATACGTGAAGGTCAACTCTGAATTCAAAACCTGCGGAGGATCTTTTGGGGACCTTGTGACACGTAGTGCACCAGGTCTCTGTATTCGGCCCTTCAAAAATGTGGTTGGTTCTGCACAAAGCTTTCACCACCATAATCAAATAATGTGTGTTGGTGACTGGCTGTCGGTTCCGATGAACTGGGCTGCTTGACTGTCATACGACGAATACGACGGGGAGAGTCCACCATATTTATAATCCGCCATATATTAGAATAGATATTAGCGATTATCTTATTATTTCATCATAGGGCAGAACAGAATGTTTAGTAATTGAATATATTTAACGGCTCATCGACCATTCATGAGTCATTTTAAAGGCAAAACATTTGTGGTTGTAAGAATAACAAGCTTTTCGAGTGAATATAGATATTGCATTAACGATGTTTTTTCAGATAATTGTTGTTCTTGACATAGCTCTTACAATTTAATATACAGCTGGGGGAGAAGTGAAGGATGACTACTTTTTATTTTGCTTGTAAACGAATTTAAATAAATTAACTGATGCAGCGAAGTAATTTATTCAAGAAAATATTAATGGTTGAGTGTTACTGGCATTATTTACATTACTGGGACTAATTATCCACATCTTCTTAGCCATATTCCCAACATTTTGGCCAATGTACACTCAGACCTTCTTCAGGTGATTGGAACTTCGAACTGAACATTTTATTTCGTCCACCGGGGTAGATTGTACTAGTTCCACGTGCCATGCCTCTTCCTGGTGTCTCAGTTACTTCCCTTTAACTCAACTCTTTTAAGTATTGGTTCACTACTAATGTGGACTGGTATTGAACACACAACTCTTTGGAACTAGTCACTGGAACTAGCCAACGTCTTTATCCACTGGTTTCGGATAGAAATTCCAATCTCCCGAAGAAGGCTGTGTGTACAACGGCAGAAAACTTGTGAGTATTTCAATAAAGATGAGTATGACAGTATGAGTAATGTAAATAATGCAAGTAATCATAATACCTCATCTCAGAGATGTAGACAGATAGAGCAGTGTTACGCCAACTTTCAAATGTGCAGTATACTCCGTCCTTGAAATATTCCATACATTTAATATGGTCTTGAAAACTGGCTCCTGTTTTTATGATTAAGTTGTGCCTATTTCAAACACGTATTAGATCTTACCACTACTTTTATTACCATGAAAAGAATAGGAATTTTCTTACTTATTTTAACTCTATAATTACACAAATCGAAAATCTTAAATTTAAAATATTTAAATAGTAATATAATTAGCATTATTTCTTTGACAAAAAGAAAACACCCACCAAGTACTCGAGGAAATTGTATCTTTGTTAATAATGGCAGAGCGTGAAGAATGGGGGACACACTAAAAGCATGTGGTGAATGTTATATATATATATATAAAAACATCTGTCTGCAGATTGCCTCTAATTTAAACGAAACTGACGGTGCAAGCCAGCGGTATTTAGACTTCCTGACCTGGTTCAAACGTTTGCTTCTCACGAAAATTGAACAATTTGAAAGCTGGTATAAGAAAAGCGGACACATATGAGTTAAAAATTCTATTTGAGAAATCACGGAAAAAATGAAGGATATAAAAACAGACCAATGCATAGCTTATCTGTAGAGAATTAAAAAAAAAAAAAACACTCATATTACAGCCATCTGACCCAGTCTTCCTATTAGTCCTAGTATTGGACTCTCAACCTCGTCGGCTGCCAGGTTCTATTTTCGATATTCTTCCACATTGTTCCTATGTAGAAACTTTTCATATACTAAAACAGTTTTATTCTGTGATATATTTGGTTGTTTGCAGTTCCAATTATTAGCAATGGAATAAGGATAATTTAAATTATTTTGGAGTATGATTAATAAATCTCAAAGAAAATGGAAAAGGAATATAAAGGCTGATAAACAAACCATGAATTATAGTGATTTTCCAAGCGCATATCAGATGTGGCCCAAGGCCGAAAATATGGGGCACCCAGTGTGGATCGAACTCACTACTCAATCGTAAATGTTCTAGCGAGACAAGCATGAAGTATAAATATATGGTGGCATGAAAAATTAATATATAACGATGTGGTGCATCCATCGTATCTGGCCATTTTAAGGATACTTTCAAACTGCTTGCTTTGTGCACTCTTGTTGTCGACACAGTCAAATGCATCGTTGAGATTTCATTGACTGATTGTTTTTATGCTTTCCCTATCATTTGAAGTTTATCTAAAGTCAGAAAATAGTTTTAGATTGTAACAAATTTATTGAAATAATACTGCTATACTGATACCCGTTTTAATAAGTAACCCGTAACTGGGGAAAGAAGAGTTGGTTTCATGTCTTTCCCAAGGGTATTTACACCTAAGTGAATATATCGAAATCGACTGGAATTGGAACTCGGCTCTCCGTTTTCCAATTCGGAACCGTTATCCCTTACACCACCTTCATATCCAATCTTACAACACTGGTATTTTTACCCCGATACCCATCCAGGTTCTGACCAGTTTCAACGTTGCATAACGAGAAGTTGTGTTTCGACGTGATATGGCAGTAAATCTGCAAGTGATATGGAGGTTTAGAATAGAATACATTCGTTGTCAAAAACTCCATTATCAAAAGCTTATCAGGAAAAGGCAATTATTAATTTCCGTCGACTTTTTAATGATTTATTTTTGGGGTTTGAGGAAACCCTTTCGCTACAAATCTGTTGAATATTGCAAAGAGCCCGTTACGAATAGTCTAATCGCTTATTTTATTACGAGACTGTGAGTTCTGAATACATTTTCTGAATCTTCCTTATTTTCTTGAACTGTCAAGTCTGTTGCTATCTGGAAGCCGCATGACTAAGTCTAAATTGTCGTCCTATTAACCCATCGCTCGAAAAAAAAAAAAAAGATTGAACGCAAGGCTGCGGCAAAATTAACTTCCCTGTGAAAGGTGCTGAATATAATAAAAAAAATCCTTTGTCCTGTCATATCAATCATTCGCAACCATCTGTCAAATTATTTTGTCAAAAGTTCTGCCATTCGAGTGTCTTCTTTATAACCTCAAGTAGTTTTACTACTAAAATGTAGAAATTCTATCTTTGAATGGAAAAAATAAGTTTTCACTAATTTAACGTTTTCACTTTACTAATATAACGTCTTCCCTCCCGTTGAATCTATGTTGAACATCTTTTCTTTTTGTCTATTGTATAATGTTCTTTCAGGTCATAGGTGATCATGGCTGTTCATCATCCCCTATTATTTGTAGCTCTAAGCAATTTTTGCTTTTACTTGCATTCCCTCTCGATCTAACATCCACTTACACAAGTCGCATCGTATTTATTTCATTTGTGTTTCTTCTGACACTATTAACTCGAAAAAGTCTACGCAAGTATTTGCTTTAAATTTAAGGAAAAAATATTTAGAATTTTCTATTTCTTTTTAAGTGATTTTATAATGTATTGAATTGTTATTAATTTGATTTTTTTTTTATCTACCTCATATAAACAACATTTCCTGTCACCTTCCCTCGTGCCAACCCCCAACGCAAAGAGAAGGAAAATGGAAAAATGTAGATATTTTTTTATAATTCAATTTCGCAAATCAGCCGCCAAACATTTGACTCTTCAAATCTAAATTGCGTTACTTGAATTTTTTTTCTATTATTAACTCGAAAAAATCAACGAAAATATTTACAAAAAGTTTAGAAATTTAAATGAATAAGAACCGTATTTATATATTTTTAAATAAATAAAACCACTAGTACGCACGGGGTTACTGATTAGAGAATATGAGAAAAATAAATATTATAGAGGATAATAAAAGAAAAAGTGATGGTCTTAGTATAGCGAAATATTTATCATGAAAATTACCATTATTTTTTTTAATAAGAAAAGCACAGTTAAAATGACTGAAGCCGAAATACCAGGTCAACAGCAATAGTATTGCAGATTCTCATATAAATTGTATCAAGAATCTCTAAATATATAATAGGATGTGAAAACATTAATCAAAGCAAGGAAAAAATAGTAGACTTATAAATATGTATACTAGATTCAGGCGAGAAAAAAATGTCTAACACGAAAAAGTGAACAAATTTTCTTAGCTGAAGACAGAGCAGTTTATTCATTATACACTTTTCACTTGATTTCACCTGCAAATTTTAGTCCGAGAAATGTTTCCTTCTTCCGGTGGCAGTAGCCATGCTAGTGGGAGTTAAATAAGGTTCTCTCACATGACGAATCGAGAGCAATTTCGTTTATGAAGCGTTAAAATTAACAAACCACTCTTTGCCTCATTTAGCAACAGATTGTAGTTCATCTTTAGATCAGCTGCTAATTTGACCTTATCGAACCATTCAAACTTACTATTAAGTCTACTTATATATATATAAATGGAATCTAATGTCAAATAGTGGACGACTGTGTAATACACTGCAGATCATTGCACGTGAGGAGAGTCGTTAAAGTCGGATGAAGAATAAGACACTAACAAAGAATGTCTCTTGGTGAGTTAAAATCGAGATAACTAGAAATGGAAAGTCATGAAGGCAACAGGAAAATAATTCACTTTTAATCCCAAGATTATTCATGGCGTGAAGGACGCTAGGCTCATTTGGATTAACGCTTCGCCCGGTAAGTAGAGACATGCTCATTAGGCATCACGTGATAGCCAGATAATGCTAGCAAAATAATGAATAACAGCATGAATGGGATTTAAAAAAAACAAAAAAAAAAACTTCGAATTGACCTCTCACCGGGTAAGGGATGAAATGAATGAGAGGGATCACCGGACCCACATCAAGCGACTCTTCATATTAAACAAAAATAGTTATCGCGAAATGATACGGCGGCAATTTTGCCAGTTAGAAAATATACAGCAGGAGATGAATAGTTTATATATTAATATTTTAGGAGCATGTGAAATTAGGTTGGCAAGCAATCGATATTTTGTCAATGGGAAACGGAGATTTTATCTATGTATATAGAGAGTAAAGGGAGAAGCAAGTAGGACTAATATTAGACCAAGACATGAAAATTGTTTCTAGGATACTGTCTGTCATCTGGTAGGATTTAGTTAAAATGAAAGGGAAACATATATATATATATATATATATATATATATATATATATATATATATATATATTATAGTTGTATATACATCCACAGCACAGGATGAACAAATTAAAAATTTTTACTGCACGTTAGACAATGCTATGGTTCCATGCAAATTGCAGGATATTCCAATCATCACGTGAAACCTGATGTCAAATTAGAGAAAGTGCAAGTTGGTGAAAGAGTACGAAAATTCGAACGAGGAATCGTTAATGAACACGGAAAAAAGAGTCCAGTGGGGCTCGACAAACAACCATGTAGTTGCCAAAATATGGCCACAACAAGCCGTTGCGGAGAAACAAAAATAACGATTACTGAAAGATTCTGGAATGTGGTGTTACAATGCAAACAATTGCAGACTATAGGAGTTACCACTTGCCACTGATTTGTAATCTTATAATAAATCTACCAAAATTACGACAATCCAAGCCACTCCAATATTTGCAAAAATAGCACCCTCTGAATGACTCGTATTGAAAGGTATGTATACTAACATCTTTAAAAATGGAGATATAATGAATCGAACGAGAAGGGACATCAAATTTGTAAGGCCTTAAGTGAAGATTAATTGTATCAGCAAACAAGATCATAGCAAAGAAAACGAGCGAATAAAAAAATGAGTTGATGAAAAATTAAATACTGAAAATAATGTAAAAGAGATTGCAAACATTTCTAAGGTGTGGCACTGAACATCGCAGATTACAAAAAGAAATTAGAAAGACATGAATACTGGTAAAAATTGAATGGCTCAACAAAATGTGTGCAGAAATAGAGAAAAGGGAAATAAATACGTAAAAATGAATAACAGAAATAACAGGATAGAAGATATGCTCATCAACAGAATATATAAAATCAAATGATGGGACGTTGATAACAGATAAAACGAAAAGTAATTCACAGATACAAGGAATACATCAGAAAGCTGTTTCATGAAAAAGAGGTATACATGCAATGCACAAAACTATGGAAAGACAAGAAATATTAAACTTTGAATTGAACAGTAAATCACAATACATTATAATAGATTACAAGCAGCCATAGATGAGTTCGATATTGACGAAATTACAGAAATATTCCATGAACTATACGACACTAGTGATACCAGAATTTATAAGTAGATATATTTTCATAGCAGAGTTTAAGAAGCCAAGTGTAAAAAAAAATCCGAACACTATCGGGCAATCCGTCTAATGAGATCCGTAACGAAGGCAATCATGTGAACTTTGAATGATGTGTGTAGCACGAAAACCAGAAGTAGTACAGACACTGCTATTGTGAAAGTAATAACAAGTAATGTGATATGAATGCCCGGAAGGATACTGGAAAAAAAAACACTACAATACTGAATGGTAAACCACTGTGTTTTATAGAATATTAAAAACGTTTCAACTGCTAAGTAATTGTTTATATGTGAAAATATATTAGATAGATATATAACTTATACTCTGATCGATCCACCTCCATACGGATAGAAATAATTTCAGATACACCTTTTAAAGAGCTATAAGGCAAACTGTGTTTTCTCGCCATTCTTATTTAAATTTTACTGGTAGTTATTCCTTAGAGTTAGAATTTCCATGAGAATTCATTACTGACTACCATAATTTTAACATATGTTGATGTTGATAGCAGACAGAGAACGTAAAGGAAATGAATTCTTATAGAAAGGAATAAAGGGACAAAGGGACACAAAGACAGATATATGTTTGGGGGCAAAAGAAACAGCCCAAGAAGCTGGAAACTCCGAAATCAAGAAAATACAATTATGTAAATATCAAGGAAAGGTTTTAACAGGGGAGGTAAATTGCTACACCAAAATTCAAACGTGCGTTAGAATTGCGAAATATAGCTTACAAAAGCTAGGAAAAGTATTAAGAATCATGAAAATCCGTTAGAGACAAAGATCAAAGCACTATACTATTCCATATCAGTCCTGGAATATGGCAGTAAATGCAAGAGAAATAAGGTTCTACGGAAGGATTCTTTAAATACAATGGATTAAATATGTGAATAAAGATGAGAATAGAAGCAAATGGGGGCTTATATTTGGAATCTAAATTTCTAGGTCTCATAAAAGAGGAACGGCGGCTTGGGGTATTTGACACTCACTAGGCATATTAAAGGCAAGAGGGGTATAAGAAAGCAGCGGGTGATCTTATCGAGCTTATGTAAATCCTTGAGAGAACAGGAAATTAGAGGTGCAGAAATATCTACAAATTAATAAGGACTACAAAGAAGGGGATGTTGTGGAGAGACATGATCGTCCACCCCCTGAAGGGATACGGCAAACAGAATCAGAATAAGAAGTTAATATTTCACTAGCGTTTTATTGATTAACATAAAGTTTGTCATTTCATGTGTAACAGCATATTAGTAGGATATGGCTGCGTAGGATGATTATATCGGCTTTATATTATTATATCTATGGCTTGTTTGAGTGGCATTAATAAGCAAACTTTCAACATCTAACGTGGTTACGTTGTCATTATATAGGTTTATCACAATGCAATATATCATGGCATTCTATGGAACATAACCAAAGCTATATATCGTACTTAATTTATAAGTTTTGCTGGATCATTTTGCTTCGTGTTTTGGATAAGTTATATACGGAAGAAGGAATTTGTGAAATTATGTCGTATAGATGGTACGGGCTCGGAGATCTTACGTTAAAAAGGCCTTGTGCCACATGACGCCCTCGTGGTGGAGGGTGACTGAATATCGTCATGTAGTGGGTAGTTAAATTTCTATGTTTAACATTTCTGGATAAATAGTCGAAATGATTTTCACTCAAAATTTTGTTAGATTCAATGGATCCTAGAAACAACCTGTCTGATCTACTCTAAATTTGGTAATAATATGAAAAGCAAACGGTGAAATGATGCGCCAAAAATCTTAGAAATTAGGTGAAATAAGTCTGTGTCTCAAAAAATTTTGGTGGTGGTTTAAATAATCTTCTAAATTTGGCTGTATTGTTAAGGGAAAAATCAAGTTTTTCTATTAATATTATAGTCTGTTCTATTTAAAATAAGACACCTATTAGATCTGCCAGTCTTCCTTATAGAATTATATATATATTTAGGTACATTACATGGTTCCTTTAATTCTTTGATTAAAAATTGGCTTCATCTACTATGACAGTTCATATCTTTTATTCTTTGAGTTTTCAGAAATATTTAAATCTGGGATGGGTTCCGATGAGTTTGTTATGTTTTAGTTCTAAGATGTTTTGCACATCATTTCACCGTCTGCTTTTTATATTATTATCAAATTTCGAGTAGATCAGACAGGTTGGATCTAGGTTGTGTAATTTCGTTTGAGCTTAGTAATTTGGTCATCAGAAAAAGAAAAAAAAAATGTCAGACGAATTTAAAGTTTTTTGAGGAATACATGCTACCTTCACATCCGCAGTTAAATTATACTACCATACAGAGAACAAGTACAATAACACAAAAATTCCCGTGTTCTCGCATAGAAGCAGAGATCACATTCACCAAGGACAAGAACATATACGAGGTCATCATAATTATCGGGACTCTTGCAATAGTAACGGAGCTAAATGACGCGGATTGAAGGCACTTGACAGAGATTGACGTTGATTTGTGTAGCGCATACAAACCGAGAATTAACGTCTTTGCTCACTTCTGTTGTTTATAGCAGTGTTTAAAGGAAAGTTTATAGAGTGTGGCCGCCTCACCACATCACAGATATTCTATTAGTGACCAAGACTTGTGCATCAGTTTTTGGCCCCTGCTCCGACAACCACAATATCACCCAGACGTCGCCCACTGCGACCTTTCTCTTCTTAAAAATAAGACCCCAATTGCAAAGTAGAATATTTCAAGACGCCGAAGAAATTCTAGAGAATGCCATAAGCAGCTGATGGCTATCTCCAAAAAGAAGTTCCAGGACTGTTACCATTAATGGAAACAACACTGGATAAAGTGTGTAGCTTCATAAATGAACTACTTTGAAGTGGATTAAATGTTAGATTTATATTTATTTTATTCTTTTTGTAGCGCCAGTCATGATAATTTTTGATCCTTTCTCGTATCAACACGCAAAAACCGAAAACACTCGAAGAAAACCTGAAATATTTCACTAGTTAATATAGCTACAAGAAAATATTAAATTATATTTATGCTATAATTTAAAAAAGACCTATCAAATATAAAATTTAAAATTTTATTTTCTTATGCGCCTTAGTAATTTTTTTTTCAAAAACGGATTGGTAGTAATTTATATATATGTTGGCCAAAGCAGGGACTGACTAAAATTAACGATAAAATCAAATGAAAATTACAGATAAAGTTCACTGTCTTCAGAAACATTAATTCACTCCTATAGTTCAATCTTACTAACAAGCAGGAATATCTTTCTTCTGATTATAGTCATGCTGACCGAAACTAGTCGAGGAAACTAATTGAAATAATAAAACAAAAATATTAATATAGATCCCAGAGTGTCTGCAATTTTTTTTATTCTTTTATTTTTTATTGTTCAAAACACACACACACACACATATATATATGTATATATATATATATATATATATATATATATATATATATATATATATATATATATATATAATTAGAAATAGTATAATTTTTGAACAATAAAAAATATTAAAAAATAAAATTTTCATATATATATATATATATATATATATATATATATATATATTACTAGGACCACCCTGGGTCAGGTCGGACCTGAGAATAACATCGATTAATAGATAGTTTCACGCTCCTCAAAATCTACGATTAGAGATAGTTTATCGTCATACACTCAATGTATGTGTGTGTGCGTGTGTGTTTATGTGTATGCGTGCGTGTGTGGGAAGTGATAATTTATTTCATCAATCACACGGCGTTACGTACTAAATTCTAATGTTTGCCGATTTCTTGTAGATTTTGAAAATTGGTTGTGTTGGTTAATTCTGGCAGCCCGCTGGTATATAGGATTGACACTGTCGAAGATTAATCCATTTTATTTATTTCATCAATAACGGCATGAAATACAATAACACCAATGGTTAGAGGCAAATTTTCAGTAACTAAATACTATTTAGCAACATAGTCACTACCAGTGTCTTCGCATTTTTGGCAATGCTGTAAAAAGGTTTTGAATATACACGGGTATCTTAATTAGTGGAGGTCAGAACTTTAGTTTGTTTTGTCATTTTCATGTTAAGCGCAAAATAATTTCTTCTTGGGTTTTACCCTGCAAATTATATACTTCGGCTAAGATTCACTACAGAAAGTTCAATGTTGGTGGTATCTCCTGTTACCAGGAAATACAGGATTTTATGACATTTTCATACCACTAACCAGTGTATATTCTTTTTTCTACTGATGACGACATTTTAACTATTTCATTTAGAGCATCACCACTTAATGGACAGTAGACTTACTTTTGGCTTGTAGTAATGTTACCAAAACTTATCACCGTAGATGATATAGTTAAAAAACAGTCTTTTTGGTTCGACAGTTACAGACAGACAGACTTCATTGCGTAGACTGATCGCTTGTGTGAGAATTGGGTCAACCATGCCCAAATTTTGACACTAATATAATAATAGAAGGATACAGGTCCAGAAAGAATTATCACAGTCGCAAATTAATTTATCCGTTGATGAATTAGAGAATATTTTCAGTTTTCCTTGTACATTATTTTAATTTATTGCAAGACTGAGAAAAACATCGGAGCGTAGAAATCTGTTGAAAATTGGAAGTACCATTCCGCAAGAGTCTAAACAAAATTCTTCGCCCTGACCTGACATCATTCCTCACTCGTTTTCATATTTTCGGCCTCTCAGTTCCCCTGATATCTGGATCCGCCATGATTCCGCTTGAATTGACAACCTTTTCGCCAGTTGCTTGAATATAACTGACTACTGAGCGCATAGAATCGACAAACTAACGCGTTTGTTAAATGTCATGAACATATAAAAAAATTATTTGTCCTGTCAAATTAATCTCACACGACAATAACTTAAATGTTTCTTTCGTCCTGCCATCATTCAACTAAACAGAAAGGTATTATTTTTTTTAACTTCAACTATTTTGACTAATCGTAGTAATTCTATCTAAGTTAGGAATAAAAACACATTATTCTCCTTTCACGATACTAAAGTTTTCTCTCGTTGCCAATATAAGTTCAGACACTCTATTATATGCAGAATTTTCTCAGGGCGTACGAGATGCTTGCTATCCATAATGTCCTGTACTGTACATTGTTTTACTCTCATCACCATCCCTAGGTCGGACATCATTTTACACGGATTCATGCTTAAGTAGGTAAGCCCCGATTTATTAAAGAATGCTTTTCAATTCTTCTGTCTGATTTGTCATTATCTAAACCGTGATTATTGTCTTCATCGTTATGCTATCCAAATGTTATTGCTATTGTGTCTTCCAATTGTTGTCGATTAGGGAATCTGAAATCGAACACTTTACCAAATCCAAGGGGTTACATTGTTCCCCTTCATCTAGTTTTTATTTTTGTATTTCTCAGTTATTGATTATGACGTTTCCTCTGAGTTCAAGTACATACTCCACGACCTGGGAATTGCGTTCACAATTACTGTCAGTCATGGTCCAAGGCATTAATTCACTAGATTCTGGATTCTTGAAGCTAAATTGCCTGCTAATGACAGATAATCTTGCTACTTGTCACTTTTTCATATTTCCTTGTGCGTTTTCCAGACTATGAGAAACCACTGAGCGTACAAATATGGAGGACACAGAATCGGATCAAATAGAAATTGTTTCATCTGTATTCCTGCTCATAGTGTTCTGAATATAGTTCTTCTTTCTCTCAAAATCTACTCTTGGTTTTCCTAGTTATTTTTTTTTATCGGAAGATCTCATGATTTGGTTTAAATTGGTGCACATATTACTCCTCGATTTATTAATATCTACCTTCGTATATGCAGATTTGTATGTAGTTACTTGGACGATATCCGGCCAAAAAGATGCATGGAAAAAATAATTCCTTCGCTTATTTTTATACAGAAGTAAATGTAACAAAGTAAGACAAAAGAAAATCGACGATAAAAGTCAAGAGCATTAAACTTGCCTAGATAAGACGTGAAAATATTTTCTAATAATAGAAATAATAGCATTTATGGCATCTTCTGAAATGACTCCATCCCATAGCAAGAGTGCATTTTTATTATTTTTTTGGATGCTTTTATTTAATTTAATTTTAATATGCATGTCTGCTTTGAATTCAGAACGAGTTCTAGTTAAATATGCTGGGTGTGTGGGTGATTTCCGTCTAATTATATTTTCTTAAATACTCTCAAAACTTTCTTTACTTCGAACACCATTTATTCTATAGCCCAGTGAAAATGTAATTACATGTTAATTTCCAGTTTTATCAATTAGAACATATAATGATCAAGATGTTTCCGCAGCAAATATATTTTGTCGAAATAACTTATAAATATTTCATTAGTACCTATCCTAAGTTTGCGATAGGTATTCAGATATATGAATCAGCTACATATTTATAGCTGATCATGTGCCCAAATTCCAATGTAATTGTACAATATACCTCTGTCCGAGCATACCATGGACAGTGGAGACATTTTTACATCTGGTGTATCAACCAGGATCGTGAATTAAGGCCTTCTTCTGCACAATCTGACGCTGGATTTTGACAGGTAATTTTCACAACTATATACTGTAAGGGCAGATATTGATGTATAGCGTTTGGATTTGGCTAATCAGAAATGAGTCGTGTTACATCCGGGCAACAGCAGAATTCCTTTCTTTTTGTAGACCCGTCAGAAATTATTACAAAATCTCTTTGATGTCCTATTACAACGCCGTATTCAGCTGACATTTCACCTTTGGATTACCAAATATTTCGGTACCTAAAAAATCTCGAAATGGAAAGAAATCATATTCTAAATAGTTTTGTATCTACACATGATAGTCGTGGATATTATGGATCCGCAAGGATTTATTTTACTCATTCTACAGGCCTAAGTATTATTCTTATTACTTGATCATTACATTAGTATGTATAGCAGGTTTAGTATCTGGATGTCTACTAGTTTTGAAGAATGATCATTTTTGAGATTGTTTCCCTCTTGTTTCCCTGCACAGACGACTGTCTTATAATTTTGATTCTCAGAAAAAATGATCTCCATATCGGTGTTCTTCATTGTAACATCAAATTGAGAATAAACAGGCTGCTAAGTATTGCTTAGACTGATCTAATTTATGACTGGATTTTTTAAGTAATCGAATCTTAATCATAATCTGGAACTATTTTCTAAACTACACCAGAATATTTCCAAGTATATCCCTTGGGAGATATTATTCCAGGTGGCTATTCCAGTCTATAAATTGTGTCACTATTTCCATATATATTATACTTGTTCCAATGGATATTTTAACAGTTCCCCTTTATCTTTCATAGATTTTACTTTGTTCTATATATTTAATGTAAATTATTAAATATATATCAACCGGCTAAGAAGAGTGCATTTTTTCATTTTTTAGGTTTGTTCAATTGTATATTATCCTATCAGAAAGAATCTATTTTGTATTTGTTATTGACAAAGCACATAAAAATATTATACATACATATGAAGGTTTTTTCATTAAGAGGGTTTATATATAAGGGTGTTTCATTAAGTCGGATGAAATGGGCACTAAATAAATAAATGAGTGTTATTAGTATGAACTTATTTATTTCTCGATCGGATCACGTTATTTAAGCTATGACAATTATGTGTGGAAAATAATATCGCCTAAATGTTCACCAAATCTGAAAGAAAAATCATTAGATGTTTAAAATTAATTCGCATTTAAAATGGGTCCATATATATATATATATATATATATATATATATATATATATATATATATATATATATATTGACAAATGCAATTTTCATAAAATGTATATATTGGATAATTTAGTATACATCATCGATGAGTCTCTGGTACAGCTACAGTGGTGTATCGGGTCTTTGAACCTCATACCCACTCTCCACGGTGACCCAGCCGATACTGATCGGGTATCGACTTGTGTACC
>OZ010571.1:21192439-21217439 GCA_963932145.1 Acanthosepion lycidas
ATTTTAATATTAAATTTTATCATATAATTTAGTAATTATTCGTTGGAATAAATTCTGTTTTAATACTATCCATATTTTAAACATCTGAATAGATATTATAACATGACTTCGTTATCAAGCTTTTTGAATTTTCCTATACTTGTGTTTTGATTGGTCTAACTAGTCTTTGTAACAACGTTTTCCCCTTGCGTAGGATTGTTAATTAATTTGGAACTTTTAAAACCATTTATTTTACATTCAACGTTATCACTTGATAACACACCGAGAGTGTTGAAACAAAATGGCTATTTTTGTAGTGATTTTATAACATATTTATGTTATATTTTTTTTTTTTTTAAATAAATAATTATATATGCACTACTTTGTATTGAGCAGTCTTTTAAGAATAGTAATTGTTGGTTATTAGAATTCATTCCATATACACCAATCATATACTTGGATATATATATATATATATATATATATATACACAAAAGGAAACACGCACATGAATCACATTCTGCTTACTCATTTACATTCATGTTAATCATCTACCCGGAAAACTATTAGCACTCAATCGTCTAAATTTTTCGTGGTCATATACCTATATAAATATACACTCATCCAAACATACAAACATAAACATACACACACTCGCACACATAGCAACATACACATGTACAAAACTATAACTCTGGTAGAGATGCAAACAGTTGATAGATCTTAGACACAGATCATTAATTTTGTCCCCTAGTCGAAACCCCTTTGTCGGGTGTAACCTTTAGATTATACCCAGGAACTCCTCACCTTAAAAAAAAAATTAAAAAATAAAAATATCAACGGCAACTTCCTTTCATCTCTTTACTGACTGCCTATCACTGGACCGTCAGCAAAGCCTATGCATCCGATTTCAATCGGTTCGCACTGACCTCGCCATCCACGCCTTATTCATTTGTCTACAATCTGTAAATATTACTCAATTTCCCTTTCGTGGGCTTCGTTCTTGTTTCATCTCAAGTGACTGCTAATTCTAAAATGATGACTTGCTTGGTCTTTTCAGAATAAATAATAAATTTGTCTAAAGGAAGCTTAGTCTCCATTATTTTCACTGAGAGTTTAACTGCCTGCTTATATCGATTATCATTTGCCAGTCCAGGACAAAACTAAGTAGGGATGTTTTCTTCTTCTGTAAAGTATTTACATTTTCTCCAGTACTGACAAAATGAATCATCTTATTCGGTTCATTTCTGTTTGTTTACAGTCTCCTAGAGGCTATTGTAATGGCTCCTAAAACTTTGTCATTGCGCCACCAGTAACGAACCTCACTTAGCAACTTGGAGGAACCACTGAATACGTGTTAGAGGGATCCATTATTCTGGCAAAACGGACAAAGTAGTGACTCCCTCTTTCCCCACATATCGAGGTTTTCCGAGCCGGGTAATATTTCTGACACTGCCTGCACAAAATTAGTATAACAAAAATCTACCCAGGAAATTTTTTTTTTTTTTTTTTGGCTAACCAATTTTGTCGAGACCACTGTTGACCTAAAGCCTCCATTTTACTGGGTCTAATTTTTCCATACCTTCTCTCATTTCATATTGAAAACAGTATTTCAGATTTTTCCTTTTTTCTCTAATTCGGAGATTAGAACAGTAATCAAAGCCTGATTTACCGATTGCAACTCATCTCTACTGAGCTCGTTTGATGCCTTCCAATTTCTCCCAATTCGAACATCTATTCTTGCTTCTGCAAATTTAGGATCATTTGAATCCTTTTTTTATGGTGTGTGAACATTTTTTCTTTGCTAGTATGATTATATATATTCCTATTTTATAATAAGGAATTAGTGTGTGCATATATATATATATATATATATATATATATATATATATATATATATAAAGAAATATAGTCTTAAGGTGTGCTATATTTATGGAATAAAGTGCTCAATATCAGAGATAGAGCGTGTGTAAATATAAAAGTGAACATAGAAGTCAACACTTAGAGGCAACAGTCTGTTTCATGTTATATGCAATCGTCAGGCTACATATGCTGTTATTTTTCTCGGCTATTTATATATATATACGGGTTAGTGGTGCATTGTGGGTATTCTATTATGGCGGTTATTTTACCGGAAGTCGTTTGTTTATTTATTTGGGTCAAATTATATTGCTTGTTTTTATTTTTTATTTTTTTGTTTCTTATTTTATTTATTTATTAACGTAGTAAAAATTTGTTTATATCACTTATTTAACAGTTTTTTTTTTTTTTGTTTGAGAATTTAACAGTTATGAGGAATGCAGCTATCGACTTTTTTGCATGCTAGCATGCTAGTTAACATTCGTGTCAGTCAGCTGTTGGGTCTCACGCTGGCCAATAAAATTTTCCTGCCTATTCGTCGCAGCCAGCTATAGGTTCTCACTCTGGCCAGTACAAAATGGCCGCAAACTACATGAAAACTGCCGTAGAATTATGAGAAATTGATTATTTTCACTATTGATAGGAGTTGGGAAATGCAAAGTCAGTCTTGGTCTTTCTACTAATTTGGAGCATGTGCATGTAAATTTTGGTGCAAATCCGTCGAAAATTGCGGCAGTGCATTCGTTACACACACAAACACACATCCTGCTTTTTATAGATAGTGATATATATGAGTGTGTGAGTGTATGAGTGTATATATATATATATATATATATATATATATATATATATATATATATATATATATGTGTGTGTGTGTGTGTGTGTGTGTGTGTGTGTGTGTGTGCGTGTGTGTAGTTGTATATTTAGGCAGCAATCCTTCCTTTATGCAAACGACAGACAACGTACTACGGTTAAGTTTTTTTATTTAATTTTTCTTGTGTTCTGACAAGAGCTTTCATTTCTGGACAAAGGGTGTGTACAAACTGTCCAAATATTTTATATTTCCGAGCGCTTTCGGCTATACATTTAGCTATTATCAAGGATGATCCGATTTTTCAGCTTAATTGAGTGTGTGCGTTCTGTGTATTTATTAGTGTGTTGTAGGGATTATCTATGAGTTCAAATGCCCCTTAAGTAACTGTGTTCCTGATCAAACAGGACTCATAAATAATTACATTGGTTACACAAACACATACTTATCCAGACATCTTACATTACACCTATCTGATCACAGCTCCATTAGAACCCATTTAAACACACACAGAAAATTACCGACTCCATTCGGAACATACTAGTAGAAAACACAAATATATTAAGTGCATCCCCCCTGCAAAAAAAGACTAAAAATAATCGAAGATTTAATAATTAATAAAAAGCCAACTCTTAAGAATATTAACTACGAACAAAGCCACAATGTACTAACCGTATTCGGAAATTACAAACATCCCGACCACACGAATACATAATATTTTACTACCCAACTATGAAAACAAATATATAAATTTATCCAACCATGAATTAACAAATGACCAAAAAGAATTTCTAAATTTAGGGCCAAAATGCCACATCCAACCTAAGTTTGACCTTATCACTAAGACAACCGATATTCTATACCAATCACTATCCCAGCTTGCTACGCGTGGAGACATAGCAGTTTACCCAGACCTGAGAGAGCTACTCAAAGCCGAAGGCTTGAAGAACCGATCCCCTGTCAACATCCATAGTAATATCTTAACACCAAAACTAAAAAAAAGGGCGGGAAAGAGTTAAAAAACAACCCTGACATCGTTATCAGACGAGCTGATAAAGATAACACATACTTAATACTGGATAAAGATGATTACCACCAAAAATTAAAAAATATGGTCGATGATCGAACTAAATTCAACACACTGAAAAGAAATCCCACTGAGACTTTAAAAGGGTCCGCCAACAAGCTAATAACAGTTCACAACGCGGAAGTCGGTTCCCTGAAAATTCAAAAAATAGTTATAAGGTATAATAATGTCAATTGACGTCAAAAACTTATTTAAAAACGTCCCCGTCGACCCAACTATTGACATTATCCGCAAATCTATATATACTAATAATTCCATCCCTCCGCCACCCATCAAACCATCAATCCTAAAAAAAATTACTACACGCATACACAACCAAAGTTCCATTCTATGACCATAATGGCAATATTTACACCCAAACTAATGGTGTTAGTATGGGAAATCCACTCGCTCCATGCTTTTCCAACTATTACATGTCTTAGGTAGAAAATACAATATTTACACAGGTCCGTAAACCGAAAATCTATGTTCGCTATGTAGATGATATTTTTATTTTAGCCAATAACATTAAAGAAATACAGACACTTAAGACCACATTTGAGAAAAACTCCGTCTTTAACTTTACATATGAACTTAGCCAAAAAAAACAAACTTCCATTATTAGATGTCCTCGTTGAATACAGGGATAACACATTCATTACATCATTATACAAAAACCCCACCAGGAAAAACTCGTGCCACCTTAACTTCAAAAGTGAATGTCCACTTAGGTACAAAATAGCAGTAATAAAAAAAAAAAACTTTCTAAATAGAGCACACCAGAACTCACTCTCTCAGCTACTTTTCCTCAAAGAACTTAATAACGTTAAACAAACACTAATCAACAACGGCTTACCTAACCACCTTATAGACCACCAAATTGTACTATTTCTCCCCAAAGTAATAACGATAGCGAACACACAGCCAAAAATTACATACGCGTTTATTACAAAAACCAAATGCATATTAATTACAAACAAGACAAATCTTCTCTAAGGCATATTATAAATAAATATAATACTCGAATTGATCCGAATAAAAAAATCAAATTTATCATCTATTATAAAAATTAAGACAGCCAATCTTATCCTCAAAAGCTAGCTAAGTCAAATTACAAAAAAACGAATATTGCTATGAGTTCAAATGTCCTTTAAGGAACTGTGTCCTTGATCAAACCGTTACATCGGTTACAAAACCACATGCATATCCAGGCGTCTTACGTTCCACCTATCTGACCACTGCTCTATTTGAACCCATTTAAACACACACAAAAATTTACCCGACTGATTATGAACATACTAGTAGAAAACACAAATATATTAAGTGCATCCACATACAAAAAAAGACTAAAAATAATGGAAGCTTTAATAATAAAAAAGAAAAAGCCAACTCTTAACAATATTAACTATGAACAAAGCCACAATCTACTAACCGTATTCGGAAATTAAAAACATCCCTACCACACACTAATACATACACAGAACGCACACACTCAATTAAGCTGAAAAATCGAATCATCCTTGATAATGGCTAAAGGTATAGCCGAAAGCGCTCGGAAATTTAAAATATTTGGACAGTTTTTACACACTCTTTGTCCAGAAAAGAAAGCACTTGTTCGAACACAAGAAATATTAAATAAAAAACTTAACCGTAGTACCTTGTCTGTCGTTTTTAATGAATCATATATATATATATATATATATATATATATATATATATATATATATATATATATATATATATATATATATATATATATATATATATATATATATATATATATATATATATATATATATATATATATATATATATATATATATATATATATATATATATATATATATATATAAAAAAAGAGAGAGTGGGAAGTTACTCTGATGCTATCAATTTTAACTAGACATCTCAGTTTCAGGCACATTCTCGTCGACATAACATAACAACCTTCTGTTTTCTTCTACAACTACTGTGATTACCATTTTTCTCCGGTTCCGCGAATACATGTCAACTAGTCATGCCAAACTTTAATATTTGAAATAGCTGAATGTAACCGCCACCTGCTGAACTCTCTTATTTAATTACTTTCTTGACATCAATAACATTTACAGGTTTAAATGCGACATCAATCACCATGTATTGCATCTTTGAACGCCTTTCATTTTTTTTACATTCCTCCACCTTTCCTGTTATCAGTGTTACATTCACTTCATGTACTAGAGGCACTGTCAAGTTGCTTGGGTTGAAATGATTGTATATATATATATATTAACGAAAAACAGACCAATTTATGATAATTTATTTCACCAGAGCCCTTTTTCATTTCATTTTTTGGAAGTGCTATCTGATGATCCGGTGCCCTTTAAAAGGGCTCTGGTGAAATAAATTATTATATTGGAACCTTAAAGTGGTCTGTATTTCGGAGTCTGTCTATATTTCTGAGATTAAGTATTATGTACATTATTCGGACTATTGTCCTCATCTTTGTCGCCATATTTATCACAAGGTTTCGGCCGTTGTACGCCTTGGAATGTCGAACTGAACCCTTTATTTCGCTAACTGGGGTAGACTGTTCTAGTTCCACGTGCCATGATGGATGTCAGCTTTAGGTTACTGCAGTTAATTTCCCTCTGAAACCGGGTATTGAACTCACACTCTTTGGGTCTTGTCACTGGATCTAACCAACGCATATATCCACTGTGCCATGTGTCTTTGAGGACATCAGAGTTTGAATTCTGGGTATTATAAACCTAATGTCTTCTGCAACCATTTTTACCAGTGCTCATATTGCAATTTTTCTATTATCATCCATGTTCTTACCAGAGCTCATATTGCAACTTTGTTGTTATCATTGCTTTTCTCTGGCACTCATTATTACTGGTTCCCATATTGTATTTAATTCTATCCTTGGTCGGCTCAGGAGATTTTTGTGGCCTAGGATATGTGCTGATTCCTTAAGTTTACGAATTGTCCAATGGTGTTCCCTGTCTATGATCTCAACATGATCCCTCAGAGGGTCGTGATCTCCCTTTTCTCTCCATATATATATATATATATATATATATATATATATATATATATATATATATATATATATATATACCTCGCTGGGAGGCAAGGTAAATCTCCTTACACATAAGCGATCGTCGCACAACAGAAAATTATAAATTATATATACGATGTGGCACAAGTCCGTCTTTAATGCGTGGCATAAAAACAGCCCTTATTCAGGGGTAAAATTCCTCGTAGACCACGTATACAAGAGGTCGGATAGCTGTCTAACACCGCAGAAGAGACTGCCTTCGTGTAGAGAGTTCGACCAGCACAGCTGGAGACGAATCACCCACAAATTCTCGAAGCAAACCTAGGTGTAAGATGTGACTGATACCAAATCAGTCGGGTTTCGATCCACGCTTGAAGCATTCGGACGTCTAACCACACCGAGGAGATGTGATACAGCGAAAGAGTCTGTTTGTAGATGACCACACACACACACACACATATATATATATCAATATATATATATATATATATATATATATATATATATATATATATATATGTGTGTGTGTGTATATATAAGTTCATACTCGCACAAATACAAGTATATATTAAGTTTTATTTTACTTTTATATCATGCTAAATTTGAAATAGCTATTTTATTAAAAAGCTCCATCCACTTTTTTCCAATACATTACTATTTAGTAAATGCTCAGTGACCGTAAATATTTTCTCCTAGTTGCTGACAGAAGTAAAATAAAGAAACAACCGAACTAGTATATCGAACTATTCCTAGCATCAAGTGTATTAAAATAATTCATAATCTAAAACATCTGACATAATGTATGTATGCATGTCTGTATGTATGCATGCGTGTTTGTAGGTGATTACATGTGAGTGCTTCTGTAGAATTCTTTATATTTCCTATTAAATGAAAGACAAAAAAACAAGTTTACTTACTTTTAAGTTTCCCGCACAATTACACATAGCACATCAACGCCATGAAAACACTGCCAGTTAAGTCTTCTATGAAGTTTTAGTCTGTCACCGACCAAAATATATCTATACTTAACGAATCTTTGTTAAACTCCTTACGGGTAAGTGCCTTGGAACAACCAGGCATAGAAATGCCCTTATACTTCAATAATTTGATGACGAATTTTTTTGTTTATATATATATATATATATATATATATATATATATATATATATATATATATATATATATATATATATATATATACAGCACTCCCACGATCGTCAGGCAATCAGGACGATTGTCAAATGTTCTGTTCGCCTCATGATATAGTGAATGTGAAACTTATGTAGTTCTACGAATTATGTCCCTTTTGATGTGTGACGTGACAAAACGTTTTTGCACTGTCTTAATAACGTAGGAATATTACACTGTAGTGTATTATTTAGGTAGGTGTATGCCTTTTGTTTGTTTTGTTTGTTTTCTTTATTTACACGTTTTTGTATAGGCTGTCATCATTTCTGTTCTTAGCAAATTTTCCTTTCATTTTTTTCATTCTGAGTTTTCTTTTGGCCACATGGTAGGCATTCTTTTGGTGGCGGAAACAACCATTTGTATTTTTGTGGTACACACACGAATACCTACACACAAACACACCCGTACACATACGCGAACAGACAAAATATAAACAAAATATTACAAAGTTATCTCCATGAGATAATTTCAGCCAGACAATTTGATTAAAAAAAAAAAACAAAAA
This sequence comes from Acanthosepion lycidas, assembly GCA_963932145.1. Taxonomy (NCBI): domain Eukaryota; kingdom Metazoa; phylum Mollusca; class Cephalopoda; order Sepiida; family Sepiidae; genus Acanthosepion; species Acanthosepion lycidas. Next base: position 21,200,892 of record OZ010571.1, read on the forward strand.
AAAAAAAACAGAGAAAAATGAAGTATATACTTTAACTAAACCTTAAAACTTTTTTATGGGGAGGGGTCGTGGTGCTTAAACTATTGAAGAGAGAGTAAAATGGGGGAAAATAATTTTGTATATAGGACTATGGGATGTTTGGCAAGGTTTTATTGCTAAAACTTTTAGCACACAACCTGTAATAAAAATCACGAAAATGTAATCTATGTTATCAATAATAATAATAATAATAATAATAATAATAATAATAATAATAATAATAATTATTATTATTATTATTATTATTATTATTATTATTATTATTATTATTATTGTTATAGAATAATACATTTCAGATGCATCAAGGGTGGTCTTTAGTGATGCACTCTTTTCATCGCCGATTTCGGTTTTTGCATCATATCGGCTCAAACAATAACACCGACCTGATTCCAAAAATGTTAGGTCGCCTCCTTGATAACGTCGTGCTACACACCTTGACATTACAAAAAAAACTTGTGATATGTCTAGGAGTTCGACCGTTCGAATTAACATCAGTCAACACCTCCCAAAGTACTAAAGGCTTTTCACCCTTCCATCATATATAGTCTTGTCTTTTTGCTACATCCGGTATTGATTCGCGCTATTTCCCCGGAATTCATAACGAGGTAAGCTGGACTAGTTCTTGTATAGTTTAATCCAATGGTTTTACATTTTAAATACTAATTCGATAACTAAAACTTACAAATAATATTAATAATAAATAAAATAATAGGAAATGGATGTCATGGATATGCTTACATTATAAGTAATTATTATTTTATTATTAATTTAAAAAACAAAATAAACATATTATTTGTCCATATCAACATAATTAACAGTCCCAAAAATATTTAATATCTAAAACACCGCTAAAATAATTGAGTTTCTTTTATTCCATGTGATCAGATAGGTTAGTTAGCCATCTTGACACCATTTGTCGTAAGGGTCACTGAAAAAAAAAACCTTTGAGTTATTCAGCAAGAAAGAGAACAGGTGGCACTCGTTTTGTGTCCATCGCACTCTCTTTCCAAATGAACAATATTGAGAGAAAAACGACCATTCAGTCTTTCACTAATGGTATCAACATACATACGTTGGATTCCATTTTCAAAGTCCATTCTAGAACTATTAAGAAAACGGGGAATATGTTTAAAAAGTGTGAACAAGACAGGGAAACTGGATCAGGAAGTTACAACAGGAAGCGTGATAACCATATCAACTTAGAGACAAAGAGATCAATTAGATACTTCATATGACGTTTGGTCCGTGAGAGTGGAGTTTCACCTATGACTGCCCAAAGAGTAATGAAAAGAGCTTTAAAAATGAAATTGTACTCCAGGAAACAAAGTAATAAGGTTAGAGTTAAATATTCTAAAATTATAAATATGTCAGCTGCATTCCGGTGAACTTTACGCGGTGAATTTATTGAGATTCCATGTCTAGTTAACTAGCAATTAATTCATTATAAAATTGTTTGGCCATTCGAGATTATCACTTTGGAGCTACAGCAACATAGTCTAAATATACGACGGCCTAACCGTAAACTTCTATAAGTTTCGGTTATTCTTTTTGCTATCATCAATATCTAATTGTTTATTCCTTAAATATATATATATATATATATATATATATATATATATATATATATATATATATATATATATATAATGTAATGAAAAACAAATCACTTTAATGTACCATTACGATAATTTATTTCACCTAAATCCTTTTTTAAGGATTCAGGATCATCAGGTAAATCTTCCAACAACGAAATGAGAAAAAAAAAAAATGGGATTAGAAATTGGTGGGTAGTGTAATTTTTGTAATTTAATAGAGGGGGTTGAGAGTGGTAGTTAACCAGACAATATAAAGTATAGGGAGGGGTTAATTTTATATCTCTCTTAAGTATGTTTTATATTGGAGTGATTTGTTAAAGTGATTTGTTTTTCATTACATATTAGCTCTGTCCTAACATTGAGCTCTCAGGATTTAATCCTCTTTGGATTTACCAATTCGGTTTACCAAGTTCCTTATAACTTAATATATATATATATATATATATATATATATATATATATATATATATATATATATATATATACCATCAGTCAGTTCTTAAATACATTAAACGTCATATGAAAGGGAATGAATAGGATTTAGCTACATACAAGTTTATTTATATTCTTATAAAGATAAAGGAGGACCGGAAGTACACGACGACACAGAAAAAAGTAAGGTTTATTTGAATCATTACACCAACGTTAAGCGATAATGCTTCTAAGACGCAAGAGATTGCTGGGAGTGAAAGTGAATGAGAAGACATTAATGATAAGAAAAGACAATGAAAGATCATTTTTTTCAGGAAGTCCGTAAATAGAAATTAACTCTGTTGACAAATTTGGGAAATTGTAGGTGACAGGGAAAAATAAATCCGCAGGAGAATTTCACAGGTGATAGGTGCTTAAAAAGAAATTATTAAAATAGAACTGACAGTTATATCGTAGCTATTTCAATACCAAAGCATTGAAACCGAGTTGCCTAGCTAATAAATTACCAAGTAGCAGAGCATATTAAGACAACTTATGAAAAGACAAATGGAAAAATCATCACAGCGGTGGAAAAGTCATTGAATTCGGACAAATAACATTACAGATTCATCTTTAGATTAAAATCTCTAAATACATAGCAGAAGCAGCAGACCAGATATGGCAACAATATTCAATGCAAGGGTGAAATGTGAATGATCTCTAAATATGACGTCAAGACCTATAACATTATAGATCATTCTTTGAATTTTGTCTAGAATCTTGAGATATTAAATCGGAACACCAGGCCAGATGCTGCTGCAATATTCACTGCACAGACGGATGCTGCAAGATTGATTCTTGGGAAAAAAATATGTAACCATGCCCTTTTTATGTTAGCGAAGATCATGAGACCAATACAGCGTAATGAGTTGTCTTCCCATAGGTTTCCATCAACCATGATGATGAATGGAAACTATGATACTTGATGATGGTTTTAAAGTATATATCATTGATTTAGAGACTTAAAATTTACAAGCCATCCTTTCCCCAGCTAACAGCTGATAAATAATTTTTGGAAAACTTTATACATTCAGATTTGAAAGAAACATGCAATATATATATAGGTGAGGAAAATTCATACATTTCGTTGCTTAAGAAAAATAAAGCAATAACTGATAATACACTATAATATATTGACTCAATGCACAAGCAAAAATGCGTCAACATTAATCAGATTGAACATAACAGATTGGGAATTCACTGAAGAATAGTATCAGATAATAGATTACGGATGTAAATACTATATATATATATATATATATATATATATATATATATATATATATATATATATATATATATATATATATATTGGAAATGGGTGACTCGCTCTCTGTCTATCTCACTCTCTCTCTCTCTACACACACACATATATATATATATTTATATATATATATATATATATATATATATATATATATACATATATATATATATATACATAAATACATATATATATACATATATATATATATATATATATATATATATATATATATATATATATATATATATATGTATATATATATATATATATATATATATATATATATATATATATATATATATATAAATATATGCGTGAGAGAGTGTGATCGAGTGCATAACTAGTCACAGACACGAAGGAGTGATGAACTGTACTCAATTCAAGAAAGGGTTATTTGAGATTATCTCAGATTCTAAGCAGTTGACGCAGTCAATGACCATTTAACGGTCGACCTTATATAGTTTTTAATGGCATGCATCTCGCGTAGAAACTGGTTTAAAAAATACTGTGCTTTTGAAATAATTAAATAACGTTTCGTGAACATTTGCATACCTTTTAACGTCACGAATATCCATCGGTTTCTTCATTTGCTAATGGTCAAATCAATTTCGAAGGAAAAAAGTTTTTAAAAACAGAAAGAGCTAAGAATATGAACGTCTGTCGAATATAATCGTACAGCATACAGGTACAAAGCCCAAAGAAAAAAGTCCGATACGAGTAATCAACTAACTAAAAAAAGTGGTCAATACAAAAGTAAAGCAGACCTTGTTAAACCTTGAGAGCCAGACAAAACATTTTGGTTTGTCTGGCTCTTTAGGTTTGACTATCTATCTATCTATCTATCTATCTATCTATAAATATATAAATATATATATATATATATATATATATATATATATATATATATATATATATATATATATTGGTATCTGCTTGTTTTGTTTTATTTCATATATATATATATGCTTTCAGTTCACACGTAGTTGGTTAGTTTATGAAACATTGCAAGGAATGTAAAAGAATGTTCATGTACATAAAATGTCTGCTATTTTTTACATAATCTGTGCTGTAGTAAACCAACGTCCTTTGTGCATCAGCCTTTTCACATCCCAAATACAGCTGGTATTTTTAGAGTTCGCTGGTTTTCGCGTTGGAGCCCCCTTCCCGGTTTTCATGCCCCACTTGTTTAGTTTTGCTGGCGTGTACATAAACCATTTTTCGAACGTACCTAATAACTGATACAACAAAAGTCAATAAAAATGAACAGGCTACCAACCCTTGTGTGAATGATTGGATCTCTCTGTATCCCTGGAAACAGTGAATTATGAATTTTTCGTTGCCTTTAAAACTCAGTAAATTTAAAAAATAATTTACTCCAAAATTCGCTTAAGGACGAATGCAACTAATTTTTTTAATTTAATTCCAAAATTAAATTTGAAGCTTTTAGATTCCATTTTTGAAACGTGGTTATTACTGTGTAGAGAAAAAAACATATTTTAAATAAGTTAATTTATAATATTAATGGCCTGTAAATTTACATTGAGAACTATTTAGAAAAAATAAATAATATCAATAAGAACACCGGATTATATATCTTACTGTTCTTTCTTTTTATTTATATATATACACACGCACACCATACCCCCATATATATATATATATATATATATATATATATATATATATATATATATATATATATATATATATATATATATATATATATATGAAAATTGTGATACTTGTTTATAGGTTATAAAGTTTATTAGCATTCACATCTTGCACAACAAAATCTAAGCATATGACTTCCTTGACTCATTGGCATGAAACAGTCAAAATAATTGGGGAATGCCTGTAATGAATACTCTTCGAGTGGTTTGATGATAAGACCATGGAAATATCGTTAATACACAGATCATATTGTTGACATTTGATAGTATATATATATATATATATATATATATATATGAAGAGAGAGAGAGATAGATGCATTTAGTTAATCTAATTTCGCTAGTAAACTAAAATAGTAAAAAAAAATAAGTTCTTCAATATTTCGATAAATCGGAACAATCTAATATCGAGTTTAATCACATTTTATGGCTACTTACATGCTAATATACTACCACACTTCAGTCCTTAATGTAAATAGGCCGTAAAAGAGGACATATGTATAGACATCAAACAGGTACCATGTGCGATGAAAATTATCAGTGTTTATGGTATAAAAAAATTATAACACATATGATTTCCACATTAAATTTCCTTCGAAGTAGTACACTTTCGAAGCCATTACAGCTTAATCAACATACTCTTATTTTCGCATAGCGAGACGGTGCCACGTCGTATTCTCTTGGATTTCAGTGACGTCGTGAAATCTTGTTTATTTCAAATGAGATTTGATTTGTGGAAAGACGAAAAAAATTGCAATGATCGAGATCTTGGAAATATGTTCGTTATTTGACATGGAGACTGATGTTCTTCGTCGAAAACTTCTGCATGAACTCCGCTGAATCGATAGATGCGTTGTCTTGGTGAAGTTGCCACTAGTCGGAAGCATGCAAATCTGTCTTTATACGACAAACAGTATCCTGTAAACGCGGCAGCACGTCATGGTGGTAATGTTTTACTGTCTGACAGAATTTAGCATACTTACGATGAACAATATCGTTTTTGCCGGAGACAACTGTCAACAGTGTCTTTACATTGCTTCAGTTCCTTCGTGACTTCTTCAATCTCGAAGAAGTTGCCGTCTGCCACTAAGACAGGGATTTTTTTTTGGGGGGTATAACCATATTCCCACGATTTTTCAGCTGTTATGACTGTTTTAAAAATATGTTTTGTAGTATGACAACCACACTGTACACACTTTAATTCCAATAACTGCTATAAGATTGAGCAAGAACGTTACAAGTCTTCAGTTTATGGTTTAATCTGTGCCTAGTAGTTTCACTCGGCGTACATCAGCACCATTACTATAGCAAAAGTCCCGGTAATATTTTTGTATATTCCATATTGTTAACTGGCTGTATTATGCATTAGCTGATCATGATGATGACAGTAACGATCAGTTTGCAGTGCGGATGTTTTTATTTTTTCGATACTGTTTTCATCTACGAACAGTTTATCCACAATATCGAACCAGTATCCCCCATAAATATGCAGAAATTCAAAAATTACAAATATATATAAATATTATAAAAGCATCTGTTAACAATGCTAAAAAAATATATGGTGATGAGAACTTTTCGAACTCTCTAAAATATGTATATGATGTTTGGTTCGAGTGAAAAAATTCTGTGAGTTTAAACGCATTTCAGCACCCCGTCAGGGATAAACTTACTGGCACATGTCGAGGGACTTTGCGTTGTCAGAATTTATGAAATATTCATACGCCCTTAAAATAAATGAAATTTACTAACATACAGAATAAATTAAGAATTAAAAAAAAAACAAGAATATACAAATGACAATAAATGAACATAAAATCCAACAGTTGGGTAAATCGTTTATAAACAAATAATAAAAATGAAGAAACACGTTTACATTGTAATTAAATAAAACATTACAATACAAATATTTGTTTATACTGAGAAGATTTAATATGAAGCAGATTCAATAAAATGATTTATGGATGGGTGTAATTGAAATGCAAAGGTTTATTTTATTCCGATATGATATTGATTTTCTTGTAGCCAAATAAAACAGGAAATATACTTTGAAGCGCGAAAGTTAGTAATTACAGGTGTCGTCTTGGTAGTAATTTGTATCTACATTACTTTCAAATGTCAGTGATAATATCTTTGATTTTGATCACAAGGGAATAATACAAACATGCAACTGAAAACTTGTCACGATAGAGAAGGAAACAAGAAAAAATAATCAAATCATATAACGATGTAAGGAGAAAAGTAAATTGCTTTAATACAGGGTGTCCCAAAAAATTGACATCATTTTAAAAGCAATTATCTTGTAATCAACTAAGCCTAGCTCAATGAAATTGAACAGTTTAGTTGTTGAACATCATAAGTTTATTCTAGGATCGATTTCATACGAGTTGAATATGTGCACTATCTGTGACACGGCCCATGTCAAGGCGATAATGAAGGTCTTGCCAAACACATTATAGCATACCTCCTGTAACAATATCCAGTGCGGAATTGATTCTTGCTTGTGTTCATCAATGCTAGCAGGAAGAGGATCACACAGACCAGTCCCTTCACATATCCCCATAAAATTTTACATTGAAACAACGCTGCATTGAAGACATGCTGCATTGAAGGTACGCTGCACAGTATTGTGTGATTATTTGAGAGCATATTCCAAGATGCAAAATGACTTCACTTTGGGAGTGAACGGCATGGCTCAACCTGAAAATAGAAAAAAAAACATTAAATATAAAACCTTCAACTGTTTGTATATATTCTGTAAAAATTTGAGGTTACTTCAACAAGAATTGTCAAAATTATTGACCTGCGAAATTATTTCAAATTTTTTTGGACACCCTTTATATTACATTATTTTTATCTTAAAATCTGTATAAAAATGCATCACTGGTATGACAACGTATTTGAAAATAATTTAATGGAATGTAAATCATATTCCCATTAGAACAGTCATCGGCCATTTCATGTTCACTGTTAACAGCATTCCATAATTCATTCCAAGAGAACGTGCGCTATTATCCGAAGAATCTTAGCAGGAAACCTTTCAATACATATTATCCAACCCGGTCATTGTCTACTGGGTTCCTTATCACTACAAATAAAACATTCCTTTCATCTGTTATACGTTCTCTTATTTTTCAGGCGATCCTAATGTTGATCACTTAATCGTTTCTATCATTTATCTCTCCTCTGTTCCATGTCAACATGATTCTAAGTGTTATCTCTACTACTACTATTTCCGTTATTCTTTCTGTTTTTCCAAATAAATCTTAAAGCAGTTTGGTTCATTTCAATATTTGACGATAATGCGCTGTTTCTGACAGTAACCATTCCTAATACACGCTTGCATTCTAAGCGTAGTGACGGGTTTCTTTTAATGTTATCAATATTTCTTTGCTGTTTTCCCATCAATCATTGCGTCACTTGTATTTCCTATTCATAAACTTTTACTAAAATTCATACTTGATCGACTTATTTTGTTTCTGCAGCTTGTGTTCTTCGTGTTTTTCTCTGGATATTACATTTGAACAGAAATTAACTTACGAACATAGCGCACTGAAACATCGGTTCACTTACAATCACAGACGTTAAGCAATGTTGAGCATAGTCAATATTAGACGAGTGGTGAATACCAAGTGCCAAAATCTTAGATGTGCGTGTGGTGTACTAGCTCTTTCTTTTATCTGTCATGTCTCTTCAAGCCGTACGCGATAATCGCTCTCCACGGCATCCTGTCCCTTGTAGCTCTTAATAAGTTTTGTCTTTTTGTTATTTCTTCCAGATCCTATTCCGCCATCCACTTGCACAAGGCCATTAATTTGCATTCTTCCGTCTCCTTACCCTTAAAACGTCCTTTTAACTATTACATTTTCCAAGCCCTCCTTACTCATTACGTGTCCCAGACATTTCAGCTGCCTCTGCCTGATGTTTAGCACAAGTTTCCTCTTTGCTTCCATTCTCTCCAAAAATTAATCTTTGCTCAAATTTTTGGTTCATGGTTTCCTTAGTATTCTTTTGTAAAACCAGACGTTTGCCGATTCGAGTTTCTTCATCTTTTGTTCAGCATTGTCTGCCATACAGAAGGACAGTTATTACGAATCCGTTCGAAAAACCGACTTCCAATTCTTGTTTTTCGTTTTATTCACTTACTTGCAAATACAATTGAGAAAGATAATCCATCTCTTCTCCTTCAGCAATCGGTTAATTACTAAGATTGTATCTCTAAATTATTATTATTATCTCAAGAGAAATTCGTGTAACCTAAAAAAAAGTATTTCATGCTTTTAAAAATCCCTGCAAAGAGTTGAAATAACCGTCGAAGTCCGATAGATCATTCCTTCATTTATTTTTCTGATTTTAATCTTACTTTCAGCTTTTTACTCTTTAAGTTATTTTGCATTTACTGTAATTGAAGCGATGATACATGTTATAGAAAAATGTCATCAAAAATCAAAAGATCATTCCAATATTAGCAATTTATATTTAAACCCATTTCATTATGCTCCCCAGTTCATTTTACATATGATACTTCCAAGGCATCCACTACTTTAGGCCACAACTTGTGTTTATTTTTCAGTCTTTTCCGTGTCTTTGCTCATTCGAAGGATTGCAGTGCTGTTATCGCAAATATACTCACCTAATTTGCATAGTGGAGTACCGACCATATAAATATGGTTGGTACCGAGAAGAGAGGGGAGGAATCAAGAGATTCAACCAGAGACTCTGCCCGACTGCGACTCAGTCAACACATTCTCCAGGAACGGTCTTCCCAGGAATATACACAAGACTATATGTAAATATTGTGTACACTTTCTTGTTTCAATACATTTTGTTCTAAGTACTTTTGGTGTTGCATTATTATTCCATGCATTAGTCAAGTTTCAACATCAATAATGATATTTTTATGATTATTGTCAAAGATTGATGATTATTCACCCGAGTCAAATTACATGTCAATTTCATCAATAAATAAATAAAATATTTAATTGCATTGTATTAACTTCACAGGAAATCTAACGATGAATCTACATATGTCTGTATACAAGAAGGTTTGTGCATATATTTCGCTCATTGTATTTTGTTCAAGTAAGTATTTATTTATTTTTCTCCTGATTCAAGTTAAGCCCGTTTGTTTATCATAATCAATTTTATTAAGATAACAATCTAACTTATAAAATCTCGTTCTCGAAACCTCCTAAAGTTTCCATCCCATACTATAAATTATGGTTCCCTTAATGGAATATCCAAGGGGAGTCGTCAGTGGAAAACAAATCAATTTGCAATTAATATTTTTTTATATTTATATTCAGATATGATGAGATATAATCGTGATTTACGATGCTTCTTCTTTTTATCACATATGATTTATAACTGAAGTTAAGTATTATACTTGGCTGTTACTACTCGTATCAGGCCGAAAATTGAGTACTGCTGCCATATATGGGCAGAAACTACCCAGATCCTCACTTTCGGATCACGATAGAGTCTAAAAATATATCAGTCTCTTTGTGGATGATAAATTATTTCCCACCTTTCGCACAAGCGAAATATCAATAACCTGTCTCACCTCCAGCATTCTTTCCATGGAAAGTGTTCAGATGAATTAAATTCCTTAGTTTCACCTGTCCTAAACCTCAAGGCTAAAACCCGCCTTGCCACGCACATTGCATTAAAACACCATGATTAATTATGTATTCCTTCAGTCTGATAAAACTTCTGCTCGAGCAACTTCTTCCCACGAAGCGCAATGTGGAACCGACACCAAGAGTATTTTTCCCGATGACTACAATATTAGCCTTTTCAAGTCTAAGTTCACCCGTTATCTTTCCTATTTATGCACATAAACTATGCATCCTACTCCGTAACAGTCTAACGCGAGTGGTTCTTTGGCCGTGTACATGAAAATCATAGGAAAGAAGATGCATTTCATCTACAACACTGAACCCAGCGTATGTTGGCACCCACTTCATAGTCTAAAGCTACGAACTGTTTTCTGTGTCACTTATATCATACAGTAATTTCTCCTGAATATATGAACACATATAATGAAATTCCATTGTATCGATAATGCAAAAAAGACGCTTTAATACAATGTAATCCGTATATCAAATATACGATTTTCCTGAGATTACTTCTCGGCCGACAATCAGAAAAATCCAACCACACCAGCCTGTGAACAGAACGATATATATATATATATATCAATGTATAAATTACATTTATGGTCCTTCTTTTATCCTGATGGGAAGCTGATCATTGAGAGTTGCAAAACCAGATGAAATTGTAAGAATTTTTCTATAGCTTTGTTACATCGCCCTACTAAGGCTGCTAAGGAAGAAAATACAGACTGTTAAATGTAAGATCACTAAATATATTGGTGGACAGAAAAGGTACAATCGAAGAGTTGAGTTAGATATTTCTTAAAGTTAACAAGTACAGATAACAATAGATAAATGTAATATTGAACGAGGGGAATGGGACACCTGCAAAATTTGAAAACATAATAAAATATACATGGAAGAAAGTGTGAAATTTATGATGTGAATAAATAGTAATATTTCAGGCATAGAAGCGCGACATAAAAAAAGAAACATAAAATTTGAAACTATAAATGTTTGCCTTTAAGTATAAAAATCAGAGGAATAGAAATGTATAATTTGAAACATAGAAAAGTAATATTTAGAAATCAGGAAGCTTTTCTGGATTTCCTTGTGATCATTAATTTCTATACAGCACAGTAAAATAAAGAGTCACTTCACACACAAAAAACAAAAACAAAAAAAAAAACATAAAGGGACTTGTCACGCATAGAAAATTATATTATCATAAGTTATAGAGATATCAACATAAACGCAGCGAGTAAACAATGTAACATAATTGAGAGCAATAGGAAGTTGTGGAAATGCCTGATCGCTCAGTTTATACCGGTTGTGGAATATACACATTAATGAAAGAGGCTGTCACCGTTAGGTGTCTAACTCAATGTGCATTTTATATTTACATACGCGCTATCCTTGATACCGAGTACGTTAACCAATAAATATAACACATTAAAATTATATTTTTAACAAAAACACACACACACACACACACACATATATATATATATATATATATATATATATATATATATATATATATGATCGGCTCATGAATGATAAATGGGTGTCAGCAGTGGATGATACCTTTCTTTTTACACATACATGCTAGCAGAGGCTAGTGTGGAGAAAATCAGGTAAGGGAAAGACATATTTCATTTGTGCTTTCTTAAATGCGGTAATATCCCAGCCTTGCTGCGGGAGACAATGTCACGCTGACAGATGAAATTTGTTTAAGCAAGAATTTTGATTGCGTTTAAGAGTTTGACGAGGCTGATCACAGTATTTCGGTTTACTGTCTTCAAAACAATTTAACTGATTTAAACATGGCATATGCCTCTCTTTGCAGTTTGATGCTTGGGCTTCCTAGGTTTTCAGATCAATCGTCTTTCAATTTTTTTTTCTAGCATAAGAGTAGGCGTCCATCTGAATGCTTGAAGTTTGGTAGTAATCCAAACTGCATTTTTTGGAAGCCTATGCTCATCTATTTTCTCTCCATGACCAGCCCCCCCCCCTAAGTTTGCTAGACTGGTTTCAATGTCTGTGATGTTGTTACATTTCTTCAGTATTGTATTATTCTTAACCATATCATCCCTTTTTATATTACATATAGCACAACGCATGTGAAAGACGTCAAGTTGATTTATGTGCTTGCGGTACCAGATCCAATTTTCAGCGCCATAGAGACTGGTTGAAACTGATCTTTATATGTCGAACTTAACTCTGAGAGACACGTTGTTGGTGTTCCAATACCTATTTTTAAGATTACCAAATGTTGCACTGGCTTTGGCGATTCCGGACTGGATTTCTCTGTCCCTTTCTCCATCGAAAGAGATTGTTGGTCCAAGATATGTGAACACATCAGTCGTGCCATCAATGAATACGGATAAATTTGTTAGAGATGGATTTCCTGGTAATGACTGATATATTAGCTCAGTATTCTTTATCTTGATAGTGAGTCCAAATACATTCGCTGTTTCAGAGAATTTATCAAGGATAATTTAAATATCTGCAAAGAGGAGATCTAGTACTAGCTGCAGACCAAGTTTCGATTGTGCTTTAAAACGTTCCTGAATTTATAAACCTCCACTTGTTCTGAATTCACAATGACTCCTTCACTTACGTCAGAGAATGCTTTTTGAAGCATGGCAGAAAGAAAAGTGCAAAGAGGAGAGGAGCAAGAACGCAACCTTGCTTTGTACCGTTGGAGATAAAAAAGGCATCCGATTGCTCACTTCCCGATCGCAAAAAAGCATTCATTCTTTATTCCATCCTGCAAGCAGATAATAATATGGAGCATTCTTTCGGGAACACCCAATTTTGACAAAAATTTCCAAAGAGCACTTCGAGTTACAGTATCGAAAGTCTTTGAGAAGTCTACAAAAACAACAAATACATCCTTGTTTTGTTCTCATGAATTTTTCTGGGCCTGCCGGTGACAAAAGATCATATCTACGGTTCCTCCACTGGATTGAAAACCGCAGTCGGCCTCTGGTAATGCCGATTCTGAGACAAATTCATTAAGCCTATTCAGGATGATACGATCAGTATTATGCCAGCAACCGAAAGAACATATATTCCTCTCTGGTTGTTCCATTTACACCTGTTCCGTTTGCGCTTATACAAATGGACAATTGAAGAATACTTATACTTCTGTGGCATTTCTCCCTTTTCCCACACAACGTTGAAAAATTCACAAATTTTGCGTATCAAAATACAGGTGTAATATTTGTAAATTTCAGCTGGAATTCTATCTTCGTCGGCAGCTTTTCCATTCGAGAACTGTTTAATGGAAGTTTGTGTTCGAAGTTTGAAGGCTTAGCCGAAAGGCTTTGTAAAACAGAACTCTGAGGAAGATTACTTATTATTTCAGCATCAACAGATGAATCCTGATTTAGCACCGTGGAGAAGAGTTCTGTCCAGCGTTTGACATTTCTCTGTCAAAAGAGTGTTATCTGAAATAAAGAGTGATGATAAACCTCTGGAATTAGGATAAAAAAACAACCTTCATGTTTTGGTCAATGATTTGAAGTCAGACTTACCAGAAGCCGCGTTCAATGCTTTAGCTTTTGCTGTCGATCAGGCCTTACTTCACTTCTCTCAGTTTGGCTTGAGACTTTTCTTTGGCTGATATACAAGCCCGTTTCTTGGATAGGCATGCTTTGTCTACCATTCAGACCTGATGACATTTATGCATGTTTTCAAGGAGAGATTTAATTTCAGGATCTTTGAATCAAACCAGTCTTAACGTTTTCGCTGAACATACCCAAATGTTTCTTTTGCCAAGTCATACAGTATGATTTTATATTTTGTAAGGCAGATTATGCCGATTCAACTACATTAGCAACATCAGAAGAAGTAAGTTTTCAGTCACTCAATGTTTGGAAAGAGTCTAATATTTCCCTGTCTTTCGGCTTTGCTATGTCTACAATCCTTAGCGTTTTTGCTCGTTTATTTCTAGTAGGCTTCATCAAATGCATTGCCGTATGGAAGCATACATGTTTTTTTTAATCTGACCAATATTGACCGATTGCTAGTGATCGCGCCAGGTTTATGTCGTGCCGATCACGACCACGAGCGATGATGTAGTCAATGAGATGCTCGTGGCTGAACTAGGATGTCGCCCTGTAGCTTTGATACTAGCTGGTTTTTGCAAAATTGTGTTGGTGATTACAATATCAAATTCATTGCAAAGAGACAGCAGCAATACTCCGTTAAAATCTGATTTATCGAGGCCATGATTTCCATCGTTTTTAAATCAGGATAGTGTGTCAACAAATGTTGTTGTTGCAGTTGTTTTATAAAAAAATAATTAGAATATAAATAATAAAAGCAAATTGACGTAGTAAACGAAAAAAATCACGTTATAACAGAAAAAGCTTTTCCAACAAATTTGAAAGTACATTAGTTTACAATTAATAAATAAGAATGAGCTAATAATCAAAGATAAACAAAATAAACTTTACAAATCTAAAAGCCTTCCTCCAGTTTCAAAATTACAACCAAATCTTAAAATCATGGTTATTTTATCATGTGTTAAAATGCATTTACCTTTTATTTTCGTTCGTTTTAGTTCATCCCAACAAACTGGATTTTTGGCAACGAGGACTAAAACTTCAAAATCCATATGGCAATTTCACAAGGGATTCTAACGGAGATTTGACGTCAAAAAAATCAAGAAAAGTTTCAGCATCAGAACAACAGTTATTGGCAACAATGTCTGCACATTTTCAGAATCAGTTTAGTATTTTCCGCGCCGGAACAGACAAAAATATCAAATAAGTGAATATCTCGGCCAACAACATTACAGTATTCCACGAAACCTTCGCTTAACAATTTAAACGTTGGATGCGTACATTTTACGATGACTTCTCTCATAAAGGTGAAAAATGGAAAATCAGTTTCTTCATTCATAAACACAAAGGAAGACACCCGTTATACAAATTATATTTTACCAAAGATGGCAACGTATTTCCCCTTCACTGAAACCGTAAAACAACTCATTGAAGAATTTGGAGAAAAAATCTTTATTTAACATTCGATTTAATTGTTTAAATCTAAAGGAAGATGTCGTTCACGATTTTATGACATTTTCTAGTCACGTCAATAGGGGATGCAAAAAATTAAAATTAAATTCCCTCATACATGAACAGTTTAAATTTCTGATTTTCATCGCAAGATTAAAATCTACCGCATTCTTATGCCCGCAACCAATTTATTTCAAAGCTGAAACAGGACAAAGACACAAAAATCTCTCAACATTGTATGCAATAATTTATTAAATATCAATTGATACACTATAGTGATTTAAAAACGATGTTTTATCAATAACCAGCAACATCCAGGAGAGAAAACAACCTCTTGATTAAAAGAAACTTTCTTCAATATGTGGCATTGTAGAGAATGGAATTATGAATGCGTTTGTTCGTTCAAGAAACGTAAGTGAAATATGTGTCACCAGAATGGACAAAAAGATTGGTTTTGCAATCCAAATTCACACGTAAATACAACCGAAAATTCAACACGAAAAAAATAAAAAAAACAAGATAAAAAAAATTCCGAAACAAACGCAGTGCATTTTAAAGTGCATTATGAATCCCGCAGAAAATATATTGTTTCTCTCAAGAACACACTAATTCTTTTGATAAAACATCAGATACAACTTTAATATCGCATTCAACATGAAAACAAATTGAAATGCCACGTGTGTCCCGAACAGATCCTATAGCAATTAGCATGTCTAAAATTAAAAACAGTTTAACTGCTGATTTAACTTTCCTTTCGAAATGATTTTTGGTGTCTATTATGTTGCAGATAATTCGAAATTGAATTTAATTAGTCTTGACTGGATAGAACAACATTTTTGAAATTCCTCCCAGAATTGTGTTCAGTACATCCTATTATTCTCATATTGA
>OZ010571.1:21222439-21249939 GCA_963932145.1 Acanthosepion lycidas
GCTCAGAATTATAAATTTCTATTTGTGAGTCTGCAGATATCGTACTTTCAAAGTGTCTAGTGATCTTCAAAAATGTAAGAAAAGACAGGCAAACATAAAATGAGATGTTTAATTGCAAAAGGCTGAAAAGTGTGAAGAGCGATGTCTACAAACATAAATTACTATAGCTATTTTGTGAAATTGTTTGTCACTAGACTGCGCTATCACAGCGGGAAACAAAAAAAACAAAACAAAAACGAAAAATACTGAAAAAAAATGTCGTTTACTATTAAAGATACATAACTGACCGCGCAATTTTTGTGGAACCAATGTATCCCTGATCACTACAATCTCATCATGATCAACTCTAATATTTTCCCCATCTCCATAAACTATAATTCTTAATCTGTAACCATCTATTTCGTGTGGCTCATGGGTTTTGTAAAGGTGAACATAATGTTTGGCCAGCTTTATATTTTCACCATTCTGTCTATTGTACTGCATTAGAAATTGTAGAAAATCAGAAAATCTTCTCAGGACGTTGACGATCATCGCTCTACACATTTTCCTGTCCTTTGGAAATCTTAATTTAATTTTGTCTTTTTGTTAAATCTTTCAAAACTTGGTCATTCATTAATTTACTCAAGCTCGCTAGGTTGCTTATGTTTTGTTTTTCTCTCTCTCCCCCTTGCATTGACTCCTGTGATTAGCAAAATGTTATTTCCGTCAGTCCTCATTTTCTTTCCTTTGAATTTAAAGTGACTCTTTCTGATGTTATCTAGAAGTGACTTTTTCTATTTCCCTTTTTCTCAAAAGCGTCATCTTTTTCACATATACGGTCTATGGCATCCTAAGTATCGTTCTTATTTGTGAGGAGATTATCCATCATTCATTGACATATAGGAGGAATGATATTGCTAATATTAGGTTGGTGCAAAAATAATGACGTAATAATGTCGTTTTTGACGTATTTTAACGTCAAAAAACGACATTATTACGTCATTATTTTTGCACCAACCTAATACTTCAGTACTCTTTCTTTGTTCCTAAAAAAAAATTCTTTCTGATTATGAATAATTTGTTTGCTTTTTGAAGGCATCCATAATGTGCCATTGTATTTAAGCGTTGCACTTTCTGCCGTAAAACACTTCCTTGAAATTTAAATTGTTTACCTTGGTTGATTATAGAAAATATATTTTTAAACAATATTACTCACTTGTAATTTACATACATCATTTCCAATTGCGTCAAAGTATGTAATTCTTATTTTACTTGCAAGGAAGCAAATGTCTCGAAAGTCAAATTAGAACACAAGAAATTATACTAATTTAAATCTTAAAATTACATATAAGAACTGTAATTTTATGGAATGCACAAGGGCAGACAATAAGTCAGGCTCACGTGGTTATAGTTCAATATGAGCCTTAGGACCGTTAGCAAATAACATGCACTTTTACCCAAATCTTGTGAACTATTTTTATTGGATAATAATGCTCATTTTGTAAATAAAGTTTAAAAAAAATATTTGGGTAAAATTATTCAAATGAAAATAGAATTGTTTCCCAAAACAAATAACCTCAAATGGAGATTCATTCACGCCACTGCAGTGGCGGTGTTAATGCATGGTGTCACTCCTTGGATATTATTAGGTTGGAGCAAAAATAATGAAGTAATAATGTCGTTTAAAATACGTCAAAAAACGACATTATTACGTCATTAGATTTGCACCAACCTAATAACTAACATTTTAGACTTGTTGGAAGCTATGTTCGGGTGCTGAGAACATTGCTATATTTAAAATCTCATAGAGACAGCATCCAACTAAATCACAGCTTCATAGATCCATCCCTGATAATTTTCCACTCTAAAGCAAACGAAGAATACACTTTGTAGCACAGTGCTGGCGAGAAAAAGAAATACTTTTGAGTGATCAACTGCTATGGACACCTAAACATGGTACAGGACGGCCTAGTCACCCAGCAATCATTTAAGGTGACCAACTATGTTATGATGCAGAATGACACCGTAATTAACGTCGAAGCTTGATGCAGGATCACAATGATGCGCGTGATACACTTATGTCTGTTCAAGCTAGCGCGACAGACAAAATTAATAATAAACATGAACTAAATCTTAATGTAATTCGAAAGATACAAACTTTGCCATGTAGAAGAAATGAATATTGGATATATCATGACATTTGTGTGTACATTTGCACATATTTTACATTAATTATTGGATGTGTATATTTGTTTTTGAATTGAAATTATATATTTGTAGTTGAAGCTATGTAAGTGTGTTTATATGTGTTCATGTTTATGCGTATATATTATTTTTATTATTGTTTTGTTTTAAGACCCCATCCCTGTAAATAAAATTTACTCCTTCATTATTTTCCGTTATATAAATATATATATATATATATATATATATATATATTTAGTTTATGCAAACCGAGGTAATCCGCATGGCTAGACCCAAGGAGGATGATATCCGGAGAGCTCAATGTAAAATTCAGTAACGCGAATTAACAGCATCTAAGAATTTGAATGTAACCTGTCCTCGTGTAATGTAATTTATTAGGGTGGTTGTAGCTTCTTCCTTTAATGTCGGTATTCTCCCTCACCCCTTAGCCATCTATATCTAGAGAAAAGACGCGTTAAATTTAAGCAACGTCTAGCCGACACACAATGGGGTTAAAAATAAGGAATTGAAATGGTATATATAACACACTCATATCTTCTCTCCCACCTCACTTCCTCACTTCGTTAATTTTACATATGCTTGATGAGGTCCATCAAAAACGTGTGAATTTCTTTTCATTTTTCATTTCAAGCTTTGGAAGTAAAGTCTGATGATCCAGACCCCTGTTAAAGGGGTTGTGGTGAAATAACTTATCACATGGAACCTTAAAGTGGTCTGTTTTTATTAATATATATATATATATATATACATATATATATATATATATATATATGTATATTAATAAAAAGAAGGAACAGTAAGATATATAATCCGGTGTTCTTATAGATATTTTTATTTTTACAAAATAGTGCTCAATGTAAATTTACAGAGCATTGAATTCGCTTGAGGATGAAATGGAAGTGATGTCTTTAATTTAAGTACAAAATTAAATTAGGGGCTTTTAGCTTCCATTTTTGAAACATGGTTGGAACTGTGTAGCGAAAAACCATATTTTAAGTCTATTAACTTATAATACATATATATATATATATATATGTGTGTGTGTGTGTGTGTGTGTGTGTGTGTGGCGTGCGCGCGCGCAACTGTCTATTTTCAATTAACACCTAATGACTGCGTTGTGCATGAAATTAATAATTGTATTACAGGTGAGGAATATATATATATTTCTTATTAACAGGCAGAAGTACCCGCCTTTCTTCTGCATGAATTAATCTATTACATAAAAATATGAGCATTTCATAAACTTATTTATAAGCATTAAATCAGGACATACATGTGCGCATAAGAGTTCAAATTCAATATTCTAATTATCTTAAAAAATGTTATTCATTTAATTTCAGTATTTCAACATCAATATTCAAACTCTATATTCTGAAAGAAGTAGAAAAGTGAAACAAAACAAAAACATAAACATGGATATATAATAATTCAAATACAATTCTCGAATCATCTTCTAAAAATTTTCTAATTTAGTAATGTATGTAAACACAATGATTCGAATTCAATTTTCTAAAATGATTCTAATATGAGAATAGAACAAATGGTCAGCAAAATTGAGAATGACTACGAAAAATCTTCACGAAATTTCTTTATAAACAATGATTTAGTTTTTCATGATGAATTGAAAGCAAACATATTTTTTGCTTCAAGCACTTGAACATGTAATATGAAGTTGCCCCGGGGAAACGCATGAATTTTCAAGGTGTGTTTCACTGGAAACTGCGATCTTTTAAAAGGTATTTTAACATCAGTTGTGATCGAAGGTATTCTTGGAATTAAAATATCTCCTTTAGCACATCCGGACAGAATAGTTGTTTCAATAATGTGCGGCATTATTTTCTTGAATACAAGTCTGTTTTAACAGTATTTGGAGTGCAAACTTTGGGATCTAATTTGAAATGTTTTAGTCCAGATGGATATGATGTGTTAAAATTCAACTGGATAATTCACTGCCTCTAAATGATCAACAGCTGCATCAATATACTTAAAAATGTGACAATCTCTGTGGAAGGATTTTCAAAAGTTCAAATTTAATGGAGTTCACAGTAATAATTTATTCGACTAAGATTTGTCGCTCCGTTAACCACTTGTGATTTAAATAAGATTCATTGATGTTTGGGGAGACTTTTGTCATTATTTCTTTTCCAGACAGCATGAGGGTTTCTTATTGATGATAGGTTTAAGCAGCCCTCATTTTCCTGAACTCGTCCTTCTCCAATGAATAATAATCTTTTTGGAAATTCTTTACAAATTGGTTCATTATACAATACAGTTTTAAATTGTTTTTCTGTTATGGTTTGACATGTTACCAACGTCTGTTCGAATCTCATCAGCTTTTGTTCCTTTTGATATAAACGCTAGTTACTTCCGTAAATCTGATAAAACTATAGTGGCTCTTATATATCTTAACATTTGATGAATAGCTTAAGAATTCTCTTATGCATTATAGTGCATTCTTCAAACAAAATCAAGTCCCCTTGTCTTATGACGTCTTGCATCCCAATTTTGCTAATGTTGCCGACTAGATTTTCATTCGTATAAAAGTTAAGTGGAAATCTGAATGCAGCGTGAGCAGTTCTACCCACTGGTATTGATGCGGAAGCAATTCCAGATGATGTTACTTCAAATGAATTTCTGCATTCTCTTTAGCATTTGGCCAGTATCCAATTTGTTACAGAGGTTTTACCAGTTCCACCTGGAGCATCTAATAAAATACCTCCTTCTTGTTAACTGAATGTTTCAGTGATTGTGTCATGTTTTAGTCCTCACTGAGCATATCAATAAGATTTTCAACATATTCATCTATATTTTTTCAGATATTTTTTGTTAATCCCCTACATCCTCCTCTGACAGCCTGTGGAAGTTCATAACTATGTAACACATCACCTTTTATGGCCAAGATTCGATTTTAAATATCAATATGTAAAGAATAATATATTTCTTAATAGTAATTAACAATATCATGATATCTCAGCTGTGCTTGTTTCAGAAACTCCTCAGAGAGATTATCCTTAAATATATTCCACAGGCAATGAGGATTGCTAACTCGACAGGTTTTAATAACAGTAGCAAAAAGAGATCTGATACATTTTGTTGTATGTGACACTGAATCGTCTGAGAATGTTGAATCCCATGGAGTATCATCCTCAAGTGGTCCTCTTTTCTCACATGTTTCACTGTACGTCGTGTAAACAATTCTATCAATTCTCAAAAGACCTTGAATTTATGTAACAATATACTTAAGTAGAAAAACTTTCCTGCCGAATTGGATGCACTGTATATGCATGAACATGTGTGCTACCAAATCTGATATCTGAATTGCCTTTAACTGTCGATCCTCTTTTTCTTCTTGTTCAGTTGTTATTTGATCTATTCTAGGTGTAATATGATGCAACATGGGGGTAATATGTTCTGCTTAACGAATCAGTTGAACAGACTTTAAAGATAACTGTCAAAGTCGTTTCTCTTTCATTCATCAACTGTGCTGCAGCTAATTCAGGTGTAAAATAAATTTTCTGTCCATTTTCTATGTGTACTCCTACATGTTAGACTACTAGATATCTTTCATGAATAGGGAAACAGAAAGCTTCATTGTTCCTGATGTATCGATGTTGGTGATTGCAGTTGTATTATTTTGGTATTGGATAGCAAACATAGCAGCATCTGGTATTTTCTTCAGGTGGTTGGAATGTCGAACTGAACCATTTATTTCGCTTGCTAGGGTAGACTATTCTAGTTCCACGTGCCATGGCACAGTGGATAAAGGCGTTAGTTAGATCCAGTGGCAGAATCCAAAGTGTATGAGTTCAATACCCGGTTAAAGCAGTGGAGAACTTGGAGAGGGTAATTATCAGGAGATAACTGACAACTGACTTCCATTAAACATGGCACATGGAACAAGAACAGTCTATCCCAGTGAGCGAAATGAAGGGTTCAGTTCGACATTCCAACCAACTGAAGAAAGCCGGATCGTACAACAGCCGAAACGTTATAATATAAATGGCGACAAAGATGAGGACAATTGTCCGAATAATGCAAATAGTGTACATAATACCACATCTCAGAAATATAGACAGTACTTTGTTTATATATTTGCATCCATATTTAAAAGATTTTATAGGATTTCAAAATTCAAATTTGATGTCTCATCAAATATTTTCAGAAGGAAATGATATTTAGAGACTCATTACCTAATGCCAACTTCATAGTAGTTGCGAAACATTGCTTGAAATACACCACCACCAAGTTTCCATCTTCTGTATGTCGAATATCTATCTTCACCAATCTGTGACACATGTCTTTCATACAGGGATAATTTCTATTCATTACACAACATGGTCAATGGACCATGCCTACTTTGATAGAGTGGTCTGACTTCAGCTGAATCTAGTATGTAGTTCAGTAGAAACAATGTGCCCAACTTGATTGAGATGATCTTTCTCCATCAAATAAATTAAAATATGAGCATGAGGTAGCCTATATTTTTGCCACTCTATAGTGTACATATGGCATCAAATGAACCAATTACCATATCGTTTGTGAAGCAATCCATCATTTCGATAACTTTCAACTTAAACACTTTGAATATAAGATCATGCCCATGAACATGCGACTTTTCTTCAAGCAGTTCATTTTGAAGTTTTCAATTTATTTTGCAGGAGAAGGTTATTAATACATCCGAGTGGCCATATTGTCTAACATGAGCCATTGTATCTCTTGGTCTTTCATGCATGCATCGTGGGCTTACCATAAAATTGGATTACAAGATACAGATTCTGCCTAATTATCTTCCAGCATTATCATTATTGATTGCATATTTCAACTGAGCATAATCCTCAGATCTGGGTTGTTTATGGCTCCTCCTAAGGTATCCTAATCTCCCTGATTCAATTACGGCATAGATGTCAACTTCATAGTCGTGGAACAATTGTTTATTTTTGTGTAGATGATTGAATGTATTCAAATGATTCATGTAATGGTAAGCATATAAATCCATTGCATAGACAGTCTTGCTTTCACCAACTTCTGCAGCAGCCTTGGGGATGTATAGATGTTATCCAACCTCTCCATTCACAAATAGTAACGGATATTACAAGGCATCATATGTGTGAAGGAGTTTAGCTTTTTTATCTCATTGTCTCTCTTATGAAGTATAATGTCACGATGACATACAGACTCTTCACCTCTCGTGATTATAATAATGCCATTAAACTCAGGTGCGTTATATGTTTCATTTATGAATCTGTCAACACAATGGACGGGACAGCGTCTAGAATATATTTGCAGCTCCTCACATTCAAGTTATTAGACTCCAGATAATATCTGTGTCTATAGCTTGTTAGAATGAATTCTATTCTTAATCAGCTGCATCATATCATTAACAATGTACACACACACACACACACACACACACACACATATATATATATATATATATATATATATATATATATATATATATATATATATATATGTGTGTGTGTGTATGTGTATGTATAAACGCCAAGTCTCTTCATTAGCTCCTGGTTGAAGTGCTCCAATTCTGAGGTAAACTTATCACTGTACTTTGAATAGGTGTGGAATTACTGCTTGAAAGTAACTGTAATAACAGATAAAGTAAATTAAGTGCCTGCGCACTGGATAAATTATGTATATATGCATAATTATGCATGATGAGTCATAAGATTTCATGATAAAATATCATTCAATATATAAGCTGTTTTGAATATAAATAATATATAATATTCGTAAAATTTCAGAATAATCTTCTTAAATGAATTCAAATATATTACTATATAATAGTTGTAGATGATAAAATATATAAAAAACACTTTAAAACATCTACCGTACCCTACTCATATTATATTCAATGAAAAACAAAAGGCACATAAAATAATCAAAAATAAAAAAGTGGTCCCTCCTGGGATACCCCAAAATATCAAAAAATATATTATCCTGCCATCTATTTCAATCCCATGTACAATCGCAAATAATTTAAGCTCATCATAAAATTTGTAACAACTATAAAATTTGTAAGTACTACATCCAAATAATTACTCAATAATAAACAAAATAATATGGTCACTTCCGAAAGAGGAGTTTACTTTATTACCCGTAATAATTGTCACAAAAGTATACAGGAGAAACTTCAAGGAATCTAAGTAATTGATTATATGAACACAAAAGGGACATTTTTTTTACAAAATAGTGCGTCAAATGCGTTTGTTGCACACCGTAAAGTGATTGAACACATATTTAACATAAAAAAATCTACTCTGATCAACGGAGAAAAATAATCCACTACGATGTAAATATATAGAGGTCATATCCAATGAATTTGAGCCCTGTATCTTACAACACCTAATATCACAGTATGGTATACTTACTTTCAAAATGGAAAGAAAGAGGAAAAGACCCTCAATGAATTCGGTTAGATAAAATAAATTAAAATAATATTGTTGAATCGCAGCACCCTTCTGGCGTGCCTTACAAAGCAGTTTTATTCCGATGATGTCTTGAACGACGAAACCTGTCACAAGTAATGTGTTTCCACTTTCTCATACTATTTCCTATACTGATCTTGATATATAAGTCTATACATCGTTATCTCAATAGTTGCACAAAAAATACATTTCTCGTTTCTAACGATTTCTGTGTCCTCACTGATAATTCGATATTTATCACAGAATTTAACTGAATATATTATATACGGCACAACATGGACAAGAAGAAATAATAGATGGGTTTACTTTGTTGAATAAATTCAAGCTCTGTGACAATACTTCGGAAACTGATGCCAAAATAAACAGAGCTTGGGTTGAAGAATCTGTTGTTAACGTTGTAGAAGACATCCTGCCAATCACCATCGCAAAAAATAGTCGAGCAAAACCAAAGTCAAGGCGCGAGACAGTGATATTCAATAATGTGTGTTTGCATTTCAATAATATCCAAACATCAAGAAAATAGTTATGGTGAAGAAACTCGATAAATATGCTCCACATGACTTAAGTAAAAGTGCCCAATGTTTTGAAGATGCTGCATCTCTTAAATTGAAGTGATCCATTACTTGATCGAATGTTGACATCTGATGAGAAATGCATGATTTATGAAAATTATGAACGATTGGTGCAGTGATTTATCAACCAGAAACTTACCAAAACACAAATCGAACCAATAGAAGATTAGGGTGTCCCATTGTTGGTCCACTATTCCCGTATTCCATGACATATTTGAAAGACAGCAACAACTAAAATATATATTAGAGGTAACTCAGAGAAGATAATGACATAATGGAAATGCTGGCATTCCAGACTTCTTGAAATTTAATGATATAAATGAAACTCTACTAGTAATGGAACGAACGATAATAACCACTGGAACTAAGAAAGCTATTTTGCTGGAAAATTGTTTCAAGAGAATTATTTTATGAATTTCAACAGACAGTAAGTACCGTCTTTTCTGTTTTCTGCCGAATATGTTCTCATAATAAACGCGCAATATTAGCATCGGCAAGACAAAGGGTAAACCAATTACTTACTGAAAAAATTAACGTCGTTAAGCAATTAATTTATTCATTTAATAAACATAACACAAATCTAGCCTTACCATTCTCTATCAACAAACGGGAAAATGTAAAAAAGCTAAATATGTACAAGACACACCTTTGCAAAATGTTCATTGATCGTCCTGTAGCGTCCAAATGTTTCGTAGCAATGAATTTCAAATAACGATAATGGAGCCATTCAGACACCAGAGGGAAATATCAACCTGATTAATACTGACGAGAGATTTTGAATTAATGTCAATAATCGAAGCAACATATTAGACTTATCATCATTATTCAACCGTAGTCGGGATAATTGAACCAATGCGAACAGACCTTTTTTTTAACTGAATAGTAAGTGCTAGATTTCCTTTGTAGCAGACAAGCAGAAAATACAGCCAGTAGGAAAAAAGCTACTACATTTATGATTAGAAAGAAGCCAGTATGTGTAAAGATGTATCCACATAAATATTTATTAGATCATGACAGATGAAAGAAGATATATTTTCTTGGGTCAGCAATAGCATTAATTCTAGTCGAAGCCTGGTAAGTGCGAATCGGTGCGTGGAATATCGGCAATCGAATCGAAGATAAGTAAATAAAATTAAATCATCTGTATAGCTGTCAGATCGCATTAAAGTATATTGGGTGACATGAAGGGTAAGCCATTTAACATAATTACCATGGTAAGATCTAGGAAAAAATTGCTGAACATGGAAAAAGAAACATTGTACATTTTAAAAGTCAATTACCACTCCAGAATAGAGGAACATGTAGAGAGCTATGTTCATACTGGTACTGGGGGTCAAACCACACAACGTAAGTATTATAAGCAGAAATGACTTAAAGCACTGAATATAAAAAAAAAACAAAAAATACTTTATAACACATTCTGAAATGTCCATTAATTATGAAAATCGCAATAATTAACATCATGGTGTGGGGGCGTAAATGTATATACAAATGAAGGGAAATGATTGAGAAAAAGGTTAATTATGAACATCGGTCACGTGACGAAAACGGAGAAAACTGATTTTTATTCGGTGCACAGTAATGGAACAATTAAGAAAGAAAATTAATTTCATTGACGAAGACCCAAGGCGCTTGTGTTCAGAACCGCTTGGAGACGAAATGAATACAAAGATTACCTCAGAAGCAATAAAGATTTAAAAAATACAATATCTGTTTCTAAAATATATCCTAAGGGTGATATCACCAAGCAGTTATGTGCAAACTAAAGTGAAAATTAACAGAATAATCGAAATTTAAACCAACTCTTCACCTATAATATGACAAGATCCTCAACGGCTCCATTTTCCAATGTAAATAGACTAAGATATGAAGAAATGTTAAAAGGAAGCGCAATAGATAAGCATTTCAAATTGGAACATTTCCATGGAAGTAATGGCAAGAATATTCAATGCGTTTGTTTCAATGAAAAAGAGACATCAGATAACGTAAAGATATTTGCATAGAATATATATATATTAAAAATAAATGCAAGCAAACGAAATATGAGTGACTGAACGAGAAAAAACACAGTAGTAGAAAACAAATGAACATCGACATATTAATAGTAGGCATGCATAAAAAGAAAAAGGAAAAAAAAATCTTTATTTATGTGTTAAGGTGATGTAAGGATTAAGAAGAATATATATATATATGTGTGTGTGTTTGTGTCGTTAATACAGACATGAAAGTAACATTATTATTAAAATCATAAGTTAAATAATTATTGTCCCAGCTGAGAATGAACAAAGAACAAGCTGACATTGTAAGTGATATAGTGACGGCCTTAAATAATTTCTGGATTGAAAGTTTCTCAAAATTAACAGTGAAACAGCGACGAAGTATAGAATGACCACAACTGATATATAATAAGACAAGTACGAAAACGGAGGGGAATGAACGCTGGCTTCAACGGAGAACAGTCTTGATAGCCTATAACTTACGATTAAGATTCTAATAAATCAAGCTCGAGGAAGACTTGAACTAGAAATAAGGAAATAATTGTGTATCTTTGTCCATGAACCTTCGACAATAATTTTGTTTTATTTTTATTATATGATCTACACCTATCGTCTATACATTCAGAAGAAAAGAAAAACATGTGGCAGGATATGACACTAGTGTAAAATGCTTTTCCTTACTACATACAACTATGTATAAAATATTTCATTTATTTTGAAAAGGTTGAAAAATATAACTTAAACTTTTCGAGTAATACGGGCAGGTACGGCTCAAGGTACTGGCAACTAAGGCAATCGCTGCTGGCGACATCAAGCCAAAAGCACTATCATACTGTCATATCATGTGTTTCGGAACTTCCAAAAGTAAAGCTTATAAAAAAATACAGGCAGCCGCCTATGATCCAAGACAGATTAAATTATTTGGCTACTTTGCCAATCGAAAATGATCTCGTAAAAAATATAGGTTTAGAAATTGCCATGGCAATTTCTAAACCTATGCTAGGAAAATGTTTTAGGTAGAATAATGAATATTTTCTTTATCTTGTGTTTTTGGTGTCAACCAAAACTCGTTTGACACTTTTGTTATGTCAACGAATACTCGTCACTTTCGTAATGCTCGTTGTAGTAGAGACTTTATAATCGTAAAACAACTATACAAACGCCGTTAAACAATGCTGTTGTCAGACGCCTTCAAATATCACTCATACAAATAGGACTTCCTCGCTAGAATAGTAACCTGTATTGAGATCGGAATAGAGAAATAGTATGGTAAATGGAGTAGAGAATAGCTGTCTGTATAATAATAGCAGATAGAGGAGAAATTACATCGATTAGACACAC
Organism: Acanthosepion lycidas; assembly: GCA_963932145.1. Classification (NCBI taxonomy): domain Eukaryota; kingdom Metazoa; phylum Mollusca; class Cephalopoda; order Sepiida; family Sepiidae; genus Acanthosepion; species Acanthosepion lycidas. Next base: position 21,234,977 of record OZ010571.1, read on the forward strand.
GCTACATCCCATACATGAGTTTCCTCTATGGTCACCTAGTCTATTTAATTCAATAATGGGATCGACTGTGTTTGCTCACTGCTCACAACGTCGGCAGCGATATTTTATTCCTAAATAACACTTGTATTATAATGTATGTATAACTTCGTTATTCTACATTTTCACATATTCTCCATGTAAAAAATTGTAATTGTAAGGTCGCCGAATTTCAGCTTCCCCGAGGTGCTAAAAACCCTAGGGCTGTCGCCAAATACAAAAATTGCATGTCTAATATTGATAATAAAATGAACAAACTTTATTAAACTGGTTACATAAGCACATATTACATCTTATAGATATATTTGCCTCATGTAGAAACTGAGAGAATTTCATACACGTAACGATAGTTATGTTAGAAATTACAAAACTATATGTATTAACATATGACATATATTTATATACTATACTAAAATCTCATTATTTTGTACAAAATAAACTTTCGCGTGCCTATCAAAACTATCAATAAGTACAAACTGTGAATTAGAATTATTGTAGCCTGTGAAATAAAAGAAAGGTTCACTATTTAGATTAATCGGACTATTGTCTTCATTGTCGGCGTTGTACGCTCCGGCCTTCATCAGGGGGTTGGAATGTCGAAATGAACCCTTTATTTCGCTCACTGGGGTAGGCTGTTCTAGTTCCACATGCCATGTCTAATGTATATCAGTTATCAGTTATCTCCCGTTAAATAACCTCTTCAAATTCTCCACCGCCTTAGCCAAGTATTGAACTCACACTCTTTGGGTCCTGTCACTGAATCTAACTAACGCCTTTATCCACTGTGACATATGTCATTGAAATTTGGTCAGTGGATAAACTTCTCAAGGAATTAAAATTATTTTCTTTCACAGAACTTTGATTCTTTCTACATTCATATTACTCAGAAGAAATGCATTTACCAACAGACAGTACGTTTATATCAGTGAGAAATAAGTTTGTATTTGTTAGGTACGTCATTATGATTAAAATAATGATATAATACTTTTTTTTTTAATTAAGAATTAACAAATGTAAAACGAGACAGCCAATTCTTTCTGTTTATGTGACGTGTCATTTCAGAATTCTAGGCCCCCATGGCCCTTTACTTCTCTCTATCCCTTGTGGCTCTCAATGGCTTTTGTGTTTATCCCAACTTTCCCAGATCACGCTCTGACATCCACCTGTCCAAGCCCACCACGCATGTCATGCACTGCATTCCCCTGTCTCTTTTTCCCTCTCTTCGTCTCGTGAGAATCAGATTCTCCAGGCTCTCTTTTCTCATCACGTGTTCCAGAAATTTCATCTGCCTCTTCCTTATGATAAGCATAAGCGTCTTCCTCGCCAAGATTTCATTGTTGCTCACATGTTCGGTTCATGATATCGTCAGTACCGCATCTCCGCTGCTTCTTCATCCTTGAGGATACCGTTCAACATTCATTGCCGTATTGGAGGACAGATGTTACGTAGCAGACCAGTACTCTTTCCGTTGTCACCATAGATATCCCCTTGTTTCGCCTTGCTCTGTCCTGCTTCTGGAACATTTGAATGAAAACTCTAACATTTTTAGGCATTTAAAACAACATGCCTGCCCGCATACACAATTCCGTAAAATACTTGTCGAAAACACAATTATACTTCGACATGAAAACAATAGACAAAAACTAAAAATCCTTGAAGCATTATACATCAAACAGTTGAAACCCAACCTAAACAAAATCAATTATGGCATCTCTACAAATCTTCTTAAATGTCTATAATTGATAACAGAAGCCATTGGTTTATACCAACGGCTTTCCATACTTCTACAATTCACTTTCGTGTGGTCATGTGTGACGTCATGAGATGCGGTGCCATTTTCGCTTCTAGCGTCTTATATGCACCTGTCTATCGTTGCTTAGAAATCATCTATGTAAACATTGACAGACTATCATCACTGTCTTGTCCGTATATCGTTTAATATGTTGTAATTGACATCTTTGATAATGGCTTAAGTAGGCCGAAAGCTTCGATTGTATTAAAATAATATGGATCACTACTGTGAATTTCTTTCTTTGTTCAACGATAATGCTATTAAACTTATCAGATGTTACGAAAAAATTTTACATAAAATAAATAGACAACACTTGTCTATATTATTTAATGAAACGTGTAGATATATATATATATATATATGAATATATATATATATATATATATATATATATATATATATATATATATATATATATACATGCACGCCCCCCCCACACACACAAACACACACAAACATATATATATATATATGTATGCATGTATGCATCTGCCGGTATGTGTGTGTGCGTAGTTTTCCAGGTGATTTTCATATTTTGTATTTTTGAATATGTCTCTAGTATTGATATAAGGTGATCTGCTTGGTTCATATTGAATATAACACTAGACATACTAGGCCAGAATTAACAGTAATTCTTGTATGTTGCTTAAAATAATAGAAGCAATGACAGTTATTCTACGAATTTCGTTTACGAGATTATAAATAGTAATACAAAAAAGAACATCATCTATAATTGGGATACCTTGTTTAACATTCTATATTGATTTCCTTTAAAATATCGACATTTAATTGTAATAATTTATTTATTGGTTAAATGCTGAACACATAATTGATTGTACGCGCAAATACTTTGTCATATTTTGAAATCAATTAACAGAAATCCATTGAAAGCTAATCGAATACAGAAAAATAACGATAGCGAAAGTATAATAATCATCTGACATTTTAAAATGATTGCTATTCCCTACACCTTTTTTTCATAATAGAGACTAAAAATCTATTATATTTTGTCTTGTATAACATGTATGCGTTTTATCTATCAATCACTGACCGCATTTCTTTCGCCATCAGTATTGTGATTTGGGGAATAAAGAAAGCTCATGTTGATTAAATAGAAATAATAACCAGAAATAATGGATTCTATATCTGGAAATATCATCTTGTAGGCGGTTAAATGTTATATGTGCCGATTCTAATGTCTGCATCTGACCGCACCATGCAAGAATCATATGCGGGCATTTAGTCTGAAGAATTCGGAAGTAAACTTTTTTTTTTTACGATCCATGTTGAGTTATAACAAATGTTAACTTCAGAAAAGTTAACCAATAGCGTATCTGCCATGGATCGTTTAAGCACCGAAACACTTTTAAGATCAACATCGTAAAAATTTTGCATATGGATTTCTCTTCGGCTATGCATAGCAGTGGTTCCTAAACAGGAGCAGCGCGTCTCAGAGGTGCAGCGGAAGATGATACCAGGTGAGGCGTAATGAATGAAATAAAATCAAATATTAAGAAACTGTTTAAAATATCCATATGTCAAAAATAATTATGGTTTTAAAATTTAAAATAGTATTATTAATTACTTATAATTGCATGCATGAATTTCAGTATAAAAAGTTATATATCATTATCGCCCGACTTTATCATTGTAATATTTTCGAATTATATAATGTATTAAGAATATAGTAACTAGGGTCTACAAATGGGAGGAGAAAGTTATCAATGATATCTCCCTTTAACCCTCGATACATTTCAAATACACTTGATTTCTCCTCCTCTACCAAACCTCACGTTGTGCACTTATTCAATTAATTTGTTTTTTTAAATATAGCATTCCTCAATTTTTAATTTAAAAATAAAGCAAGCGTTAGGAAATCATTTTAGAGAAATCGCCTTAAGATAGCGAAACGTTGAAACAAATTTAGTGGAATCAGATAATTTCATAATTATATATATATATATATATATATATATATATATATATATATATAATAAAAATATAATAAAAAGGCTTAAACACTAATATTACATGGTCATAATTTATTCCATTGGAATCGTAAATACGATCCAATTCATCAGACCTACAAATTTGTAGGTCTGATGAATTGGATCGTATTTACGATTCCAATGGAATAAATTATGACCAGAGAATATTAGTGTTTAAGCCATTTTATTATATCCTTACTCTGTCCTGGACATTGAGTTCTACCTGGATTCTATCCTCTCGGAATTTTTTATTAAAAAAATATACATGTGTGTATATGTACCTGTGGATTTTGCATATATATGTATATTTACCACTATCTATCTATCTATCTATCTATCTATATATATATATATATATATATATATATATATATATATATATATATATACATATATATATATTGAACAATAAAAGATATTAAAAAATTAAAATCTTCAGACTCACTGGGTTGTATATTAATATAGTCTTGTTTTTATTATTTCAGTTTGATTCCACGAGTAGGTTAAGCCAACATGGGCATCATCAGGCGAAAAAAAAAATTCTGCTTGTTAGTAGCAGTGAACTACAGAAATTAATGAGTTGATGGAGAAAAAGAACTTTATTTGTAGTTTTCATTGTTTTTTCTTTGTTTTTTAACATGAATTCGGTCAGTGCTTGTGTTGTTCAAACAGTCTCTTTCAAGTTGTTGTTTAAGATAAGAGCTGGAGAGATTCATGCTGCTCTGAATTCCCTTGGTCATTTTGAGAATTTTATTAGTTCCTGGAAAGGGAACGTGTCTCTGTTAAATGAGTGTGTTATTTGGTTATTAGGGAGTCAGTGAGTATGATGTAAGTGTGAATATTCATGTGGGCGTGTCTATAAGTGTGAGGCCTCAACATCTCCGGAAGTATGTCTGTCATGTGTAGGTGGGAAATGGGGTTAGGTCCTGATTTGTGGGGTTATATATTAATTCTATCTATATTGTTAAATTAGTGATTAAGCCCGTCTGAATCGTTCTCAGACGGCGAATCCATTTATTTTCATATCCTTCTAAAACCTGTCTAATATTATCTGCTCTGAACTGTTCTATTTTCTCAGTTATAGTGAATTTAGCATGGTTTTTAAAATTGTGTTTGTGTAGGCGGAAATGTTGTTCTATAGATAATAATCTTTCATATGGTGTTGACTTAATTCCATTCAATAATTATCAATTGTGTAGGGAAAGAGCCATATTCAGATTTTCTTACATAGTTTCTGGCATAGTGTGCATTCTTGGATGTAAATTATTTTATGACTTCTACAGTTACTGTCCTAGTAGATTTTGAAAGTAGATTTAGAGACTGAGCTAGAGAATGAATTTGTGTGTTTAATGTGGTTGCAGCATAAGCTTCGTTTGTTTTTAAATTGTTGGGAAAATCCAGTTGTTTTATTTTTTTTTTTTTGGTTTATTGCGGATTACCTTGTCCCCTGAAATGTGGTTACTACCTATGATTTTCATTTAGGATCTTAGGCCATGCCAGAAAGCCGGGTTCCTCAAATATATATATATATATATATATATATATATATATATATATATATATATATATATATATATATGTGTGTGTGTGTGTGTGTGTGTGTGTGTGTGTCTGTGTGTCTGTGTGTGTCTGTGTGTGTCTGTGTCTGTATGTGCTGTGTCTGTGTGTTGTTGTGTGTGTGCAAGTGTGCGTATTCGCATGCGTGTGCGCATGTAAGTAGTTATTTATATAATTAAATTTGATGTTTTAGATAAAAGACGAACACAATATTCCAGATTTATATATTAGATGTATAACCATTAGGTTGATAATGCACAATACATTGGTGCAATTAGCATCAGAAAAAAAGTGCGAAATGATTATATGCACAACACAAATAGGAATATATTTTTATCAAATAGATAGACATTGAATAAATTCTAAATATGCGCTTCCGTTAAGTGTAAAAAAAAACAAAAGTATGAAACAATATTTCTTCAGTGTCTTCCCTTATTCTTCGAGGTTATAAAAGCTGTTCTTCTTCAGAACGGAAAGTGATACAATAAAATGGATTTCAGTTCATGTTAAACATGATATTATATACGATCTGAAGTTCTCTTTTTGCGAATGATTTTTAATGAAATATAAAATACATGAACAAATGAAAAACATGGTATTAAGAAATTGAGTTTGTACGATACTTGAAGATTATTTTTATTAAAAACAAAATACAAAATGAAAATTTCGATAAAATTAAATTTCTTTTTACTAAAAGGAAAATTCTCAAGTATATAAGAGTTTCAATAAATTGAAAGCAAATGTTGAATAAAATGTTAATTACAAAGAATCGCTGGCAGACGTTAACATATCACAAATCTCAGAATAATATATAAACTTTGCGATCTGATTTATACTGTATTTAATTACTATTTTGGTATGCATCTTCTAAATCCTAAATTCAATTTACTTTCTGCATTTGCATATTTTACATGTTGTTTGTTACGTGCAAATAATATACGAAGATCTGTTAATTGTCCATTAAATTTCCGTCAATTTTATTTAATATTTGTATGCAGAATTATCATTTGACCACAGAATTCTGTTGTAATAAAATTCAAACTATTCACTAGAACCTATTCCTCTATCGTATTGTTCAATATGGTCAGTGAATATTGATGATAAAACATTGATTCAATGTGAAAAGTAACCGCCACATGGTGATTGATTTCCGATTAAGATAACGCTACAAATTAGACGTGTGTCCAACACAACACACTATTTGAGTGCATTTGACTTAATTTTCAGAGAATAACGACTGCATTTGGAGAAGTGGATGACAATTATCTGATGAATCATAGTAAAATTGCTAATTGCTATTTTTTCAAGGTATTTGTTGTTTTGTAAGGCCTGTCTGTTTTTAACAATAATAATTTAATAGTATGGAATTTTTGTTAAATTATGCTGCTATTTAATCGAAAATGTCAAAGTTCTTTTGTCGTTACATTGTACCAAACTCTGTTTCAAATATGTCATGTGTATCCGTTGAATTTTGAATCTGTTTCATGACATCTTATTAATCATAGGCTATTTGATTGGTTGAACCGATTATCAACATATCTTGTCGAGGTCCTTTTTTATAACTTGTGTCTTTCTTTCTTTTTTCTGTTTAGATGAGACTATATCTCTGGTCTGTCTTTCTTATTTCGTTTTTTTACAGGAATATAGATTGTTTCTACGTAGATTGTTTCTATTAAAATATTAAAATTGTAATAACCTTCATTTACTTCATTCATCATATGCATTGAAACATGAGTGCATATATGTAGCGGTTTTACATATCCGATAAAAAGGGTGCTTGTAGATATATATATATATATATATATATATATATATATATATATATATATATATATAGTTGAGCATACATCTGGCAGCTCAGAGCTCCATACACACCCAATTAATCCTGCATGTACAAATGTACCAATATCGAATATAAAACATGATTCTCGAGAACACAAATTATAAACACATCTCCTACTGCAAAATGTGTCAAAAGAAAATGGAAACTCATAACAAAAAAATAACATAAAATAAAATAAAGAATAAAAACCTTAACAGGATTATCAACGAACACGGAACACGGCCATTACTCATTGGTTTTGTTCGGCAATTAAGAAGGTGTCCACCATTGAACTGCACTTGAAATGTTCATCATAGGATAAGGTTGTTCGAAAATGTTTAAGGATCAAATTTGATTCCGGAATTAATGCATTTAAATACTATCTAAATCAGTGAAAATTAAAAAAAAAACGTCTGAATATCTACACATTTCTACCATCGAGTTACATGTTTATTTATGGCTTTAGGATAAAAATCTCAAACAAGATGGGTTGTTCAGCGTTTCAAGTGGGAGGGAAATATCTTTTATTTTTCTTCTCATTTTGTTTAAAGAAATTGAAGACCATGCCGAGTGAATAAACACTCATCTATAAAATAAAATTAGTACTAATCTGAAAAATGAAATAAAATTAGAAATTAAAATAAAATAAAATTAGTACTAATCTGAAAAATGAAGAGTTATAAATGACATTAATATTATTTGGACAATCGTGGAACTTAGTGTGAAGGACATACACACACACACACACACACACACACACACACATATATATATATATATATATATATATATATATATATATATATATAAAAGTGTGTGTGTGTTTTTTGTGTTGTATATATAACATTGAGCTTGATATATTTTTTTAATTTGAGATGATTCTATGATATTCTGGTGTCAACAAAAAGTTATTATTTGACGTGAACAAAATATAAAGGGCGTGATATTTAAATTGTCGTCTAAATTACGCAAAAATTTAAATAAAATTTACAAAAGATATACTAAAATATCTTGAAATATGGAAGAGTAAATTGATTTAAATCACGGCCTACATGACTTCGGAATCTCCTGCAACTCTTCCAAGAGGTCTCCTTGTTTAAATTTGTAAATGCTTGCCTTCAGTTCTTCTTTAGTGTTTGTTGGTCTTTCGCTCATCTGCGACAAAATAATAATAATCAACGTGTTGAAGTCTGAGGTGTATAATCCAGCTATAATGGGTGATATGGTCGCAGAAATTGTCTGACATCCATGACTCGGTTCTCCTGCTTGTGTGTCATAGTAAATAATCTTTTTGCTAGACATAGGTATTTCTAGCCGCCATCCTCTTTTTCCAAGGCAGCACTACCACCTCAAAGCACTTGATGTACGTCTCCTTTTTACGTCTATGGACCTGTGAGAAGATTAATGGAAGCATAACGTCGCTATCATTGATTATCTCACCGAAAACTTTCATAATCACATTAGATTCATCCAACACTTTCCGAATCCTCTGTAATGTCTTAACATTGACACTCAAACACTGAAATATTCGTATTGGAGCTTGCGGTTTAAACGCCAAACAGTATAGCATGCCGTTTCCAAAAGTCTTGTGAAGTGAATTGCGACATAGTGCTCTTTTTCTCACACACGGTGCCTAACTGAGCCTAGTAAACATTGAAGTAAAAAATCAAGAACAATCAAGGCTCATGCGCAAAATAAAAAAAAAGAAATGGCGATAATTTCCATCACAACCTGTATTTGATTTCCGAGGTAAAACTTTATTCTCATTATGTGTCGCAGTAACTTTTTACTAATTTCTTTTCTTCAGAATTTAGATGTTAACAAATACCAACTCTGTTGTTAAAATATATTAGATTTTCAATTGTTATTTTATAAGAAAAGAAAATAAAGTTAACATCCCTGGTTATATAATTGTTTTCTGTATCATCCCACTTTGGATCTATGTGAAATATATTTTTTAGGTAAATTTCTCTGACATATATTTGTGTGTAGGCACTTGTGTTATTTGATTCTAAAACAGAATGAAACGAATTCTTCTGAAAGTTACTATGACATCACGAAATAATTATAGTACATTAAATTCTCTTGCAGATCAAAAAATGACATATAACAATGGCAAAATTGGTACATAATATAAGAATATTAAATATTAGATTTACAGCCAGATTGGCAACTGGCATTGAGATCTCATCTTGAACTATTAGGTTCGTGCAAAAATAATGACGTAATACTGTCGTTGTTTGACGTGTTTTTAACGTCAAAACACGACATTATTACGTCATTATTTTTGCACCAACCTAATAGCTAGATAGGTAAGTGATGTTCATAGGTACAGCAGATATCAATAAATGGATAAAAGAAAGAAGGCGATAAATCTGTGATACTTTTAATTTTTATAAAATATAAAAAGTTGAATGACATAATGAAACGAAAGAAATCAGTAGAATCAGATGGAATTAAACATTCATGCATTTAGTCTTAGACGATTTGGAATTCTGAAAGATTGCTGAAATAATAAACGAAATATATAATAGGGGTAAAAATACAAGATCTTAGATTTATTTTCATAGTGCTAAGATTCATATTGCAATCAGTATAATGGATCTTTTTACTTATGGTGAATCATTCGGATTCTGGTATTTAGCAACACAGTGACGTTAATTAATTACGATATTTTTCTTTCTAAATATTTACAATATAAATCGATATTTGAAATTTCTGACTATAATCCTTAAATTTCTTTTCGTTTATTCGTAATGCCACACGTTCTCTCATGCACATACAGTACCATAAGAAATCGTTTGAAAACTATATGTTAATCCCGAATTAATATATATGCATTTTAAGTTCTTCAGAGAAGGAAGTACGGAAAAAATCATAATGCATCTAGATTAATAATTTAAATCTAACAGTTGGAGTTAAAGTAGAGTAATCGATATGAACGCAAAAAGAATTAAAAAATTAACAATTACTTTGTAAAACGGAAAAATGCAATGTTATAATTGTTTGTTTGTCTTAGAAATTAATTTAATGAAATCTATTTACAATAACGTTTGAAGTCACTTCGATGTTAAAATTTGGAACACTTACAAAATTCATATATTTGCGTGTGTACGCGTGCTCTTTTTTATGTGTATAATTATATACATAAATACGTCTCTGTCTGTAGTATAGTAATTCCCTATTCGAGAATTTAGTCAGTTACATGCCATGCGTGACACCCGCGTAAGCGATCATATATCTTTCGATACATGACTAACGAGGCAATAGGCTGCGTTTTCTTTCTGCGGTAGACCCGATGCTATCCAAGGCTATAGAACCCGGTCTATTCTGATATTTACCTGGAGAAGAAGATGATTCATTCATTTTCCAAGAATATTAGTACAAAAATAAATGTAATGGATTCGAACACGGTTCTCTGATTCCTCAATCCGAGCCGATATCTACTACTCTACCGCTTCTCTAATCCTCACATAAGAAATCTATTTTAATAGATTTCAGTACTACAAACGAATATCGGATAATGCTCTAACATACATTTCAACTGATGACTCTCTGGGGAAATACTTAGTTGACAGGATACATTTTAAAATGTGAATCTATGTTGTATAAGAAAATAAATACTCGTCGCTCACGAAATCGATACCAATCACTCTGATTCTCCAGAGATAATCTTAAAGAAACGTGGCATGAAAAAAATTAAATTAATAACTCCGATGTAAAAGAGTTTTTTGAAAAGTGTCAATTTTATACGCTGGTTATTGTTATATCTCGGTGATGCAATTATACAAATAATAAACTGTGAAATAATCATGATAAAATCATTGTTCGAAAGGAAATACAAGATTTAAGATTAGCTTAGAAAATTAATCCTTCATAGAGGAATGTAAATTTTTAGCCAAATAATAATAGGGAATATCCCATATATTATAAAGTAGAATCGAGCTTTACCAAAAAAAATATCTCATTTAAACATGACCCCCATCTATTTGCGAATTGTCTTCTTCATCATTATATATTAGACAAGAATATTTTGAACTTTACGATGAGTTTCACATATTCCATAAGGTACGAATGAATTATAGACTAATGAGCTACGTAGTATCTGTCTTCCTATACGGCAGAGAATGTTGTACGGTCTCCACACAGATGTAGAAGAAGTTCAAGGCAATGGAGGTATCGTTCTACAGAAGGATGATAATGTTACCATGGATCAAACATGGGAAAAACGCTGAGGTTTTGAAGACAATGCAAACAAGGAGCAAGAATCAGGAAGAAGCAGCTGATATTTCTGTGACACATAATGAGAAAAGAAATTTTGAATATCCACAGGGTGGATAGGAGGAATAGAATCAAATGAAATCAACGCTTGTCACACTTAACCGGCTTATGCAAGTCAGTGGGTAACAGGGTCTGGGAGAAGAAGCAAAATGACAAAAACAAATTAACAACTGCAAGTGTCAGGCGGAAGTGGAGTGCCATGATCGCCAATACCCTAAAGAAATACGGCGCATAAAAGAAGAAAGAAATGTTAGGTTTAGTTGCAGAGATTGTAGTAGGTGGTCTACAAAATGGGAAGGTGAACTGAAGAGCCATGTATCAATCACCTTCACAATGTTTGATCAAAGGCTCATCACTATATATATATAGTGAAGTAACCACTCAGAGGCGATAGACGGTTTCATGCTAGAGGCATTCGAGTGTTGGATTTTTCTCGGCTATTTAAACAAGCCAACCGAACAAATTAAACCCACGTGTAAATGTAGAATAAATAATGAATGTCCCTTAAACGGTAATTGCTTATAAAACAATGTAATATAACAAGCTACGGTAAAATCACTAGATATGGAAGAAAAGGTATATATAAGAGTAAATGAAGGAAGCTCGAAACAAAGAAACTATACACACAAAACATATTTCACAAATAGTAAATACTCGAACAGCACAATGCTTTCTAAGTATATCTAGGAAATTAAAAGCAAAAGGCAATTCATGCCAAAAATATCATGGAAAATAAGGAAAAGACCATCAGCCTACAACAATAAATCAAAAATCTGAAAACTTTGCCTGGGGGAACAATAACTGTTATTACCTTCCCAGACCAAAATAAATTATTAAATAGACGATCTGAGCTCAGCTCAAAATGCAGGCAATAAAATATTTTTTCAACGTTACTTAAAAATGGAAAATTGAAAAGAATATATAAAAATGAAAAAAAAAAAAAAATAAATAAATTAACCCATGCAAATAAAAACCAAAATGTACAAACCTCTCCCTTTAGAATAGACGAAATAGAGCAAATATAAAAAAAAATAAATACATAAGATACAAAGAAAAATAAAAAAAATCAAATAAATATAGTAAGCAATGAACAAATTAACAAACCAATAACCGTTAGAATAGACAACAACAATCAATCCAAAAATTGAACGAGAAAATCGCTATAACTACTATATAACGATTTAAAAAATAAATCGAAAACTGAATAGAGCAAATAAAAATACACAAAAATAAAATAAAATAAAATATGCAAATAAATTAGAAAAAATAAATAAAAGTTAATGTAACTAAATAAATAAATTAACGAATCTCTTCCGTTAAATTAACGGTTAGAACTCATAAAAATAAACATGAATAAGCAAAAACAAGGAAAAATAATCAATCCAAATAAATAAATAAAACAATAAACAAATTAAATCTGTCTCCCGCCAAAATAGCAGAATAGACTACGGCAATCAATCCAAAAATTGGACCAGTAAATACCTGTATCTTCCCAGACCAAAACAACCTATTAAATAAGCAACCTAAACAAATCCCCACAATTTTCTTTTACGTTAATAAAACATCGAAACCCAGAAAGAATAAATAAATATATAACATAAAAAATAAAAATAAAAAAAAACAAGTAAAATAAATTAACCAAAATAAATAAATAGATATGCAAGCCACTCCCTCCAAAATAACGGCCAGAATGGATTACCGATAATGGACCACTGACATATAAATATTAAAAAAAAATCCAACAATCGCGGCCTGACGATTTGCGTCTAGCATCAAACAGCCTTTGGCCTCTGATTGTTGATTTCAATGTTCATTTTGATATTTACATTTGCATAAGCTCTATCTCTTATATTGAGCAATTTATCCATAAATATAGCACAGTTTAAAATTTATATATATATATATAGTATATATATATATATATATATATATATATATATATATATATATATATATATATATATATATATATATATATATATATATATGTAGAAACACAGCGACACACAATCACACACACACGCATATCTGAATAGAACATTTATAACACATAATTTATATATATTATATTATTAAATAGCATGAAATTAGCACAGCAGTCGCTTGACGCAGTCGGTTTGTGGCTGTATTAAAGCCGTGTGCGCTTACAAATATTCTTACGAAGCATTTAGCGTATCAAGCTTCATCTTCTGCTGGCAGAATATGATGTTTCTTCGTTCAATCTATCGCATGGCTGGGACGTGAGTACAAATTTGTTTTGTTTGATACACACTAGGAGCTTTTTTACATAGAATTATTGTTTTGTTGATAAAATTATTTTAGTCGTGGCTTCGTATTTAACTGTCATTTACTTTTTCACTTTCGCCCTTCATAATTATGTTATTATTTTAATTTTTATTTCTGAAGAGGCAATGAACGAAAAGGCTTCCTTAAAAAAAGAATGCACTCCGTCTTGCTTAAAAATAATTATATATAGTGTGGATGACGTTATATTGGCTCCTGAAAATATTAATTTCAGTTGAGCTCTCTAGGGAGTTGGTATGGGTTTGTAAACAGTGACTATTATAGCTAATATAGCGAGACTCTTCGCATAGCGAATTGAGTCACTGTCAGTCACTGGGCTTGTTTCTAAAAATACATACGCTAAAAATCCGCCTACTTCCCTTCCGTGAGCCGACGGCTTAGTGGTAGAATCTCCGGCTGACACCAATTCAGGCGGGTTTCGATCCTAACTAGAGGCAACCGGTGTGTCTAGCCACACTGATAAGCTGCGAAACAGTCTGTCTGTGGATGACGTTATATATATAAAAGCAGAAAGGGTACGAAGGACAAATTGTCGTCTAAATTACGCAAAAATGACACTGACATCTCATTTTAAAACTTATTTTTATCAAAACTACAGAAAATTTTCTTGAAATACGAAAGAGTCAGTTTATTCAATAAAATTTCAGTTGGTTCCATCCATGGACTCCTGATGCCTTTGGAATATCCTGCAACTCTCTGGACGGTCTTATGTTTCTGTGGGTGAATCCTGCCAAAATCCTTGTATTCAGTTCATCTTTAGTATTACAAGGCGCTTTGTCTGCCTCTAGTTCACCTTCGGCGCCCAAACACCAATCTAGCTGGTTGCAGTCTGTGGGTGTCAGAGGACAAGATCTAATAGGTGATGTTGTCATAGGAATTGTCTGGAAGCAAAGGTTCTCTTGCTTGTGTGGTATGGTCCTTTTTTTACCAGACATAGAGTCTTCCAGCTGTTATCACATTTCCCAAGGCAGCCTCACCTCCTCAATGCACTTGACTTAGGCCTCATTGTTGAGACTAAGATCCCGTGTGAAGATGAATGGAGGTATAATAATTCTATCATTAGTGATAACTCCAAATCCCTTCATAATCCCCAATAAATTTATCCAACTCTTACCGAATTCTCTGACCTGTCCTCAGCCAAATACTCTGATATGTTCGTATTAGTGCTTGCGACGTGAATATC
>OZ010571.1:21254939-21282439 GCA_963932145.1 Acanthosepion lycidas
AGATCATTGCTCTACAGTGTCCTTTAATATATTATGTTTGTATTGGCATTTTAATTTAAAAAAAATATATGTCAATGTCTCTGAGATGAGGCATGGGAAATATTTACTAATTTTTATTGCTATATACACGACGTCTCGGCCGTTGAACCCTCCGAACTTCTTTAGGTTGAGCACAACAGACCGAACGATGTTAATAATTTGAATAGATAATAAAAATGATTGTGTTATTTAAAATTATTTTTTCACTAGACTGACTAACAATTCGAGTGACTCCGATCAATGAGTCTACTTAACCAATAACTGTGCAGAATATTACAAAGGGGTTCATAGTTTTACCGAGAAAGTTAGTGTAACACATATCTATCTATCTATCTATCTATCTATCTATCTATCTATCTATCTCAGCCGGTTTTTATCTATCTATCTATCTATCTATCTATCTATCTATCTATCTATCTATCTCGCTATATATATATATATATATATATATATATATATATATATATATATATATATATATGTGTGTGTGTGTGTGTGTAAAGAAATATAGTTTTAATGTTTGCTCTATTTATGGGATAAAGTGCTCAGTATCAGATATAGAGCGTATGCAAATACAAAATTGGACATTGACGTCAACATTCAGAGGTGACTGGCTGTTTCATGCTAGACGCAGTCGTCAGACGGCCTGACGATTGCGTCTAGTATGAAGCAGCCTGTCACCACTAAATATGAACTGGTGAGTTGCTCTTAATACAGACTCGGATACCCAACATGAAATATAGCCTTGTGCCATATCTGACCGCGGGGGGCGGTTGGTAGTTATCCAGCAGTTGGAGATTCATTGTAGAATTCACTTGATTCAATTCAGTTGCTACTTGTTCTACGCGCAGCAGGCAAATCATATATGTCTTGTTCTTATTATCGTTCATTACCAACCTTCGTTTGATTATTTTATTCACTAACCTTTGCTAGGTTACAAAAATATATATAAATATAAATTGGTTCTAATATCAGATTGTAAAAGGACTCTCACTATTGCAAATCATATATTCAAATTATGGTGCGAGATTTTCATTATGTGGAAAGGAATGCTTCTATATTCGTGTACGCATGCATTCACCTGAAATTTCATTTTTTATAATTTTAAAAGCATAAAACGAAGTAATTTCAAATGCTACCATATTTAGGGAATTATCACTCGACAACTTCAAGAAGCGTAGATAATTGACATAATGTATTTATATGGTATAAAAAAGGTTGTTTTTAATCGTTCTGATTAAACTTTCAGACAAATATTATGCCTCATATTAATACATCGCGTCCCCTCCCAGTCATTTGCCACTTATATAGTTTCATATCAAAATGTATTTCAATTCCGTTTATCCGCTGTTAAAACCCAACGTTCTTGCATAAAGAACACAGTGTGAAAACATGTCCATTCAGAGAAAGGAAAAACAAGTTGTCAATATACTGATGAATTCAGGGATTAACATGGCGAAGACTTGGAGTAGGTAGACAACACCTAGATCATCTTCGCTGCTATTTTATCTTCTGCCATGTGAGACTAAAGGAAAATGTCTTTCTTTCGGTAAGCGAGATCTCTTCCTTTGCCCATCTCTGACTGCGCCACTGCGTTTTAACTTCTGACTTAGCTCTTTCCGTCTACTCTCTCTTACAGTTCTTCTGCCCATCTCTACATTCTCATGACTCTACTTTTATCCTTCAACGGATGGCTTCTTTCTTACGATTATATAATTTGGCGCGAATATTTATGCGCACGACCGGAATTCCTTAACTTCTGAACGGGTTGCACATTATCCTGAAAATAAAAAAAAATTGGATTTAACTTCCTTTTCCCTCATTTCCACACATCGCTTTTTTATTTAGTTTCCCATTTATAGAATTTACTCTTAACGGTCTTCGAAAACTGCCGGCGATCATAAATAAAATGAATTGCATTTAATTTGATTCGACTCTACACGCTCCAGTCTAAAGATGAGGCATTGTATCGCATTCGCTACTGCAAATTAAATAAACAACATTCCGATTGTCTCTGTTATACATTTCTCTCCGTTAATGAGATGAGGCAAAATATTTCGAAACACTCTTTACAGAAGACGCTTTTTTCACTGAATTCAACATTATCTATATCTTTCCTCAACTATTTAATTTGAAAGAAAGAACATAATATTATAAAGGCGAATGAATTTCTATGCAGTATCCTTATTTGTATAGAAAATTTTCATAACTTGGCTGTCAACAATATTATTTTCAATGAAAACGATAGAATTCATTCCAATACACTATGATATCTCATAATATTCGCACGGCTATATTATACAAGTTTGCAATTCAACAAGCTATACTAGGAAAATGTTATAATTCTATTCAAGTATGTATTGTGTAAAAGTTACGTATCCTTTCATTAAAAGCAATTCATCTAAACATTAAATATTTACTGTATATCAATACATCAATATAACAGTTTATAAATATAGTTGACCAAAAAGCACGGCCCTCGGTCACGATTCATTATTCTTTGTCCTCTTTGGATATTTTTCTTAGTTATGTTTTCCAGTATAATCTTTTATCATTAATGGTATTTCAATTCAGTGCTCTCTCTCTCTCTTCTGCAGTTTCCAGCTCGTTAACGATAACAGTGGGCAGACACATCAATATTTCCCCCTACAATACAGCTAACAACAAAGAACACAATAATAATAATAATAATAATAATAATATTATTAATAATAATAATAATAATAATAATAATAATAATAATAATAATAGCAAAAAATTGTAGCTTGAAAACTTGGCCATTGACTGAGAGATTTTCTAAAACTACTCATTTCCTATTATTTCTTGTTTAACAGCCATTCTTCTTTCTATTTAAAAATCAAACTGGATATCACTAAAAACAACCCTACATGGAAAACCGATGTTAGTTACTAAAAATCTTGATTGGGATAGTTTTCTATACACAAGCAAATATTTTGACGATGACTTATGCATGTATGACGAAGAAGACAAATGTGCGAAAACTATATTTAGGAAAGGTTACTTTCTGAAAGGCAATTATATTAAATTTGAGTAGTTGCCGTAATAAAAGTGCTAAACAGCAAGTAGGACTTTACTGGTGTAAGAATCCAAACGGCTGCCCGAATAATGTAAGTATCAAAAATGTTTAAAAAGAGTGTCTGCCGAAGGATAATACCAGTGCTGGACCCATTTCCAGTAATCGTATTATGGCTAAATTTTCTCTAACAGATCATGTGGACTATAAGTAAAATAAAGAAAATAAAGATCACGTTAAGAAAATTACTTATATGCTCTAAAAAGAATCATCAGTAAACGGATTATGACTGTGTTTCGATTGTTAGAAATAATGTAATTAGGAGCTTAACCCAAACTGAATTTTCTGAATAATCAACAACGATTAGTTTCCAATATATTAAGATATCACCAATAATTTAATGCTAAAATGTGTTAGCATTCATATGCAAACAAGTTCTTAAAGTAATCCAACATCACAATGAAGAAAACAGAGAAAAATACTCCAAAATATACTTAAACAATAAATACAGTTAAAATCATTAGAATCCGTGTTAAAATAGAGTTTGAGCATTTTACACAAAGATGCTGAAATAGACAAACAACAGACATCTGTAGCGGAAGATTTCAGGCTTAAATGCAGAGGCATATGCATTTACAATAGCTGAACAGGATCAAAATAGAAATCATAATCTTCTGAGAAGGTCAATACAAATGTTACATATGAATCATCACATTTTAGACTTACATGTAAATAATGTGGATTCTGCTGGCGATAAAACATGTAAGTACATCTTAGGAATTCGTAAAAAAAGAAAGAATTGGAAAATATTAAATTCAAAAAGATAGTACGTAAATTATATTATCCCACATACATCTTATTATATCCCACTCTCATAGTATATATATATATATATATATATATATATATATATATATATATATATATATATATATATATATATATATATATATATATATATATATATATATATATATATATATATATATATATATATATATATATATATATATATATACACACATACACACACAGTGGGGGGAAATAAATATTCATACACATGAAAGACTGTATTTTTATAAATGTAAAAGAGTTAACTAAAACAAACTTTGATACATTTTATGTATAAAGATACATTTAATTAAAATATAGTAATAAACTTAATTAATTCTGATTTTAACAGAAATTAATGCATTTCTTTCATTTTAACTAATGAAAAAAGTATTCGTAAAAAATAAAAAAATGCATATTAACTGAATTTAATACTTTGTGGAATATCTTTTATTGAGTTCAACAGCTACCAGTCTATTCCTGTACGTCTCAATTAGTGTTTTTCACACATTGCGTGGTATTTTGTCCCATTCTTCTTGGCATATTTTCTTCAAATTCCTTATATTTGTCGGTGCTCTTTTCCCAATTTGAATTTTCAAATATCGCCATAAATTCTCGATTGGGATCAAGTCTGGGGACTGACTTGGCCATTGCAAGATATCAATGTTACTTTCAGCTAACCATTTCCTTGTAGATCTAGTGGTATGCTTAGGATCATTATCCAGTGGGAAACCCAATCAGGAGGTAGCCGAAGTCTCTCAACAGAACGCATTAAATTGTCTTGCAGGATTTTCTGCTATCTTTCGGTATTCATCTTTCCATCTATTATTGATATTCTGCCAACACCTTTTGCCGAAAACTCATGATAATACCACCACCAAACTTTACGGTTGGCAACGTGTTCTTTGGTAAGTAGGCTTCACTTTCCTTCCTCCACACATGATTTCGATAATTATGACCAAACAACTCTATTTTAGTCTCATCTGTCTATAGTAATTTTTCCCAAAACGAATATTCTTTATGTTTATGCTCTCTAACGAATTTTATCCAAGCATCTCTGTGTCGTTATAAGAGGAGTGGAGTTTTCTTCCTTGGGATGCGTGATTTCAGACTGTTTTTGTGTAGATCATTACTTATTGTACGCTTGGTTACTTTAATCCTTAATGCACACAGATGTTCATGTAGCTCTTCTCGGGTAACCTGTGGATTTTGTTGGATCTGGCGTCTTTGGTTTTCGACGCTATTACGAATTTTAAACCTTGAAATAAACGAAGCAATTGTGGTAAAAGGAATATTCAGGTTGTTAGAAATCGTTCTGTAACTGTTCCCCTCTTTCCAAAGAGACAAAATGTCTTTAACTTTAGGCATTATTAGAACCTTCTCGTAAGACTAGAAATTGCAGAATGCTCTGATAATGGCTAATAGCGTTAACTATAATTACTGATAACATTACTGGAACATTCTAGAATATATTTTTTTCATAATTAATTGATGATTTTATTCTGATAATTGAATTGTACGAATACTTTTTTCACCAGATAGAATTAGAAAATGCATTAATTTCTGTTAGAATAAGAATTAATTAAGTATATTATTATTTTTTAATAGTATGTGTCTTTATACATAAAATGTGCCAATATTTGTTTTATTTAAGGTTTTTAAATTCATAAAAATACAATTTTTCAAGTGTACGAATATTTATTTCCACTCAATGTATATGACAGAAAGAACAGGCGGAGTAAAATTCCACTGTTTGTAGCATTACTTTAAAAAAAAGTACTCAATAAAAGTAGAACAATATATAATATATTATTATTTTTATTATGAGATATTATAATAAAAGCATTTTGAAATCGCTACGCAAAAGATTTCATGTTTCAATAATATGGTTGCACTTCTTCAGGCGATGGTAACTAATTGGTGATTTCAAAGAAAATTTAAAAACAAAGTGTTCCCTATTTTCTATAAATTAAAGGCGGGTAAACACAATTAAAAGAACATATATGAATAACCAATTAAGTATCAGATCTACGCTAATTAGTAAAGTAAGCTCAGAATTTGGGGTTGTGAGTTATTTCTTCATGTCATGAGAAACCAAAACATAGACATGATCATCAGTGACGATTGCGAAAAATATGTCAACGACAAATCTATCGTGATTGTAGACAAATATGACATGTTCAATTTTTTGAAAAGACGTTGAAATGAAGGGTAGCCTAATCAGATGTAAATGTAATAAAAAGCTTTTAATTCTGTTTTTTTTTAGTTTCATACATATCAATATTAAAGCTGGGTAAACAAAATATTGTAATTACCCGAGAAGGGCAGACAATTATATTTTAATAAATTATGGATGTATGAAATGGTAATACGTAATTTTTAAAAGGTTAACTATATGTTAACGTAAATATAAACACTAACATCAATTTTTACGTTAATATATCTTATGTATAGCTATGGTTAATCAATTTAAGTGTAATTATTGAAGGACTTAATATATTAATATTCTTTGTTAAAATTAAACGAGATGTTTATCTTTTTTCCTTTCTCTAGCAACAGATTCTCCACAAACATTCATAATTCGAAGTATCTACCACTATTTCTTAAAACATTTAATTTTGTGAAAGTTGTTAAAAATATATATGTAATTATTTTAAGAGCTATAGGGTTTGTATGAGAAGTTAACTGTCAAATGTATAAAGCTTTCACATCGATACACACTGACATTCCAATTAGCAATACTTTTCCCTACATGTGAAAACGACGTAACTTCGGTATTTTCATGGCGTATTTACAGAAAATCTCCATTTTTAATCACACTAATTAAGTCCCTGATAGTTTAAAAAAAATGCTCCATATGGCGTCAAACAGTTTAGAACCAGCCGCGCTTCTCTTTAAAATCCAATTGTAAAAACAAAAGTTCGACACGTCAACCTTTTTACCAAAGAACGTTGTTTTGTGGAATAGAGACAGATGGAGATGCATTCAAAAAGGATATAAATATAAGTTCAACGTTCAGTTGTTACCAAAACTCCATATTAATTTAACCCTCCCTTAATTCTTAGATTGTTTTCTTAATGCACACCTTGCTTCTATACATCTTGGAAATACATACATATATGCATGCACGCACGCACAGATATATATATATATATATATATATATATATATATATATATATATATATATATATATATATATATATATATATATATATATATATATAACCTTACCTAATTTAAAGACAATTTTAAGGGAGTCGCAACATACACGAGATACAAAATTAGCAAATATACTGCTGGCTCTTGATATGCCGTTGTATAAACTATATATATATATATATATATATATATATATATATATATATATATATATATATATATATATATATATTCACTGGAGTCAAAACAAATAATACAGCTGTCTTTAAAATAAACATTATTTTAATAAAACTGATGTTTTGTATGCAATAATAATGCGCGTAATATCCCAATATTAGTATTGTATTAAAAGAATATAAACATAGCGAATATGCATCTTTTCCATTGTTTACGTTTATAAGATGTTTATTTGTTTATGATTGTACAAGTTGATATATTGCTGTTTAGTGACAGGATTTAGTATAAAATGGTAGTTCTCTTGAAGCAGTATTAAATTAATCTCCAAGCGGAAGTCAAAATTAATTGGCAACAATTAAAATCTCAGAAGCACAACGTAACGCGCTCTACACAACTCAAATCTATTGAACTATTGGATAATTTATTAACAAATTTCCCTCGACCGACCTTGTCAGTGACACTCAACACACACACAAACTCACATTTTATTTTTTTTAATTCTTGTGGTTGTTCTTATGAAATGCATGATTTTATTGCTCATCTTATGCTAGAGGTTGTGCAAACAGAAAGGTAGATGTATGCGTTCTTTAAATTTCTTATTTTCAAACTCAGTTAAAATCTATGTCTATTTATATGTCTGTACTTACGAGCACACAGGCGTGCGCATATACGTTACATACACGGATGAACTCTTACAAAGTGTTAGCTCTTTTAAAATATAGACGAGTATCAGCTTTCATAGGCTTTCATTGGGTCTTTTTTTTTAATTCACTACTGGTTACGCAGTAGCTCCTTAAGCTGTATATACATTTTCAAATCAAGTATCACAGAAGCAAGAGTTCGTGCAGTAATATTACAAAAATATTTTTCTGAATAGTAATGCCAAAATGCAAGTTATTCTGGGCTTAAATTACTTATTTAACATATGTTGCGCACACGAGCGGTTGATTTCATCCTACGTAAAATTCAACGTGTTTTTCTAATAATGATTTTTACCTTATAACACCGAATTCCCTGTTTATTCCAAACATATTCTAAAGTAGTCTGATTTTAAAGTTTCATATAACATTACGGTTTTTTATTCCTTCAACTAAGGTCGGTAAATGGATTCGAATTTCTAGCATATATTTACACCCCGAAAACACGCTAATAGCTTGGAAGAAAAATTTAGGATTTGTCATTTTTCTGTGAATTGATTTTGGTAAATCTTTTCGCTGATGGTTTGCATAACATGGCAACACTATTGTTATTATTCTGCGTAAAGTCCATGAATCACGCTAATAGCTTTTGAATGAAAATAGGCCATTTATACAATTTTGGAAAACATGAATGGTAATGATGCATATTAAGCATTCCTAGAATATATATTTAACAGAAAACCATAAATATATTATTAGATGCATGTACATAAATTATTTAGCGCCATTTCAACGGATAAGTTAAAAAACGCTGGTGCCAATCTTTTATCGTAGCAGGTTGGACAAGCATCTGCTGCAGCTTTTATGGTCACCCATAACATATCTTTGGAAGTTAATTTGTGTCTATCGGCAAAAACATCATGTTCAATGATGCACCAAAGATTTTCGATAGGGTTAAGATCCGTCACACCGTCAATCTTTCACCTGGTAAGCCGTTAGAGCCTAGAAATGCTTAGGTGAAACTAACAGAATGGGAGAGAGCGTTTTCATGCATGAATAACTAGAGTCCGTAGAAGTGGCAGCGGTATGACATCTAGTCATGGATGCAAGACCTCTTTTAAGGAAATTGCCGTAGGTTACTGCGGTCACTTTAAAGACTTAAGGCACCATGACTAGGCTAATATATCTGTCTCTAATTAGACCATCCGACTACATGACAACTACACGTTGGTGTTAACGTCGTAAGCGTTGGTGAGGCTCATCTCCGTAACAGAGCAAAGCTTTTGCCCAACCTTCATGTCCGTCAAGAGTCTCCCTGGTCTCGTCAGTGAACACAACATAACTCAGCTCTAACGTCACGTACTTCCGAATCCATTGAAGCCTTAAATTCCTTTGACATGGTATTAAATAAAACAGTCTCGAGGGAGCTAGCAAGGAAGCTATTGTCCCGAGGACGCGATTACTGGTGGTTTTCGGCATTTGACGAAGTTCAGCTGCGGTGGAAATGACTTTACTTGTTTGTCCGAGTTTCTCCTAAGACTTTCGCATGAATTTCCTAAAACCCGTAGCTGCCACAGTCTTGAAAGTCCCACAATCGGATTTTTTCTTCATTGGCAAAGGATCTCTGAGGAATACTCTGTGTCCACATGACGAGCTAGCTTCTCCGCAATGACATGAAGAGAGGTGCTTTTAACATTTTCCTTGATGATGATTGACTTTTCTTCATCGTTAAGGCCTTTTAATGAGGAGAGATGCTAGTGGTGTGTTTCACCCCAAAACTCTCGAATCTGAAATGAAAAAATAAAGTGCGTTACACAGAATGATGAAAAGCTTACAGTGGTGTTGCCATATCATGCAAACCAGCTGGCTGAAAGTTTCATCAAAATCAAAGAAAACCAAGTAATACTAAATTTCACTAACAAGATTTTAGCGTGCTTCGTGGTGTATTTAGATGATATAAAAATCTAAGGTGTTAGAATGAAGAAATTCTGACATTTTGATTTGGGATAACATTTTAAATTCACGCTAGATATATGAGTTTTCCAACATATTTAGTAAACCCTGCCATCGTTAATTTGAAAACAGCAAAAAATAGATATGGCACCTTCATAAATATTCTGCTATTTTAATAATTTAAACTTTTATTTAGGTATTGAAATGATTATATATTTGAATGAGCTACTTAATGTTTTAGTGCAAAACCTATTGCTAAACGTATGTACTATTGTGGCGGGTGGTCGAAATATATATATGCATTTATAAGGACATGTAGCTAAAATATTCTATTTGAGAACACGAGACCATGAAACCACGCTTCGAAACTTACCAAGGTCGATTTGTTAGGACGGTGAATTCTTGCTGCTCTCGATCTGGAGAAGTGATGGCAGCGTGCGGTATATTTAGAAATTGCTTGAAAAAGTAGCACGGTTTGGCACAAATGATGTGCTGGCAACTGGGTAGGAGAAAATTTTGGAAATCTGGCAATAATTGTGACAGCACGAAGTCGCAAACCATCGTGACCGATGTTTGGAGCAGATAATTCCGATAATTATAACGTAATTCAATAGACACTATAAATTTCAACCTATGACCAACTGAGCAGCGCTTCTTTTTATATACTAGAACTTAGTTATAAAAATATTAACATCGTTATAGAAATATATCTTGTATTAGGCAGTTATTTCTTGATAAATATTTGTTAGTATCATGAATAATAAAAAGTTACATTCAATTATAACAGACGACACAATATTCAAGTTTTCAACTATAGAAACAAGAGGAAATAGGAAAAATTAATAATAAATAGACGCCGAAATCATCAAACATAAGTAACATATATATATATATATATATATATATATATATATATATATATATATATATATATATATATATATATATATATATATATATATGTTTTTAACGGTACAAAAACGTATTATGGCATTAAAGGCAAGATATTTTTTACAATAGGTCATGATAAATTTTAAAACAAAAAAGACTAACACGTCATTAGTGTACAATTGTTTTCTTTTTATGTAATAAACCAGTTTATCACCTCCTTGGTATTAATCCAAAGTTTCAGACATATTTTTTCTTTAATTTGTTTATTTACCCTTTCAAGGATCATTTTACGAATTTTTCCGATATCCGGTCTTGTTGGATTTATTATACTTGTAGTGGGATTAGCCTCAAAATCTGGTTTGTGGTCCTTTAAGGTTATGTAGCATTCTTTTTGATATAGTTGACCTACTCTATCACTGATCTTCAGTTTATCAGTGATTTCCTTACTGCTAGTGTTGATATCCCGAACTATGTTGAGGTCATTATTATTCGCTTTTTTGTTGTTCTTATGTAAGTCCTTATTTATTAGGTCGTTGTATTCCTTTGTGGTTGTTTTATAAAAGTTTCCAGTTTTGTCGGATTTTACTAAAATTTTATCTGTAGCGTACTATTTTATCTAGGCGTTTCTGGAAGTAGCACTTCTTATCATGGAAATATATTAAAACAAATCTAGACTATTAAAATAACAGTGAAAATATTTTAAAGTTGTTTTTAAAATTGTAATTAAAACGAATTCTAACCTAAACATCTCTTTTTAATTGTAGTTAAATAAAACGTATTCTAACCTAAAACACCTCTCTCAATGTATTCCAAACACTTAAAAGAATCCAAAATAACATCTACAGTAAAATGAAATTATGATGGAAAGCTAGAAGACGTAAGCCATCGAATGGCCCATGTCCTTTGTACTTACATGAGAAAATATATATTACTGGATTTATATAAAATATATAAAAAAATAAAAGCTTACTAAATCAGAGAAATGAATTAACTATTTTTGCCGTCATTGTCAAAAGTTATACTTAAATAATATTTAAATATAAATATAAAAAAAAATAGTGACCTAGTAATATACATACTTAAACTTCATGTGAAAATAATTTTAAATATTTTAAGTGATTCTAATACATTTACTTGTTTTAAAAAGAAATATAGTATATTGAAAATTAAAAGTGATTTTTTTTTAAATCGTAGTTAAATAAAACGTAGTCTAACCTAAAACCTCCCCCACAAAATCTTTAAGTATACAAATATTAGGTTGGTGCAAAAATAATGACGTAAAAATGTCGTTTTTTGACGTATTTTTAACGTCAAAAAACGACATTATTACGTCATTATTTTTGCACCAACATAATAGAAAAAAAATGCCGTCAGAATTTTTGCCGTTAACAATAGTTTTTTTTTTTTAAAATTCAGAAGACAGACATTTAACGGGAGTAAGAATTCATTGAAAAATACATCCGTACCCCTAGCAAAACGTAACTAATAACTGATACAATAAAATACAGTGATAATGAACTCACAAACACTCCTTTTTCTGTATCCTTGGAAAAGTGAATTATGATTTTTTTGTTGTGCCCTTTAAACCCAGTAATTGTAAAAATAAGTTACTCCAAAAATCGCTTGCGGATGAAACGGAACTAATGCCTTTAATTTAATTACAAAATTAAATTTGAAGCTTTTAGCTTCCATGTTTGAAACATGGTTAGAACTGTGTAGCGAAAAAACATTGTTTAAATCAATTAATTTATAATATATATATATATATATATATATATATATATATATATATATATATAAAGTAAAGAGAAATATAGATAATAATAGTAAAATTCTGCAAAATAGGCTGGAGAAAATGCAAGTTTTAAGGAATCATAATGGTATTAATATTAACCGTCAGAATACTGAAAATATTGTTTGAGACGATGAAGAATAGCCTTACATCCTGTGCAACCCATCTGTCTCTACCAGTTGAACTGCTGAAAGATGATTTACTAATCGCACCTTAGATGTTGCACAAGACTGAAACTATGGGGAATCCAACAGAGACCAAAATCCCTATTCTACCTGGATGGACTTGCTAAAAGTTACATCACATTGAATTTTTTGCACTCTCTCAGAAACTGTATCTAAAGTCTGAAGGGCAAAATTATTGTATATCACACACTTTTTTATGTGATATTCCAATAACGACAGATTCCTCTTTTCTTGAATGTTACTTTTGCACATTCAACTAATTCAAGATCCCTACCATAATTATCACTGATACATTTTACAGCATTGAGTAATTTACAGTATTAGCCTTTAGCTCATTGTCGTCTAGGGATAAAGAGTTTGATAAGAAGAGGCGATAAGTAGATTCCTAGAATGGTTATTTGTCGGATATTTAAACAACTGGCAGTAGCTTGGGTGTATCTTTTGGATAATGTGGTTTTTCCAACGTTTCATGCTGCATTTAAGGAAAGATAATTTCCAAAGCCTTAAGGATCCAAAAGTGTGGCAAACTATCAAAGGCATTACGGTAATATATCCAAGCTGTGCTGAGATTTATAAATTTTTATAAGAATATTCTAGGAACATTTTATTTATTAATAGTAGTTATTTGCAAACATGTGAACCTCTTCGATATCGCTTCGGTTCCATGGGTAGAATATTGTTTTCATCGAGAAAACAGTATGTACTTTTTGCCAGGACAGGCGCGATCAATTTACATGTGGTGAACACACATTTTTGTATCATCCGTTTCATCCGTTTTTGTTAGGTGACCTGTAATACGTTTAATAATCCATACTTCAATTTTATTGCAGTTCTTAATTAGTATTGATAAAATTTTTGAGATTCATGAATTGATGACAGATGCTAGAGTTAAAGGTTTGATAAATTTTCATTTACTGGAGCTTTCCATTTTGCTTAAAAGTATTATTGGTTATATTTTTCACTACAATTATTATTATTATTATTATTATTATTATTATTATTATTATTATTATTATTATTATATGCTGGGAAGTCGATTTGATGATTCTTAGGCACCTCGACGATGTTTAGCAATTTTGTTTCACTAGAAGAATTACGATTGTATGACTTCGATCCTCAGTAGGTGACCCATATATTCGGCCTTGTGCCTTATCTAAGATAATCTCTCACTACCATTGGATGAGATAAGCTCTCACTACCATTGGATGAGATTTCGGAATGATTACGATAAGCCTTATATTATTACTTATTTATTACCATCGCTAGCGACAGGCTATAGACTCATGTAGACCATAAATGTATACACTGATTTTAAATCTCATTTTGCTTCGAAGCTAGCGCCATGTGTTATCCAACGTCTACGTATTTTATCCAGCCTGTGACATAACATAAATTATCTTTGACATGTTATCCTATTACAATATTATTACAGACATTTTTTTACAATCAACTACACGAATAACAAAACACATCAACATATTGCAATTTTCGTTTTTACACCTGTTCCTTTGATACCATCAACGAAAAACTTGATATATCACAGATAACATTCGTGATTAGGTTTGTCGATGCTTTTTGTTATATTTTTTAGAAATCGATGATTCTTTCACACGAGCGTGTTCCCCTTTTAGTTAATTATTTAGCACGTCATATAGGCTCGTGGAGTAGAGTTCAACGTGCTGCAGTGGCTAGCAAGCTTGTCTCGTTAGATCAGTTATGACTGAGTTGAGATTACGTTCCGCATTGGTTGCTCCAAACTTACAACCTTGTGCCACATCTGATCTGAGCTGAGTTATTATGCACATCGAGGTAGTGAAATGGATAGAAAGCTATGTTTCTCTGGATCAGTTACGATTGAATAGTGAGTTCGATTCACAATGGTTGTTGCCTAATTTCGGCCTTGTGACATATCTAAGCTACGCCGAAAAAACATCATATATGCACGTGTTGTGTCTAACTTTACACGGGTGTGTCAAGCGTTTTATAATCCTATAAGGATAATCTAAACCCTAAGCTAAAATGACAATATAGTTTCTCTGTTATAGAATCTGTGTATTTTTTATGGATTTATGAAATACAATTAATAACAATGGCGTTAATCTGATTCTCAGATATTCCACAAACTCTATTCTGTAACAACTTCCGTACTATTTATGTATTGTATTATTATTATTATTATTATTATTATTATTATTATTATTATTATTATTATTATTATTACTATGTTGTAGTTGTTTTCGCCCATTGACGAAGTCGACCGAAATTCTGTTTTTGAAGCATCGCGCCAACAAAACTGACACAACGCAGCAACGGAGAGTAAATACATGTAGTCCTTCCGAAAATAAAGTGTCAAGGATATGTCTCAATACAGGCCATAAAGTCAGATTGAAGTCTTTTTGTTCGATGTGCCCTTTTTTTTTTGGGGGGGGGTGAGAGATCATGACTCTCCACAACATATTTTCCTTTATAGATCTAAGTAAGCTTTGGCTTTTTGCAACCTCTCCTAATCGCTGCTCTACTACCCGTTTACGCAAGTTCATTTATCAATAAGAAAACATGTAATGTATTGAATTACGCTATATTGTCCAACAGCAGATAGGAGATGAAAGGTAATGAGCAGACAAGCAACTGAATTGACCTTGCTAGAGATCTGACAAAGTTATAAAATTGAAGTTGGCAGTAACGTCAGATGTTATCGGAGCGTTGGGAACGGTCTCAAAGGAACCAGAATTAAGGGAAAATTTGGAAAGATTCTTCAGAATCTTTATTTCTTTTATGTTTTACTATTTGCTCGAATGATTTTCAGAGCATTCGATTTATTTACTTTCGGAAGAAAATAAATATAATTACTTATTTTTTTAAATTTTTATCAGTGATTTCTTTTCTGATTGATCTTACTTTTTTTTACTTATTTCTATCATTAATAATTGATCATGACACTGATATTACATTATTAGTTATTCGTTATTTGTAAGTTGGTCATATCTTTTTCAAATCAGACATTACAATTACAGTAATGCATGTTGTTTATGACTAGGAGCTTGAGAAATGAACAGTAGGCATAATTTAAATATAACTTACAATATCAAGTAATCGATAGATTTATCGTCAAACATTACATAAACAGCAAATATGTTACGTAATTTCTTATCATTTTATTTTAGACTTAACATATTTAATCGACTTGTAAAGATGATATTTATAAAAAAAACAAAAAAACAAAAAGAAAAACAGACAAATATCAATTTTTCGATAAGGCATTTGATGAAGCCTATTCAAAAGATCAAAACTTCCTATGGCGGATCATTTGCGAATTTGTATCTTCAGAGCCGATGCCCGAAAGTTACTGATGGAGAGAGAATGAGAGAAAAGCAGCCTCTGATCTTTATGACCATCCATCGTTTTCACCAGCAATGATGAAGAAAAAAAAGATGCTTAAATCTTCGTACTAGTGATGCATTGAATCTCAATTTTTTTTTATTGGGAACGGAAGGAAATGAAACTAAACTCAAATACACGGCAGTCACCCTTAGGTTTCTTATTTGTTATTCGTGGTCAGGCCTACGAGCGGATCTTGGTCGTCCTCGATCTATAGCTTGTGGTTCAAACGGATCCTGCCTCAGCAACGTGAAGATAAATAGCAGCAATTGTTGGATGGCTTGGCTGCCTTCGCTCTGGAAACGCAATTTGATACAGCCGTGCAGCGTTGTGTCCATTACCGTTCGCGCGGCCGTATGTAAAATCATATCTGCCTGCTCACGATATCCTGTCATTGTTACACGGAACATATCTTATTTAACTCACTGCTACACCCATTAAACGTTGAGGACAAACAAAGGAAAAATGTACTCGAATGACAAATGTAATCTCGTCTACAAGACAAGACAAAGTTATATACCACAAACCTTCTTTAAATTTAATAACTTGAAAACGAAAGATTTGCGGAAATATGTTTTATATGGAATGTTGTCCTTAATTTTGGGTGAGACCTCATATTCATTTATCTTATTTCTTTTGACGTTTGCATTATTTTTATTTTATTGCTCCAATGCACACATCCAAACTCCCTTACAGACACACACGCATGCAAAAACACACACACATGCAAAAAACACACACACATACATACATACATACATATATATATATATATATATATATATATATATATATATATATATATATATATATATATTGAACAACCTTTACACTTTTTCTATGAAAAAAAATCTTATACACACACACACAAAGAGTGTAAATTGTACAGATCGTGAACCAAAAAGACGAGATTTGCCCTCTTCAACCTGCTTTCTGCCCGGGAGTAAAAAGCTGCCTCACGCGTTTCACGTACGATTTTATTTTCAAGTCTTTTTCATACTGCCATTCACGTGGCGAATGTATTAAAGACTGAGTTGGATCATTTCTATTTAATCCCTTTAATGATGATCCCTCGCCTTTTTGTGATCACGTGATTCCGTTTGTCTCTCTACATCGCCCTCTTTTTAAAACACATTCACCGTTCTGTTGACGGTTCTTGAATAGATTTGAAGATGGAAGCCAGTTTATCAATGTCGGTACCATTTCTAAAGGCTTGAATGATTTTTTCCTCTCACCATTACTCAGTTGATAAGACAGTGGCAATAACACAAACAATTTTACCCTGTTCTCTTTCACACTGAATAAATCAAAGTGTTCTACAGTGATTCTTTCGGCAAATAGTATCTGAATTTCGAAAGAAGGAAGTCAGATAGTTTAGTGTTTTTTAGATGTTAAAACATTTTGTGCTAAGGAAAATTATGGTGTAACACGATTTGCACAATTTTGCTTTTACAAACGGTATATATATATATATATATATATATATATATATATATATATATATATATATATATATATATATATATATATATGTGTGTGTGTGTGTGTGTGTTTTCCTAAAATGTTCCTGTCTGATAATAGTTAAAGAATACGTATCCTAACTCGGTTTCTGCCGCATTGGCCACTTTCAGATATTGTAAATGGATTATCAGACTTTTCAATTTTGAAAACGTTCTTCAAATTCGTAATGTTTCAAGAAGAAGTTAACACGGAGAATATGTACATATTGTTGATAACGACGGATGACCATCTACATCATAAAAATAATTATACTCATATGGTAGTTGTAACCTTTATCTACAAAATTACTATAGGAGTCAATCAGTTATATTGCAATCTGAAATAAAATAGCTTCTAGCTCCTGGGAAATAGCGACATCTTAATAAAATGATCAATAGCGCAAATGAAAAGAAGAGACATACGAACATGAAAAATGCAGAATTACATTCAATAAAGAAATTATAAGTGAAGAAAAAAAAAGACTGTGAGATAAATTCTGGAGAACATATAGAAAAACGGAACCAACTTTAATCTCCTGGACGCTGTGAATGCCACTTAAATAGCAAATAAATGTGAAATTACGCAATGTAGGTTGCTTGTTCTATGAACAACTGAGGAGTAAAATAAGAACCTGCCCTTTTCTATAATAAAAAAAAAATATTCCACCAACAACCGTTCCTAAGCAAGTAGTTTTGCCAAGAATAACATTAAGCGCAATTACATTTGCCCTTCTGAACGTAAAATACAAATGTCACCTTGAAGAGATGTCAAAGTAGATGATTTTTTTTAAACATGTAGGAGAATTTCTTGATCGAATAAATTTGTAAATGAAAGGAAGATTTTAAATCTTTGTTTTATGAGTGTGATTTTCGAATATTGAAGATCGAATTTCTCGGATAAATTCTCCTGCTTTTTTCACAAAGTTTCTACTGCGCTTCATAGAAGATTTTCTCAGGGGATTTTACTTAACATATGTAATAATCTAACACATCTTTTAAGCGCTCTCTAAAAATCAGACATTAATCGATAGATAATTGTAAAATCTCACTTTACAAATCTGTTACCTTCTCTTAATGTCTGTAATAAGAAACATTTTTCATAAGATTTTAATACGATTTTTTATTACGTACTTATATTCTAAAGTTGGCTAACTGAAAATTAAAATAATGAAACTTTTGGCAATCACCTAAACATATTTACCAGAAAAATTACCTTACTATTCCTCTTTGTAAATCTTTCTTCTTCTATGTACAGAGTTTCTTCAGGATGTTTGTAATCATGGTTCTCTACAATTTACTTACCTTTGTAGCACTTAATACATTTTGTCTCTTTTATCTCGACTAAACCCTGTTCTGCCATCTATTTAATTAAACTCGCTAGTTAAGTTATGCTTTGTTTTCTGCTGTTCTTGTTTTCAATTTATCATGTGAATATCAAATTTTCTCATCCCCTTTCCTCATCAAATCTTTCTTTCTGGTGTTACTTATAAGTGTCTTTTTGTTTCTATTATCTCTAAAACTTCGCCATTGTCCATGGAATTGTCAACATCTTGCTATAGAACCATATTCATGTGGCTTCTAGTGTCTTCTTTATCTGTGAGAAGGTTTTCCAGCTTTCACTGACATATAGGAGAACTGATATTACGTAACAATACTGTATGATATTCTGTGTTTCTGACTAAATCTAGAAAAATATTTGTAATATTATTTTTTTAAATTTGTTCTATTTTCTTCTTTAACAAGTATTTCAGCACACATTTATATTCTTTTTTATCAATCAGAACTATATAGATATGTATATAGAAAAATCAATTCTATTTTTTCAACTAAGTGTCCAGAGTAGTTCGTAACCTTTAGTCGAACAAATCTGAAGCCGCTGATAAAATAAAGACTACTCTCTTGAAATGCTCCCATAGTATAAATTTATTTCTTCTAACCGAAGAGTGCCATACATCTGATGAGTGAACTTTCCATTGTGGAAACGCACCAGCTGCTCTCGGTGAAAGAGAAATTTCTTACATGTTCATGACTTACTCTTGAATATGCAAAAGAGATAGCATACCATATTCAGATTGATTTTCTTTTTAAGTTATTTTTATAATATGCAACATTGTTATTCTACACAATCGAAAAATAAATAAATAAAAGAAAAACGTGTCAGTCATTATTAAAATCTGAATGGAGACTTGGAAAAATCTGAGATAAAAGAACAATACTTTTTTTTTTTTAATTCCGTTATTTTCAGTATCAGACGCAGGAAAATTTATAAAGAAACAAAGAACTAGATATATGTAAGATATAAAGCATTTTATGTATATTCTGAATTTATTTTAGTTCCTTGATTTGTAATCCGACCCTAAAAGCAAGCGCTTTCTATGTTTCTATGTGCGCTGGTATATAAATGCTTCTCTAAAGATGACATGGAATGGAGGCCATATATTCTCATCTTCCTATTGACGTACAAAAAGTAAAAAAAAACAACTCAAAGATACATATACATATATGCATCTGTGTGTATGTTTAGGTAGCAGTCCTTCTCTACTAAATGTTTCATAAAATCAATAAAATTACTTTTGTTAATGTTTCTCTCTTTTTTTTCTTGCTGGTGAACAATAAATATTTTGAAATTAGTGTTTGCAGAAAATTTCCAAACGAATATTCTTTCACAGATTTAAGACTAATAAGTTGAACATTGTCAAGTATTTGTGGTTGTGTTATTACATGTAATGAATAGTTTGAAAAAGGTGCACATATTCCTAATTCCCGAGCAGGAACAGTATATAATGACCGTGTTCATCTTTTTTTAAATTATGAAAATTATGGAAATTTAAGTATATTAGTTCGACAGATTTATAGTGTGGATATATAAAAACATTGCTTAGTAATAGAAAGTCTCATACCTCAAGCGAACACACACACACATATATATATATATATATATATATATATATATATATATATATATATATATGTGTGTGTGTATGTGTGTGTGTGTATCTATGTATGTGTGTGTGCGCGTCCGCGCGTGTGTTTGTTTTTAATCCAACCGCGAGTCTTTTCCTGACAGCTCTGTCCTCTTGGCAACTCTGATCACGCCGTCGTGTCTGTTTTCATATACTTCTACCCCTTCCCCAGTAAAGAATCTCCTACTAACAATACATCTTTCTATTATCAACGAGGAGATTGGGACTCGTTCCGAGATTTACTTTGTGCTTTTCCCTTGAATACTGTCTTTAACCTCCACATGCAAAAATGTGCGTCTGTGTTCTCATCCTTGGTAAAAAGATGGCATCGAGGCTTTCATCCTTATAAAAAAAAATTAAAGTGAAATCGCATTTATGCCCTTGGTTATAAGCTACTTGTGCGGCAGCTATTGTCCACAGGAATCACTACTTCCGAATATGCTCTAGAGATATATCTGGTTACAAAAGCGTGCTGAAAAACAGAAACCCCTAAATACCTTCTTTATTCAACCAATTCGAGGTCCTTACCTCCTCATCTGATAAGGCTGAATGCTTTGCTCTTAAGTACTCATCCAATTCAACGCTAGACTCATCTGGTGTACCCACACCGGACTTTCCCCCTAGAACTGAAGCCCTACTGAATGAGATGCACATAACTTCAACGATGTTTTTGGACATCATCTCTAAATTAGACTCCCAAATGACTAGTGGTGGGGACAGGATAACGGCTATTGTCCTGAAGAAATGTTATAATGAACCGGTTCCTATTCTCTCTAAACTTTACAAATACTGCCTCATTGACACTTGCTGTCCAGTCAGTTGGAAGTCCTCATCTGTTGCGCATGTCTTTAAAAACTCCGGTGACCCAACTGACAAGTTAAACTAATATCCTATCAGTCTCTTTTCACTCTTCGGTAAAGACTTGGAGGCTTTAATCAACGCCAAATTGGTTAAGCACCTTACTTCACGTAATCTGCTCTCCGACCAGCAATGTGGTTTCCGCTTTGCCCGATCGACTGCAAGTTATGTTCACAGACATAACTGAATTTGTATATCAAGCACTCAACAATAATTGAGAAGCTTGAGCCTTGGCTCTAGACATCTCTAAAACATTTGATAGAATGTGACATGCTTTCCTTCTTAGTAAGCTTCAGGGATAGGATATTACAGGACGACTATTTGACAATACAATAATTGCTGTTTAACAGTGAATTGAAGGTCGTCCTAAACGGGTTCACGGCAGCTTTATCACAAATTCTGGTGTCTCCCAAGGATCTTCATCAATGACCTTCCTGAAATCATCAGTTCCCGAATTTGCATCTATGCAGAAGACACCAGTATTTACTCTTACGTCAATAGTAAATCTAGTATCGTTAACAAAACTAACTTGGCGGCTGACCTCGAACAGGACCCACAATGTATGGTTGATTGAGGCAGGAAATGGCTTGTAAACTTTAATGCTTCCAAAACGAAACTACTCTCCTTTACCCACCACAGGGATCTCTTCCTGCCTCCCATCAGAATAACTGATTCTCATCTCTTTGAGAGCGACTCTTTATACCTGGTTGTTTTCACGTTGTCCACTAACATGAGGTGGAAATACATTAAATCAATAAGCTTCATCTACCAGAAGGAAAGTTGGCTCTCTGTGTCGTGCCAGAAAGTTTTCCTCGTCTGAGTCCATCCTTCAAATCTATAAATCAACCATCCGTCCTTACGTGGAATATTGCTGTAAGTCTCGAGGTCCTCGAAAAAATCCAGAGAGGATTATGCAGGATGATAGGTACTGATCTGGTATCTAGACTACAATCGCTATCTCACAGACGTTCTGTGGCCTCCTTCTGTACCTTCTACAAATAATTTAAGGCAACTGTTCCGACGAAGTACTTTCGCTGGTTCCCGGAGTATATGAATTTAAACGATCTACCAAGCTGGCAACTCGGTCCCACCATTTTACTGTCAAAAAAGCTAAATGTAAACGTCTCTTTTTCTCAAACAGCTTCTTCTCTCGAATTTCCCGGCTGTGGAACACCCTTCCCATTATTTGATTCTTCGATAACTATAATCATCAAATATTCAAGTGCAATGTCAATCGATATCTGACAACCTGAAATTGTTCCACGTCTTTCTTTGTATCCTTTCCACAAATACGTTTCTTCATTAAAAGATGTGATTTAAGTCATATATATATATATATATATATATATATATATATATATATATATATATATATATATATATATATATATAATAACGTTTAAATTAGAGCAGGTATCTTCTCAAATATCGATATTCACTAAAGATTATGATTAAATATATATATATATATATATATATATATATATATATATATGTGTGTGTGTGTGTGTGTGTGTGTGTGTTTATTTGAAACAGTATATATATATATATATATATATATATATATATATAAAGAAATATAGTCTTAAGGTGTGCTATATTTATGGAATAAAGTGCTCAATATCAGAAATAGAGCGTGTGTAAATATAAAAGTGAACATAGAAGTCAACACTTAGAGGCGACAGTCTGTTTCATGCTATATGCAATAGTCAGGCCACGTGTGCTGTTATTTTTCTCGGCTATTTAAATAGCCGAGAAAAATATATATATAATCAATTTGTCTAACGATCGCAAAAGCGTGAAACCCAGGGTCACAAACTCACATCAATCCAACCTAATATATATATATATATATATATATATATATATATATATATATATATATATACTGTTTAAAATAAACAGGCATCTTCTCAAATATGGATATTCACTAAAACATTATATATATATATATATATATATATATATATATATATATATATATATATATATACATATATATACTGTTTAAAATAAACAGGCATCTTCTCAAATATGGATATTCACTAAAACATTATATATATGTATATATATATATATATATATATATATATATATATATATATATATATATATATATATATATATATATATATATATAATTCTGTTTAAAATAAAGGAGAAATGTTCTCGAATATGTATATTCAGTAAAACTTATGATTAAAGTAATATATATATAATATATAGAGAGAGAGAAAGATAGATAGATAGTGAGACATTTATATATATATATATATATATATATATATATATATATATATATATATATATATATAATTTTAACACAAGCAAGGCGCATGGGCACACATTGAGTGTAAGTAAGCGAAAAAGCCTGGGATCGCTGATATGAGGATGTCTGAACGTAATTCAAGAATATTGAAGTTGGCGATTTAGATTGCATTTAGATTTTTGATATAGTTATCAGAGAATCAAGGAAACATAAGTAGGATGTGCATGAAATGAAACTTTTGGACTAGCATATTTCTTCAGTAAACGACTGGGACCTAGATACCAATCTAGTAGCACATTAAAATCATGTAGACGGTCCACCGGGGGAAAACTTTTGTCAGAGCAGATGCCATTAAACCATGAAAATAAATACGCACAGAAACACACACATACGCAAACGAACACACGGATACGTGCACTGACACGCGTGCGCGCACACACACACACACACACACACACACACACACACACATATATATATATATATATATATATATATATATATATATATATATATATATATATAGTAAACGCTTTTGGCTTCGACCCTTAGTATCCTTTCCACCAACGCTTTTTCAAACGATATTCCTTGGCGATATCTTAGGTTGGTGCAAAATAATGACGTAATAATGTCGTTTTTTGACGTATTTTTAACGTATAAAAACGACATGATTACGTCATCATTTTTGCACCAACCGAATATAAACATAATCAAGAGACATTAATATTCTCTAAGAATAGACGGTTTTCAATTGTAAAGTATTCTTAAATGTCTTGTTGTATTCTCCAACGCTGTATAGACGTAGGTTGTTTCGACTTTCTGTGTTTCGCAGTCACTTCTAAATTAAACACGTTGGTCACTTGGTTGTTATAATTGCAGGGAGACAGGCAAACTTTTAATTAACCTTAATGAACATGTAAAATGTTCATTTTGTTTGCTTAAGCTCGGCTGGCAGAATTTGATATCCAAAACCTCGAGGAGTCTAAGACAGTATACCAAGCGAACACTAGGTAGAATGGTAAAGAATGTTTCCTCATACTCGGCGGCTCAATCAGAATTATCTAATAATTGCTGACCAATGGACGACTCGTGAACTGCTAGAATAGATTTTGTTTTCTTTTGAAATACGGTTATAACTACTCGAACGCAAATACGCAGTAACATGTGTAATCTGCGTTTCTAATCTCTGACTGGTTTGTCCTATGAAAAGCGCTTCACATAGGTATTTGAATCTGTATCCTACTAAACTTATTTGAAAATAGGACACACGATCCCTAGTAAAGGAATGAAATGTAGTTTTTTTTAAAAAAACTGAGCATTTTACCATGACGCAATTCATACTGAAATTATGCCAGACAACGGCTGACACTTCCTCCCTAACCAAGGCAACTTTAAATAAACAGAACACTGACTAAATCCTAAAACCACATGTTTCTTTAAAGTATCTGGTTTTACCATCTATGATACGTTTTATTATGTTGGTGGGATATCCATTATTTTTTGGAAAATGTGATACTACAAGTTCACTGTCTAATAAACAAAAGGAACAGGTCATCAATGCGCGATGAACTGACGTAGAAATTAGACCAATTTTGCAGACCTTGGGAACAAAAGAGGTCTAAATTGTGCATAAGTCTGTGAATGTAGCCCTGCGAGAAAATGCATGTATAACAATCTCCATCTATGCGTTCAACGCGAACATCAAGAAAGGGTAATTTTCCATCGCTCCCAACCTCCATAGCAAACAGAAGGATGCATGGAGAGAATGAAGTTCTGGAAAAAAATCATTGGCGGAATTAAAAATTGAAATGGTATAATTAACGCACTTCCGGTAGATGTTGGTTTTATGAAACTTGTCGAACAAAAGTCTCTCGTGATAACCCACGCAAATATTGGCCAATATAGGGCCCAAATGGCTACCCATAGCAACACCGTCCGTCTGGGAATACATAACATCATTGGAAGCAAATTCAAAGTATCCTGTCGGCAGGCGCATGCATTATCAAAACACATTTTCAGGGAGACTTGCTGGACACAAACTGCCTCTATAAAGAACATCTGCCCATATAATAAGGATCTCATAAAGACGAACATTAATATATAATCTGACGATGTCAAACCATACCATTAGGTTGTTTCCAGATTCGATTCCCAAATTTATAATGAAATTTGAAAAGCAAAAATAGTTATCATGTTATGTATAACTTTACCCCCAAAACAACCTTTACAGAAGCCTGTATTTAGATATTGTTGTATGATATTGTTTAAAAATTGAGTATGAATCTATTTTCTCATACACATAGCTGAAAAAATATAAGTTGTAAACATATATTGAGAAAATAATGGCGCTGAAATTCTAGGTAGAGCAAATCTTGAGAGTTATCAGGGAGAAAGACGTCTGTATGTAGGGCTTTCATAAAATAATTTTTTTTAACATGGAAACAACCGACACAAGATCTGGTGGCGAATTGCAAACCTTCTGTTACTATGTATTTCATCAACCGAACGTCGTAATTTATTTCATCAAATAACGTTGTTAAATCGGCTGGAAAACAGGAAATCGCTGTGTGCATCGAGTTACACGATTCGGAAATTGAACTTCTCTATTTAGTAAGCATAGATGTGATGCAGTTTATTCAACCTCGAGTTGTAACGATTTTCACAGCTTTCTTTATGCTTTTTATATCTACTTTCTTTCTCACAGTGTCCGTACTAGTCTTCTTATCTGGAAGACACATTCAGAACACGTTTAAAAGCGTAACTGATTTATAAGTCGCTTTGTTTATTGGCTGATAAGATTTGGAGGATATATTAATTTATTTTGTTTTCATTGATTTTGAACTGTTCAAATCCGTTGAAACTTGTTTGTATATACTTTATTTTTCTTTAACACTATTACTTCCTATTCTAGACTTGTATTTTTCCTGAGATTTTTTAACAACATTCAATGACTAATTATTTTTTCTAAGGGTGGGATATGAAAAATTACTCTTCAGTCCTAATTTACTAATATAACACAAACGCCAGTATATCGAACCTTCGGAATATAATAATTATTACAAATTCTGAAACATGGTAATGGTCTAAGAACAGGACATATTAATTTCTGAATGATCATTCGAATTTGAAAAAAATATTAATATCTGAAAAGTGAAGCAATAATAGATATGCAGTTAAAACAGGAGTATCAGAGATATTCGAACATGTTATTATAGGAGTAGTTTTTTATCGTATGATCAATAAATTATGTTTAAGATATATATTTACAAGAGATACAGAAACAATTAAATTTGAAACACGACTTAATTTTATTATCTGATCCATTTTAAGAATATTCATTTAAATTAATATAAATTGTGTGTGTATATATATATATATATATATATATATATATATATATATATATATATATATATATAGTCATCCACATTCAAGCCTCCTTCTCTGTATAACAACTCATCAGTGTGGCTAGATATCGGAATGTTTGAAGCCAGGATCGAATCTTGAACAATTCGGCATTAGTCAGCGAATCTACCTCTAAGCTGTCGGCGCACGGCGGCGAAAGGGAATCTTTTTAACTTATTATATACTTGATGTATAGAAACGCCAAATCAGTAGCAAAGGGTGCTCAATTCATAGCTGAAGAGCCTTAATAGCAAGGGAAACCATTGCTGAAAATATCCTATCTCTATAGTGCTCAATCGGTGAACAAGAGCAGACAGAGGGAGAGGTAGAGAGAGCAGGAGAAAGAAAGAAAGAGAGGGGGAGTACAGTCGATCCGAACAAGAAAATTAAATTAATTATCTATTAAAAACATTTTAAACTGATAAGC
>OZ010571.1:21284939-21291221 GCA_963932145.1 Acanthosepion lycidas
ATAAGAACTGAAAAATAATCACTGGAAAACAAAGCAGGATACCACTCAAAATCCAAATTGTTAGTCGCTATCTGTTCCCTTGGAGCCTTTATCAAGAGAAGGAATAAACGTATAACGGAAATTGCTAAACAAGAAAAAAATCTGGCAAAATAAATTAAATTACAACTGGAAATTCTGCCATATACAAAAATAATTAATTCAAAAGAAGAAAATTGACATTGGAGAGAATTTCAAAAACTTTAACAGCAACTTCCACTTCTGAATCAGAGACTCAATCTGGGAGTGAATATGAAGAGTCAGATAGTTCTGAAGAACTGTCTTCTAGAAAAAGAAGAACTTTAGGAAAAACCAAAA
Organism: Acanthosepion lycidas; assembly: GCA_963932145.1. Lineage (NCBI taxonomy): Eukaryota > Metazoa > Mollusca > Cephalopoda > Sepiida > Sepiidae > Acanthosepion > Acanthosepion lycidas. The sequence continues at coordinate 21,285,294 of OZ010571.1, forward strand.
CTGTAACCAAATATATCAACTGGGAAATGAGTAAATGTATATCAGTATTTATCTCTTGAAAAATTAATGTTGAGACACATTCTCAATATTGTCTGGTATTTACATATCCACTGTTGAAGAAGCTGTTAAAATCAGAGAGAAATTAAGAAAGAACTAGACTTAGATAATTGGTCATTGCATTTTGATGACAAATAAATTGATATCATACAATATCAAATATTTCTTCGGAAGAATGAAAGAAGAGAATTTAAGTTAGAATTATTATATCTACCAAATGGAACGGAGTATAATTTTCAAAGGCATAGAAGGATTTCTGAATAAATACAATCATTGCTTGTTTCGGACATTAAGAACACTGGAAGGAAGAATTGCATTGAAATTCAGTTACAAAGATTATTTGACCAAAATAAACTGGGGAGAACTACAATTTGTTGGCTGTTAACATCATGATTTTGGTTTAGTGGTTTACGTAATAATGATTCACGAAATTGGAGGAAACACCACATCGCCCAATATTTATTTATTCGTCAACTTAGAAATAACTGCCAAATGCTAAAGAAGAATGTCAAGAATAGTAAAGAAGAGTTTACTGGAACAGCAGGATAGAGTAACGGTATAAAATATTCTATTTAATTTATGTCGAGTTTTCCGCTTTTCCGAAGAAAATGAAATATTTCTTTTCAACAAATAACAAAATTAAATAATGAAAGATTGAATTATAGAGTAATAATAGTTTTTTGGCATTTATTCTTCTACCGGAGGAAAGAGTCTTGCTACTTTAAGCTTTTATATTCATCTCATACAGATGAAGTGACCATTGATTGCACACATCTACAATGCAGCTGTTTATGGAAAGATATGGAACAGCTTACAGACTTACGAAAAATCATTAAACTCTAAAAAAAGAAAGAGAATATTCGGCTTATATTCATTTTCTTTAAAAAAGCCTATTAATTGTTATAATTATGTTATAATTCTGTTAAATATTTCACAATCTTTTTTGTTATATACATATTCTTACATGCAGATGTAAGTTTCTCATTATATATTCAATTTAGTTTATTTGTAAGTTTGTATGTTTTTTACAGCTATGAAATTTTAAATGAGTTACAATATATAAGTACTATTCAATTACATCATTAGCAAACAGAAAATTAAAACATATGAAATATTTCTATTTGTTACTTCTACTGCGTATATGGGAAAATCGAATTTTCGGTTTGTGGTGAACTATATCAAGAACTAAAGCAGATTACTGCCTATTTATTTACTTCTGTACATATATATATATATATATATATATATATATATATATATATATATATATATATATATATATATATATATATATATATATTGAGAGATAAATGTATATATATACATAAATTTGGTTCGATTGGTGTGAATTTGTGACCCTGGGTTTCACGCTTTTGCGATCGTCAAACAAACTCATTATTTTTTTAAAAATTTTGTGTTTATGTAGATTGTGTTTATTGGTGTTATTATGGGAGTGAGGTGGGGAATCGTCATCGTGATGTCACTCATGCTAACGCAAACATAGATGCATATCCGTACACCCGATCATGTACGCAGACACACATGCACACTTGCTCGTCCGCCGGGACTCATATGGACATAAACATATGTGGACAGTTTGTGATTTGACATATGTATGTATATGGGTGGTGTTGTGTCTATACATACGAATTTGTATATTGAAATTCAAAGATCGGAAGTGTAGCGAAAATTTCACATGAGTGTCAGCAATCAGATCATTTTTCTATTTTTTCGCTGAATAATATTTCCTCGCGTGCACGTATATACGTGTGGTGCAGTCTGTGTAAAATTATGATAGGTAAAAATTACTGTTATTTTTAATTTTTTAAAGTTTATTTGTCACTAATTTAAAGCTAGTTGTTTGTTTGTTTTTGATGACTGTGTCTATATAACTGGTAGAAATTTCAGTTTGTAATACTTATTGGTTATTTTTTATGGTGGTATTAAATATGCTGGGGGAGGGGGTAGTTTACATTAATAATTATAGCGGGTTTATATGATAATATTAGATGTGATATGATTGTAATGTTGAAGGGGGATTAGTGGCAATGATAATATAAGTTGCTAATAGTTATTGTAAATTGGTAGAAGTGATTAGTAATGGTGGTGGGAGATAAAATCAATAAATGTAATCATTGTGGTGGTAGATTAAACTAAAAAATGATTGTTGGTGGTTTATTTTATTTTATTTCATTTATTTATTTATTTTGGTATAAATCATGATAATAGGTATTTATTCTCATGCCTACATTTGGAAATTATCTCTGATTTTATTTGTTTTTATTTGGTGTTATTAAATATGCTGGGCGGGGTAATTTACGTTGATAATTAATGGTGTTGGATGTTGGTGGTGATGATATTAGTAGCTAATATTTATTGTAAAGAGGTAGAAGTGATTAATAATGGTGGTGCAACGATAATAACAATAAATGCAATTATTGTGATAGTAGCTTGAACTAAAGAGTGAGTGTTGGTGGTTTTTTTTTTATCCGTTTGTTACAAATTCGGATAATAGGTACTTATTCTTTTGCCTACATTTGGGGATTATTTCTGATCTTTTGTTGAGAAAATTCTTTTGTGGGGTGTGGGATATTATTGATACTTTTTCGTGTAGGTTAAGTAGGCATTTTTTGTAATGTTGCTCTGGGCAGGTGCTTTTTTCAATACTTTCTAGCTTATTGTTGGTGTGATATTCCTGTCTTTTTGCTGTCATATGTATATGGATAGTGTAGTGCTGTTCGAGTATTTCTTGTTGGTGAATGAAAGTGTGCGTTTTTTTCCCTCTTCTTGAATGGACCCTCAGTACATTGTGCTGTTGTTTGCACATACCTTACCGCGCATGTAATGTATAAATAATTATATATATATATATATGAATCAAGTAATAAATTTTAAAATAAAGATTGATTAATTAAACTAAAAAAAATAATAATCATTATTCACAAGAAAATTGATAAGCCAATATATCGCAAGAGGAGGGGTTGACAGTAAAAGAAAGATAATGAGAAAACGGTATATCTCTTCTCTCTCTCTCTCACTCTCTCTCTCTGTATATATATATATATATATATATATATATATATATATATATATATATGAATCAACGTAATACAATTAATTTTACTCAAATTACGCACCGTTTTAACAGGTGTTGGACAAAATAATTGGAACAGTTGTAAAATACACTACTATATTTCAAAGACCTATTACATTAAGTAATTTAACTAAAACTTCGTTAGGTTATATCTATTGGAAATACATTTATTTATCTAATTTACGGTCTTTGTCTTATTTATTTTTTAAATTTACCATGAGTTTTTAATTTTCTTTCAACATACAACCAAAACAACTTTACGAGATATTACTTACCAAATATCAGGCAAAATCGCGAACATAAACTAGAGTTATGACAGAAAATAGCATGTATCCAATACTTATGCGTGTCACTATATATATATATATATATATATATGTATGTATATATATATACATATATATATATATATATATATATATATATATATATATATATATATATATATGTATGTATATATGTATATATGTATGCGCGTGTGTGTGTGTGTGTGTGTGTCATAAATAGTATCATATTTTTTTCTCAAAAAATAGAGAGCAATTACACTTTTAATTCAGGTATATATTTAGCATTATTTGCAATGTTATTTTCTAATTATGAATCATGTCTATACATTTTGACTATATTTCATATCTTGTGATGTGAATAATTTTCGAGCAAAATGAATTCTGGTTTTTACAAGATAGTTTTTCCCTACCAATGCCTGTTGCAGATGTCGAAAAAGGCAATAATCGCTTGGAACACGTTAAGCTGAATATGGAGATTGGGATAGATCAGACCAACCAATTTCAAGTTTGTTTTGTTTTTCCTTGTCTTACCGTATCTATTATGAAAGAGAGAAGAAAGAATTAAACATAAACTCCACGACGACTGAGTGCATAGTCATTAGCAAAACAGATGTCCCGGAAAAGCAATTTATCGATCAGAGATTTCGAACCCTAACAAATATAGAAATTTAAATATTTGTGGAATTATTCTTACAGCGGACGGAAAGTGCGACACTGAAATCCGAAGTCATACTCCCAAAGCTTATTAAGAAATAAAAAATCTCGTTAGAAATAATGGCAAGAGTACTGAAATGTTACCAGATGTCTGTCCTCCTGTATGGCAGTGAATGCTGAACTGTCTTCATTGAGACGAAACTCGAAGCATCGGATATGTTGTTCTACAGAAGGACGATGGGGGATACAATGAACTGAATATGGGAGCAACGATTTTAGAGAAAATGAGAGCACTTAAAATAAATATCAGGAAAGTTGAATTTTCTAGTGCTCGAGGTACAGAAAGTGGGCTTGGTAAATCTGATACTGACAGGCCAGATTGATTTCAAGATGGGCAGAGGAAAACATCGCATACCTGACTTAGTGAGCTTGCTTACATGAAAGTAGGGACAGGGTTTAGGAGATATAAAAACATTAAGAGCAATAAAGGGAGGGGAATTGTCGGAAAGCCTTGATCGCCTTTGTACTGATTTGAATGACACATAAAGAAGAATCTAGCTTTGTATTGTCACATAGCAGATATTATTTATATATACGCCATTATTTAAGGATAATCCAGATGTATTCTTAACAGGAATATATGATGATTAGTTAGTGTTATACATTTTTTTAATATTGTTCCCCCAAAATTAAATCTATTTATGACTAAATTTAATATATATATATATATATATATATATATATATATATATATATATATATATATATATATATATTCAAACACATACTTTTAAATATAACAGACAATGATTGTAGAACTAAAAACTAAGTTCTATTAAACAATATTTCATAGAAACACGAAACCATGTACATAATATTAAATAGATATTAGTTGATAACACATCAATACTTAGGCATACACACAGTAATAAGAACCTTCAGATATTGGAGGACATCTACATAAAAACCAAGCTACACACACTCATTCAAATTACATATCTAACAAATCACATATGGTTCTTTCTCACATAGTACGGCATCAAATAAACGAAACAGGAATTTACGACCTGCGTCTGCTATTCCGTGACCGTTATCATCGCATAGTAAACTTCTATGTCAACATAAGTGAATAATATCTTTGATGGTGGGATCTTTGTTTAAATGTCCATATAACGACTCTGAAGATGGCTCATGTGAGGCGAAAGGTTAGATCAAGGAAGAGCGTAATAAAAAAATCCAAATGTTGGACAAATTTTATATTTATTTTCTACCAAAATTAATATATATATATATATATATATATATATATATATATATATATATATATATATATATATATATATATATAACGGAGTTTAGAACTGCTCATGATAAAATATAATGTACACTCAATGTCTGTTATATTTAACAATATATGTTTGAATACTGATCTGCTGCGTCATTACAATACTAATATATATATATATATATATATATATATATATATATATATATATATATATATATTCGAGTGAATTGGGATAAAGTGCACATGGTATATTAATCAGAATTAGAAAAATGATAAGATACAAAATTAATAGAAAATGTTTATAAATTTATTGTTTCTCTTTTATTAAAGTTTCATCGTAGAATAAGATATTTCCGTGTAATCACTTCTAGAATTCAGAACGACATTGTAAATAATAAGATTACTTAACATGTAAAATACACGTGAAGACTGTTTAACCAATGAAAATCAAAACGTAAAAAAGGACCAGAATTTGCTTCTTTCTCCATACCTCATTCTTTTTTCAAGCTTTAAGAAATTGAAACCTTAGATTTATAAACATTTCCTAT
>OZ010571.1:21291421-21363921 GCA_963932145.1 Acanthosepion lycidas
ACACATATATATATATATATATATATATATATATATAGATACACACAGATATATATATATATATATAGATACACACACATACATATATATATATATATATATATATATATATATATAGATACACACACAGAAATATATATATATATATATATATATATATATATATATATATATATATATATATATATATATATATGTTTTCAAAGAATGACATAAATGGAAAAAATATTTACAGTAGTTCGATATTTTATGCACTACTGTTTCTATAAAATATAATAAGAAATAAACGTTTGTTTGTAGAAAATCTTTTGGCTTTTGTTAAGGACAAAGTTCAAGTTTAAATGTTTCGCGGAGAAGGAATCTTTTTCATGTTTGTCAGTGAATCTACGGAAAGATGAAGGAAAAACATGGCACTCTTTTTCGGAAAATATCACATTTCAAACTTGCCAACAAATAGTTCTTACCACGTGTCATTTCTCAAGATAATCTTCCATATGTTTCAACTGTTGTTGAAGAAACGCACTACGTTATTTTATAATTTTACATATTAACATAATTTTCTCGAAAAATATCTCCTGAAAATTGTATCAGGATTTGTGGTTTTAATACCAGTCAAAACTAAAACCATGGAAGTGCATCCTAAAATTGTCACATCTATAACGGATTACTAAACCTGACATAGATATGGCAAGAATCCCAAGTAATGATTATCTATACGTTAGGGGTCGAACACACTACTCAGTCTTAATTGATCTACCGTGGCAAGTTTTCTATGACTCCATGTCAAAGTGCCCAAAACCGATATGTATAATAGAGACAGCTGAAATTCCGTATGAAAGAAACTTAATGATGATTTACTTGTTTATTTTTATATTACTTGATTAATTATAAATCAACAGATATATTTTCAGTATACAGTGGGAGAAACAAATATTGGTATACCTAAAAAAAATTAAACTATTATATTTCCAACTAATAAATAAACATAACTTTTCGTATAATAACTCTACACAGACGCATAATCTGTTATATGCATAGAAACAGAAGAAATGGTTTAATAGAAATCAATTCCATTTACCCCTTTAATGTGTGAATAAAATATTCGAACAGTGCAAATTTCAGTTGTTAAAACAATTAAATTGCTTTAATAGTCTAGATTATTCAAGGGGAATATCTAGAAGGTTCCAATAATGTTACCAGTAGTTATTTCTATCCTAAAAATACAAACAGATCATACTGTAATTGATATGCCTGCAAGAAGGTTTTCATCATGGCAAGAGATAAAGAGTTGACAAATTCGCAAAAGAACTGGAAAGAATGTTATTTGACAGGAAAATCTCAGACAACTCGGAAGAATATTCTATTTACTACCATTAGTTCATTCATTGCAAGAAGTATTATTCTTTAGGATATCGAATGCATTTCAAAATTTGGATTTATTTATTTATCGACATTAATATTTTAATATTAAGTCTAAAATATTTCATTTAAAACTTAATAAATGAGAGCAGTAAATGATTTCTACAAAAGGAACAGAAATGCTGCAAAATTTCTACGATATATATATATATATATATATATATATATATATATATATATATATATATATATATATATATACATATATATATATATATATATATATATATATATATATATATATGTATAGGTTTATTTTAAGAGGATTATATTCAACCTCTTATTTGCTTCAGTTGCTTTATTGTGTGTATTTATATTTCTGCCATTAATATGTAGAGCAGAAAGCTAACAATTGTGACATGCGTTTTGAGACAGAATAAAAATTACGTTCTAATGGTTGCAGGGTGACACGTGCCAAGCTCATGCAAGTTTTCGCGCGTATTTAGTCTCGAATAATATCCGGAGCGTGACACATTGGCAGTTTTTATGAAGCCGCAGCGAGAGTTTTCTCGCTGCAGTATTTTACCGTTGTCATCATTACCAACTGCAGTTAAACAGGAACCGATCATGGATGTGAATCTGACAACAGCGGAAATTGCGAAAGGAGAAAAGTAGATTAACATATTCTGACAACCAGTGTTTTTCATGGCCTCAGACCATCGATAGAAATGGAGTATTGCAGCAGGTTTTACGACGTTAAAAAAATAACTACAGAAAAAGAAGAAACCTTCCAGAAAGAAGAAATTAAAACAACATGGTTTCATGAGTTCGAGGAAAGAAAGTGATAAATAACAAATAAATTATTTTCGGATCGTTTCATTCAACGAAAAAAAAAAAAAAATGTTTAAATTCTAAAAAATCATAATTTCTCCAGCTCCACATTCTTCTTCTACTTCTGTATGAATTGTACCTTCTTTTTGTCGGTGACCATGGCTCTCCACATTTTCCTAAAATTCGTAGCTCTAAACAATATTGGTCGCTTTAATAATTACTATTGCTCCTTAATTATTTACAAATTAAATATCCCATGCATTTCAAACGGTTGTCTTATACTCAGCATGTGTCTTCTGTTGATTTCCAATTTTCATAAATACTTCCGATTTGCTTCCATGTTCATTCTATTTCATTCTCAACATCTCTACTCCTTAAAATCGCCTCTTCATCTTTGAGTTAATTTTCCCGCTCAAAATTTCATATACAATGATTGATGTTGCATAGTAGTCCAGAGCTTTTTCCTTAATGTAAAATGTTTCCCATCTCTTATTCCCATGGAGTTATTGATTTAAAATGATATAATAACCGTCAATAAATATTATTTGAAGATGTGCATGACGACATGCACTTGACGTTAAAAATATTAAATATAGTTTAGTTCGATAAAGCGGGATGATTAGAGCAACTGGCATGAGCAAATTGACAAAGGATAAATCGTCAACTTAAGATTAATTTCAATAAGTAAAAAAAAATCTATGTAAAACAAAATATTTTAAAAATAAGCTTATTGATCCTCACACGTAACTGTTTCTAAAGGATATCATTTTATACCAAATTGAACAATACATTATGCGGTATTTGACTGAATGTGTAGCTAGCGTAATAATTATCAGAGAGTAAAATTTAATTGGCGAGCGTATGACAAATTATATCAGACTATGTTACATTTGTACCAAATCAGGTGCTTCGAAAATGCATCAATCGATCTTGTAATACAAAAACAGTAGATTAAATAGCAAGAGAAATATAACTTTTCATTCTTGGTTGACAAGCACTCTAAATGAAGGAAAAATGTAATTTTAAGACATTCTTCCCTGTAGCGAGAAAATATTTCTATATAGTTGTTGTCCCCCAAAAATTAACATAATTTCCTAATTTAATAACATTCTTGCTCAAGTGATCTCAAATTTGAACAAAACGTATAAGAACTAAGTTGAGTGAGCGGACTAATCCCAATGAGAATCTACCAGGAAGACTATTTCTATAGCAATATGCTGTAGAAACAGACACCACGATCACCTGAATATACAGCTTGGGATTTTTTTCTATGGGGCTATGTTAAAGGTCAGCTCAATATCCCCCTTCTTCGTACAAGTTTAGACTAACTTAAGCAGAAATCGTGGAGGCGCTGGTGAATGCTACGCAAGACATGCTACAGCGTGCTTAGCGATAAATGGACTACCGTCTTGACGTGTGTTGTGTCACAGGTTGTGTGTATATTGGACAATTCCGAAGCTTTATGAAATCGGTTATAAACCTGTCTATATTTATGAGATGAGGTATTATGTACATTATGTACATTATGTACATTATTTCGACAATTGTCCTCATCTTTGTTGCCATATTTATCAAAATTTTGTGAACGATGTACGCTCAGACAACGTATGGAGAGAAAAAGGAAATTCCCGCCCTCTGAGGGATCAGGTTGAAGTCGTAGACAAAGAACCACATTGGAAAATTTGTCAACTTAAGGAATCAGCACATATGTTAGGCAACAAAAATCTCCTGAGCCAAGCAAGCATAGAAATTAATACAACATGGAAAGTAGTAATAAGGAGTGCCAGAGAAAATCAATAATATCAACAAAAAAAAATGATATAAGTGCTCTGGTAAAAAATTAGTTGATGAAGACATTAAGTTTATAAGTCCCATAAATTAGTACACATTAAGGCCACATGGCACTGTGGATAAAGACGTTGGATAGACAGGACACAAAGAGTCATCAGTGTAGTGGTGAACTTGGAGAGAGGAATTAACAGGTGATAACTGATAACTGACATCCATTAGACATTGCATGTGGAACTAGAACAGTCTACCCCAGCGAGTGAAATAAAGGGTTCAGTTCGACATTCCAACCACCAGAAGGCATCCGGAACTTACATCATCCGAAACATAGTGTTAAATATGTCAACAAAGATGAGGATAATATTGTAAATAGCGTATCGGTTATAAAATCTATATTCTTTCAATACATCGTTCATTGTTCAACATGAAGCGTATTTAATTTCGTATGCTTTAGACATGGCTACACGATAGATAGATAGATAGATAGATAGATAGATAGATAGATAGATAGATAGATAGATAGATAGATTACAAGTAAAACATTTCACATTGCTACATGTTTCGGAATTTTAATCGTTCCTCATAGGGGGATTTTAGATAACATATTATACAAATGATTTATTTGGGAAATTTGAAAACAAATCGGTACCTCTTTTGAAATGTAAAAAAATTAGCGGGGAAGTCTAATATCAGAATTAAAAAATATACTTGTGGGCATGTCTACATTAACCAATTAAAAGTCAGGTCTATGCTAAAATCGAAAAATGAAAAATAAAGTCAGAAGAAGTTGCAGATATGTTATAAATTCAATTCTTGATATATTGACACACTAGACATGTCAGCGTCAAAAATAATGTATCGAAATCCAAAGTTTAGATTTGAAGTAACATGCAGTTACCTCATAGCTTCATTTACGTTTGTATTGAGCACTTTATAAAAAGTAAATGTTAAGAACTCTTGGTTCTAACAACCTCTGTTCTTTCATTTCGTAATATATATATATATATATATATATATATATATATATATATATATATATATATATCATGCAGTCATGGAAATAAAAAGTTGTGGAATGCTGGAAAGTTGTGAACGACGAACGCTCTGAAATGAAATCTATTTTAAATTCATTTTAGTCGTATATACTTTAAATTGGAAATTAACTAGATTTATCATTTTTTGAATATAATAACGATTTAACTATTTTTTCTAAAAAATGTAATAAAATATAAATATGCCAGAAGATTAGATACTGAAGACCAATGCATTTTATCACTTATATACTTAGAAATGACTATGTAGAAATAGTATTTTCTGTATATAGTCAATGTGATATAATAGTTAAAAGTGTATTCCAGTTGTGAGTATGTACATCTGTCGGTCATGGAACATGGACACAATGTGATGCTATTTGACTGCGTAATGGGTTTTGTAAATAGAAATATGGGACAATTTGTTGCTGTACTGTTAACTACTCAATTTTTTTTTACACAGTTTTTATCTTTGTGTGTCCGGGAGACGAAATTTTAATCCACATCTATCAGCTTCATTTTGGCAGCACTCGATTTGGGAATAATTATGAATCAATTGCTTCCCATCCCAGTATGGCTGAAGAATCAGGGCGTTTGGTCATCTAACTTTGGTTAAAAGCCAGTTTAGAAGAAGGAAAAGTTTGAATTCAAAATCGTCAACGTGTAACTATTAAACATTCTTTACCAACAAGCCACAAATATTAAAATGGTAATATGGTTACATATGGGGGTGCGTGTTTAATTAAAAAGGCAGATAAGGTACTAAGATTAAGATTTTTATGTGTTTTTTCTTGTGTTCGATCAAGAGTTTTCGTCTTTGGACACAGAGCGTGAAGAAACTATCCAAATGCGTTGTGTGCATGTTTTTCAGTCTTAAAGAGATATTTTATTTTTCGAACGCAGCAAATTGTGACCGTGATCTTAGTTAATATTATTACATGTTGGCTTTTTTTTTGTTAAGGCCTCCATTATTTTTAAACTTATACATTATTTTCCATCTTATCCATTATTTAAAATCTTTTACATCCACATGGAAAAAATACGATTCGAACACAAGAAAAAAGTAATTTAAATGCTTAATTGTAGTACCTTATCTGCAGGTTTTAATGAAACATGAATTAATGAATGATTGCTGCCTAAATACACAACACACACACACGCACACACACACGCACATACATATATATATATATATATATATATATATATATATATTTATACATATATATATATATATATAAACTAACTTTTTTTCTTATATATATATATATATATATATATATATATATGATGTTTATACGTTCTTATTATATATATATATATATATATATATATATATATATATATATACACTTAGGTAGCTCTACAAGATTACTAAAAAAGAGCATATCATGATAAAGAAGACGCCTAACTTGACGACACCAAAATGTTATCGTTTTGTTCGTTAAAAATCTTCTTCTTTTTGAGTCAGCAAAATTGACAGAGGGCAATCATTTTTTTCCATTTTATAAAAAAAATGAAAATCTCAGTTTGAAATTCTTTTAAATATCAATTATCTTTTATTCATATCTTATTATAAGAAAATCATAAAGTATACTGTTTATTTGAAATATTTTGAACCAAGCGTATCTTAGCATCTGCGCCGAAAAGATATAATTTGAAAATAAAACAAAGCAGGTTATGAAATTCTGCGTCACTTGTCAGGTGATGAATGACATATTGATGGATTCCGTGAGGATAATTCGTTTTACGGGAGGAGAAAAAATTAAATTATTTACATTTCAGTGAACAAATTATTTACCTCGTTTTTTTTAAGGAAAACTTTCCGCGCTCTAATTTTTTTTTTTTGTACTTAGCTTTCACAATTACGTTTACGATGCTTTATGGAAAATATATTATAAAGAATTTAAAATAAAATTGTTTAGACTTAGATTATATTTCTTACGAAATGTATCTAATTAATTTATAGGTAATTTCTTATAAAACTTTATCAGAAATGTACATAAAATACTATAATTTTATGTCCATATACTACATTTTAATGTGTTATTTGTATTGCCATTCATTCTATTATTAATTTTGATATTTCATTTATGGAAACAACGTCATAAGTGAGATTAATATAAAAATAAATCATATAAATTTCATAAGATGATACTGATATTTTAGGTACCCTTCTCAGTTGAAATTGAAAAATAGAATAAACTTCTCCCCACGTGTTTCGCAAAAGTAAAGGCCTTAACAGCGGAGAACAATGCTTAACACAAATAACGCAACTTAATTACATTCTGGTTGATCTTCCGTACTTTAAAATTACAACCCGATTGTGAACACCAAATTAAATTTCTTAATTACTGCGGATCATCTGATTAGTCAAAACGATACAATTTACAACGCGCTAAAATTGTTCTAATATGGATATTTACGAATGTGGAGGCGGTTTTTCATTAATTACATATTTTAACAATTTAAATGGAAAAATCTATTATAATTGAAAAATAACAAATAATTGTATTAAAACTTCATTTTTCCTGAAAGTTTTTCTTTACTTTCAGAAAATATTGTCCATATTCATAAAAAACAATTAAAGCAAATAAAAGCATTGGAAATTAAATAATATATTTGTTTTATTGAGTTTTGTATGTTACAATTCACAGCTGATTTTCATTTAGGGGTGGTCTAATTAAAAAAAATAGGATTTGCATTCCTCAAAGACTTATGTAACTATTGTACTTACTAAAGTGGACTCGATCGAATTTCTAGACTTTACATAAAATTATTTATGGGGGTTAATAAATATAAAAAAATATTTCTGCTATGACTTTAATAAACGAAAACATATTTATAATAATTTCGATCATCTGTGAATAGTTTCTGAAAGTTTCATTGGGCAATTATTTTTACTTTTTCAAGATTTTCTAAATTAATAATGTGTCATACAAAAAAAAACTAAAGAAAGAAAGAAAGGGCTAAACATTTTATATGTTATTTTACTAGTTCCGGTGATACAAAGAGAAACAAGGATTTTTAAATGAAAATTCAGATTGTTCTAAAAAGGAGACTTTTTTTTTTTAAATAATGAAAATAAACTTTGATCTACCCTCTTAAAAATAGCGTAAATATTTAGAAGATAAAGTTTTGTTTTCTTCAAGTCTGGCCTCTTTTTCATCATGTTATGCCCTTTTTTAGCGATCTCGTGGAGATACCTATAACTCTTTGTGTTTTGAGATTCTTATTTTCATTAAAAATAATGATGACCATTTAAATGAGGAATTCTATACACTTCAATTCTTATTCAGAAAATTATCAAACATTTCTATCTAACTCACGTTTTCATTTCTCATAATAATGTCATTAATTAAAAGTAAGGCAATGAATTACTTGATCTTCGTATATGTTTTTCCCCTGAACATATAACACACTTCAGCATACATTGCAATAAATTATCATATATATTTGTTACAATTTAACATGAGATAAATATTTCAGATATTTGCTGCGACCATTCAAGTTCTGTACAATTATGTTCATCCACGACTTCTTATCATTTTCAGCTGTTATTTTTGTATTTCCACTCTTCTTACTAAACTCTCTTCATCTATCCATTTACAAACAATAATTATGTGTGACAATCGGTGTTTCATTCTGTCCCTTTATCTTTCTTGTCTCCGTCATATTTGAAACTTCGTCGTTGCTCACATGTTTACTTCATTATATCCTCATCATGCTAATGTAAAATCACATCTCTGTTGCCACAAGTCTTGTATTGCTAATAAAATAAAGGTTGGATTATTGAGAAAAAAAGAAATATCTATTTGAAGAAGTGCCGCCTATTCACGCCATTGTCATAAACGGTTTCAGTTAACCATAGTCAATTCTATAAAGGACGTCATCGTGTTGTATACTGTTAATTGTATCATTGTGTTTAATGAAAATAACGCTATATAATGATAATCATTTCAATAAATACAAATTGTATATATTCCATTTTATATACACTTTACGTATTTCTGAAACAAATTAAACTTCATTATATTTATGCTAAACACACAAGTAGGAAAAAACATAAGGAAGAAAAATGAATAAAAAAATGACAAAGAAATCCATCGCTAAGACTCTAAAACAACAGTTTCATAAAATTACGAAACCGACCCGAATACTTAAAAAATAATTACTTCATTTATATATATATATATATATATATATATATATATATATATATATATATATATATATATATATATATATATATATATATATACATTCCTTCTTGATTAACGATGACGGCCAAGTTCATGTGCATTTTAATTAAAAATAAATACAGAAAATAATGAGATGCGTTTTGAAGAATACTTGAAGAACACAATGGAATCAGAGATAAAAATCAATTCTGATGATATTTCTAAGAATGGAAATTATATCGAAATACATGACGTCAAAAAATGCAATAATCTGTATACCTTGCATGAAGTGTCAAGTATTGTAGTTTATGCTTGCGTAGCATGTCACACAATTAAAATGTGATTTGATTAATCCATAAGCAATTATTTCTTTCTCTGTAATAGTTTAGAAATCAATATATGGTATGCACAGATCAAGAGTTCAAAAGTATAAACAATTAGACTAATGATCATAGAAATAATGAATATTTTATGAAATGTAGAATTCAAAGAGCAAGCAATTCCTACATTTGCACACAAACACGCGAACATACACACCCACCCACAACACACACACACACACTTTCTGTCTCCCATCAGCAAAACTGATATCAAACTCCAGCTAGGCTTTCTTTGTTTTTGATTGTGACAACGTTTTATACTGGCATGAGTGGTGTGCTTATATTGAATCAATTGCTAGGTATACTGCTAGTAAAACTGCTTCAATATATCAGGTTAGAAGATTTTCAGTCAGAATCATTTTTGCACATTTAGAAACATTTTATTTTTCCGTGTATTGAGTAGTGTTGCCATATCTAGACGTGCTCCTGTTATATGTCTTTAAATTTTCAAAAAATCCCAACAAAGATCTGTAATATAATCGTTTCTGACCTGGCATCTCGACATCAGTCATTTTACCACCTCTCGGATGTGGATCCCCATATTTCTTTTTATAAATATTATTATAGTCTTTTCTCTGATGACCTTAGTACCTGGACTACATTGATTTTAGTGTACTACTAGATCGGCAACTAGTTAGATTGATACTAGATTTCACTGTAAGATCTATTCTAATATTTAATTTTCTCTTGCTTCTCTTCTACGTTCAGTCTTCAACACCAAACGGCATTTTTTAAAAAGAAATATCGTGGAAAGAATAATTCTGGAATATTTTCATGTAAACCTGTTCCTCTTTTCAGTAATGTCGGTAAATCATAGAGGGTAGGGGTGAAGCGTCTTTCAGAATATTTCTAATAGCTGAGACGAGAGAAAATTTCAAGAGATTATTTATTCTGGCCAGGATCGATGTTTATGGTAGACTACTTTATTGAATTAGAAAACATTGGTAATAGCATCGATGAAAACATCTTTGCATTCTTTTTAATCCGTGTTTGTTTTATATTCAACGTAACAGACATCATTTTGTCTGCTGGTCATGTCTCCATGTTTTCCATCGCGTTTACCTAATTGGTTTTATGCATCTAGACTTGCAGATTATAGAGAAATGAAATCAAATGTTGTGTCAACTTAGAGAAAATTCTCTCATAATAAGACAACTCTGTCGTAGAACAAATGATTAACAGCAGAATCTATTACACGCCGACCATAAAATAGACTTACACCGTGCATTAAGCCGGGGGAAATGTCGCCAACGGGTTGTAAATATGCCGATGAGAAAAACTTATACAAAATGGATATTGCCTTGAGGGTACTGGAGACCCCCATCATGTCACATTAAGAAAAACATGGTAGAACATATGCCTGCGTATATGTATCTATTCCACAACAATATTCATATGTCTCGCCACATTTATAAGTTGCAAACAACTCCCAAGATGGTAAACTCAGGATGCTAACAACTAGATTTTGCAGTCAGTGCATTTGACTTATGTCATCTAATTTTGATAGCAGCAGTTAAGATTTAGACAAACAGAAACAGAGAAAGTATCAACTTGCGAAATATTTATTCGTTTGCAAGTTTTTTTTTGTACACGAACTGAATTGCAAATATATACACCTACAATTATTGCCATACATACAAAAAAAGGAAGTACAAAAATCTTTGAGTATTTTTATATTAGAGTAAGGTAAATTTGAGATAATACTAACATATAAACCATGAAAACTAATAATTATTCTTTAAATGCGAACAGAACATATAACATTAAAACAGAAGGGACAACAAAGATGGCGGTGACACGACCGCCACGTCTACCACAAACAAAAATATTACTACTAATTCAACTACTAGTAATAATAATCCGTTAGTGATGTACAATTTATTAATATGACTGTAATTTCGCCATCTTTAGATAGAGATTCTGAAACTGCCAACATCCAATCCCATAAAACGAATGAGTATAATTACTTATGCAAACTACTAACTTCCCGCCCCGGGGAAATGAAAAGAACATCACGAGAGTTCCAAAAATATATATACCAAGCTGTTTGATTTATTCATTTTATAACTATTAATTCCACTATGAGAAAGAACACAATTCTATTACGCATGCATTCAAATTGGCGACGTTTGATTTGTTCAGTGGAGTTGATAAACAGTACAGACGTTTTATTTTTCCTTACAACTGTAGTAACGTTTGTCCAAAGATTTATAACTGGTCCAATTTCGAGTCGTTAAACATCACAGCAACCGTAAATTTAAACTCACAACATCTGGTATTCCGAATCGGTTAACTATCTAGGTATTGAACAGGCTCGACGTTGCTTAACGTTGATGATCTTACGAGAACCAGAGTTGCTATTTGATGTGGCCGTAAGCCACTTGAGTAGAGACTTTTAATATTCGCCGGTCTTTACACTAAAGATGAGTCTGAAAATATTATTATCACTATACAAGACATGCTATGACAATAATTTTTTTTGTTTTAATTATAGTTTGGTTCAATATTTAGTGTAGTTTTGAAATTTGTTCTCACTAAAAATAAAATTAGCTGTTCAAATAGGAGGTTTTGCATCAACGTTTTAAAAGAAGAAGGATAAAAATATAAGTACCAGATAATTTAAATTTAAGAAACAGAACAAAATCCATTCGAAACAAATAAATGTCTACTGAATTGTTATGTAATATCAAACTTATGTCAGTGAATCCTGGATAATCTCATCACAGATGAAAAAGAGACTTGAAGTAATAGACATATCGTTCTATTGAAGGATGTTGTGGATAACATGAACGGAATATCTGATCAACGAAAAGTTTTAGGTAAAATGAAAAGAAAAATGACACATCTGAAAGCAATTGCTGAAAAATATAGGGACACATAATGAGGGAAAAGAGATTAAAAAAATTGATACTCACAGGATAGTTTGAAGTCAGGTGTTAGGAAAACAACGCATAACATAAATAGCGATCTTCAGTAATGACAACAAATTTGAGAAGAGATAACAAAACTGAAAAAAATATGTTGAGTGCCACAAAAGCCAGGAAATTGTAGAATTCATTGGTCACTAATATCTTGAATATTTTACAAGGAGATTATATAATATTGCCAAATGCAACCTGTTTTTGCATGCTGGGGAAATCTATTTCTTTAACAGCTGCATTTAACGTTTTTTCGACTCAAAAAAAAATATGACTTTAGCATGGAACTTGTATAAATATGGAATCTCGATTAGAAACTGTTTCTCCTGATCTAGAGATAATGCGAGCGCTACCGTATTTAATGTAGGGAAACAATTAAAATCCCACGTTTTCAACTTTCGTCCTTCTTCAGACTAAATAACATTTTTTGAAGGAATCATGCGTATGTATTAAGGGACAATGTCATAACATAAAAAGTAATTTATAATTGTACATCAATGAAAGCTTTAAATAACGTTAGATATTAAACTTTAATTATTTTACATTATCGAGTCCGAAAAGTCTACATAAATTACTTAAATGATTTCATTCAACCTTCTTCCTCTTTTGTATTTTTGTTACTGTTTGCCTTTAATGTCCTATTTTTTTTAAAAAAAATTCTATAATCCGGAATTTAAAATTTTCATGGAATGCTCAAACAATTTTGTACTTTCTAGATATATTCTCCTTAATAAACTATATTAAGCGTTGATTAAAGCTATAATTTAAGTCGAAATTATGATGAATGGGGAATTCATTGAGTGTATTTGCATTGAGCGTTTGTTTTCATATATTTTTTTTTTTAAAATACATGATGTTTCAATATGAATTTATTGCGATTTTTTTGCATTTATTTCCAGCCTGAGATTATAATTTTTAGTAATAATTAATTATTTTATTGTTCTTAAATTAGTTGTAATAAATGTTATATTAAACTAGGTTTAATTATTTTGAATTATAGTAATTACAAAGAATTAGTCTGATATATATATACACATATATACACACACACACATATATATGTATGTGTATATATATATATATATATATATATATATATATATATATATATATATATATATATATATATATATATATACATATGTGTGTGTAACTGTATATATTAGGTTGGTGCAAAAATAATTTCGTTTTCTAACATATGTTACTATGTGAGAAAACGAAATTATTTTTGCACCAACCTAATACATACATAAAAACACACATTCTGTTAAAAATAAAAATCGTATTTGATAATGGCTAAAAGAATAAATAAAAACGCTCGGAAATGCATAATTCTGGTTGTTTTTTTTTTTTTACACATTTTCTGATATTAGAGAAAACTTGTACAAACGCAGGAAAAATTACATCAGAAAAAAGTTAATCGCAGTATCTTGTCCGTAGTCTTTAACAAAACTTTTATTAGTAACTTGATAACAAGCGGGGATGATTTCTGGGACGGTATTATATTTTATAGTTTCATCAGACTAAAATTATGTTTTTTCTTTTTTTATTGTAATTATATATTGGTATGAAAGGGAAGCGAATATATACAGAAACTCATTTGTTATAATTTTACATCGTGCAGGAATGATGACAATTTTAGAATACTGAATTTTTAACGTTAAATTCTTTACGAAGTCTAACCAAATTCAATTTGATTATTTATGCATTTTTAAAAAATTTTTAATCACATTTCTGACAAGATTTTCTCCACTAGAAGATACGCCAAGATAATAGGAAATGTAAGAACTTAATAACAAATTCATTGTCTCTGAGCTAGGGATTAAAGAATAGCAATAGGTTTTCGTCTTAGTAAATGGCTTTTGCGTTTAATTAAACTGGCATCTTTTAGTATTGAAATTATGGTCAGGTTTCTTACTGAGATCAACTAACGTATACAGTGGATTGTTTTATAAAAGAGTCATTTATATTAATATAATCATTTAATGAAGTTCCTCAAGTAGATTATATTTACCAATATAACAAATTACATTTATCCTTTAAGTTTCATCATGCAATATTTTGTTTTGTATATATTAATTTGTCAAAACTTTCCATAATGGTGCAATGATATATAAAAATGTATATATGCTCTTTTCTCAAATATATATATATATATATATATATATATATATATATATATATATATATATATATATATATATATACACGCATACACATAAACGCACATATATATATATATATATATATATATATATATATACATATATATATATATATATATATATATATATATATATATATATATATATATATATTTACACGTGTGGGAGAAGATGATATATGCACATTTATATATCAGTAGAAAGTTGTCATCGAATACTATCTATATATGTATATATATATATTTTATATATATCTATATCTATATATACACACACCCTCACACACAGACACACACACACACACACACACATATATATATATATATATATATATATATATATATATATATATATATATATATATATATATATATATATTAAAGACATTTCTATGTTTCACGTACTTTTTATAGATACAAGTATTTAAGTAACTTGTGTTTGTGCGCATATGTCTGTGTGTGTGTGTGTGTCCGTGCGCGTCTTAATATATGGTGATTGGGAAAATTGCAAAAACATGAAAAGATGATTTTATGCTTACATTTACCCTTTGAATTATCCCGAATGATTAGAGACACGACTGCGGAATTTTTGAAAATTAAGAGACGCCTACACTTTATTTGCAGCACAGTTTAATAAATGTCATTAGGTTCACAATGATTGTATTGAAAATTATTATGTTATCTTTAATGCGCATTCAAAAATATTAAACCCCTCCAGGTTTAAAACTTCTCAATGTTTAACAATTTATTTATCGCCGTCCTATTTAATATTCCATAACAACAACAATGTTAAGTTTTTAAAATAAATATTATCTTGGTTTTGTATTGAGAAAAATTGACATGTTATTTTCTTTGATCGCGTTTATTAAAATTTCATAACAGAAATTATGCGTGTCTTGAAAAAGTATTGTTTTCTTAATTGTAGATTCGAAAATCCTGTGAAAATCAAGTTAAAATTCAATTGCCCTCTTAATTTCATAATCTACAATTTTTCCAGAAGAAAACGTAACAAGCTTGCAGATATTCTGATTAAAATTCAAAACTTTTCCTCTATTATGTGACTTCGTAACCTTCATAGTTGTGACGAATATTTGGCTTGGATGTAAATGCTGATATAAGTTGCGTTAATGTACGCTGATGTGAAAAGTTCAAGCGCCAACAGACTTGATACCATAAAGACACACGCATTCTTAATTAATAGGAAGGTTAGACATTTCATAGATATGCAGCACATGTTCAACGTGATTAGTATTAGTAGTTCTTTGATGTTAGCACAATTAAGCAAATTATTATTTTACTTTTATGAATCAGATTCTGGAGCGAAACATACTAGATACTTAAGCCAAAATTGGCATATAAGATCAGAATTCGTTGACAAAAATAATGTTTACTGTATAAGAACCAAAGTAGACAATATTGATAAAATGAATAATTGCTGATGATTTTTATGCAGTAAGTAGTACAGTCAAACGTGCTTGCCGCTAGACAATCATTTTAGTCACAACACTGGCGTGTTCGTCTGAAGTGTTGAAATAAGAGTTGTCCCATTAGTATGTTCCGTGATAAAAGCAAGTATTTATATTGGTGATTAGAATGTTCAGTGATGAAAGCAATTATATTTGCTGGTGATTGTCATGATTGCGGCAAATATGAGTGTTCCACCTAAGATGAAACCCGAGTTATCATGAAGTGAGGTAGCACAAGCTATAACATTAATGTTTTGGGATAGGATCTGAACAGTTCTATAAACACACAGAACAATATAGACTCCATTCTACTGTCATTTGCGCAATATGCATATGGCGTGCAGTTGCAGCAAAATAATAAACAGCAAATCTGATTTCAATACAGCTAAAACTTTTGTACAATATTCTGTTTCCTCAGTGTTGACACACGCGTGTGCAAACAACCGTAAGTGGGTGCGCGCTCACACACACACATATGTGTGTGTAAATAGACAATATAAATATATTATATCGTTCAGAGGACGAAACGCGTCGGATAAGTTAAAGTTTCTTTTTTTCTTATATATATATATATATATATATATATATATATATATATATATATATATATATATATATATACACACACACACATATATATATCTATATATATCTATATATATATCTATATATATATATATCTATATATACATATATATATATATATATATATATATATATATATATATATATATATATATATATATATATATATATATATATATATATGAATGGTTCTGCACAAGCTTTCACCATTTTAATCAAGTCACTTGTCTGGGTTTCCTGGCGGTTTACCTTGATTCGATGTAGAGCGCCCATGGCTAAGATACAAAGACATGGTGAAGAGCAACTTGTCAGCTCTCAATATACCTCATGACACCCCCGTGCTTTTAGCCTTGGAGCTGTTAGAATGGAGAACAACGTGTTTTAGTGGACTCAGCGGCTTTCAGTCAGCTTGTCTAAATCGTCTTCAAGAAGTGAGAGCAATATCTAAAAGGTCAGCCAATCTAACAATGATCTCATCCCTCAATTCTTACTCTTGTTTCATATGCGGCCCCCGTTGTAAATCATTACTGGCCCTTAAGTACCACTTAAGCTGATAGCACAACATTTCATAACTGATACAATTAAGCTGTCAGATCATCAAATGTCGAAACCGATATATATATATATATATATATATATATATATATATATATATATATATATCGGCAATAAAATGTTTCTTTCTGCACAAATTATTGCAAATCCATTCAGTCTCTTCAATAAAAGTTTAATATAAATTTTTTTTTTTAAATATGAGTTAGGAAATAAAACTTCTTGGCATTAAATGTGCATTAGAAAACTAATTGAATGTTAGAACAGGGTCTGAAAGAATTAGCAAAAGAACAAAATATTTTGAGAACAACAACGGATAGGGAAAGTGGAGAGACATGATGACCTACGTCCTGAAAGGACACGGCACAAAAGATCTCCCCCTCCTCTGTCGGGAGAGTTCGATAACGTATGTGACATTATAGAGTTTCCGTTTAGATTCCATTGTAAGTTCTTCAGTATACTTTCTTTTCTGGAACTTATGTTTGTAGGTTTCATGCCTTGTTGTGGTGATGGCACATCAAAAATATTATATAGCATTTTAATCGGTTTTTCCAATGTTTCATGTTGAAACTTTTTTTCAACTGATTATGGTACCTTTTAAGTTCAATCTTTTACCTTTTACCACGTAAATCAACTTCCCATTTCTTGCTGCTATGATGCCGACTTCCTATGTTTATTTACCTTCCTTATATACACTAATGAACACTTTATCGCCGATCTTGAAACTTTTCTTATCGTTTTTGTTATATGCTCGTGTTTTTTGAATTGGTTATAATTGTCGAACTTAGATTTTAATTTTATAACAAACTCTATTTCCGCGAGAAACATGTCTGATGGCGCATTGGGGTTAGGTGTTACATGGCAAATTCTCAGAAGATTTTGAAGTGTTGCTCATATATTTCTCAAGACTTGGTCTCTTCAACGCTCTTTTGAACACTCCCCAAAAGCGTTCCGCTTGTCCGTTCAAACTTAGGTGATATGGCTGAGTCGTAATATATTCAATGGTCAAGATCTTATAAAAATCTTCGAGTTCTCTCCGCGTGAATAGCGTTCCGTTATCGGAGACAGTGGTATCTGGTATACTATATCACGCAATCAGTTCATGCAAGAAATTCACTCTCACTGAAGTTGTTGGATTTTTGTACTTATAAATTTCCGGCCATTCATCAAACTCTCATCTACCACAAGAAAATATGATCCAATCATAGGAACTTTAAAATCTATATGCAGTCATGAATACGACATGTCTCTCTCTGGCCAAGGTTCTATCTTACCGATGGGTAAATTTGTTCCCAGATCTCAAACTCAGCAAGCTTTCACTACTTTTTCAATATGTTCGTCCATTCTAGTCTAACAGACGATCATTCTAATCAGACATAAAATTCTGGAAATACCAGGACGCCTACTATGAAAATCCTTCAATCTTCCCTTCTATAATACTGTAGTTTTGAAAAACTTTTGACGAAACATAATTTCATCGCTGGATTTCGTTATTCGTTACTTTATTTCAATGCTTTTTTTATTTTTGCAATGAACTCGTCATATTCCTTGTTACCTTATAATTCTGTCAGCGTAACTGTTAACTCGCGTACTACGTCGCACAATTTCTTTTTTTTAAATTTCGATTCCATTTTTAGTGCTACAAATGTGTCCGCAATTTCAGGTATTAATCTTGTAAATCCATTCGTATATCCTCATGTTTTAGACGGTTCGTATTCCATCGCAAAATCGTAGATTATTAACATGGCACACCTTCGTTGTAGTCCATTAGCTGTATGCATAGGTATTCCATTCTTTGAACTATATGTTGTTAACAAAGTATGTGGTTTGTGTACAACATAAAAATTTCGTCCATAAATAAATTTATGAAATTCCTCGCACAAATATAATCGATCGAGTGCTCTACCAAACTTCATCTACCATCTAGATCGCAGCAAACGTCCCCTACTGTCTAGATCTACAAAACTCCATATAAAATCCAGATCACAATAAAATCTCTCTACTGTCACGATCGACCAAACTCCCTCTACCATCTAGATTGCAGCAAACTCTATCTAGATCTACCAAACTCCACCTACAATCTAGATCTACGAAACTCCAGCTACAATCTAGATAGAAGCAAATTCCCTCTATTTAGATTTACCAACCTCCATCTACCATCTATATCGCAGCAAACGCCCTCTACCATCTATATCGCAGCAAACGCCCTCTACTATCTAGTTCTACAATATTCCCTCTACAATGTAGAATGCAGAAAACTCTCTACCATCTATATCCCAGAAAAATCACTCTACCATCTAGTTAGGCCAAACACCCTCAACTATCTAGATCTACCAATCTCCCTCTACCATCTTGAACGGAGGAAATTTCTTTCTACTATTTAGAACTACTAAACTCTATCTACCATCTACATCGCAGGAAACCCCTTCTACCCCAATGATCTACCAAACTCCCTCTACTATCTATAACACAGTAAACGCCCTCTAGATAGTATCTAGATCTACCAATCTCCATTTACTATCAAGATCGCAGCAAACTCCCTATACTATCTAGATCTACCAACCTCCATCTACCATCTATATCTCAGCAAATTCCCTCTACTATCTACATCTACCAAACTCCCTCTATCATCTAGAACGCAGCAAACTCCCTCTCCTATCTCGATCAACCAGCATCAATCTACCATCTATATTGCAGCAATCTCCCTCTACTATCTATACCTAACTCCATCTACCATCTAGAAAGCAGCAAACTCATTCTATTATTTAGATCTACCAAATTCCATTTACCATGTTCATCGGAGCAAACTCCCTCTACTATCTAGATCGCAGTAGCATTTATATCTCTATCGTGTATTTTTGTCCCTATTCTGATATTAAAATGCCTGCTGAGTATAAAATTCACCTCCTTATATATCTCAGAAAAAATCCTTGTTCTGAGTATACTTATCCTATTAATTCCAGATTAATTAAAACGTTCTCGTTGCTCACATGTCTATGACACATCACTTATAGTAATACTTTTTTTTATATATATTTACATTTTATTATATATTATATAATGGGCCGAGCATGTGAGCAACGATGTGGTCTTAGAGAGGTTGCAGACAAGGAGAAGACTTATAATTAATATGAAAAAGAGGCAGTTCACGTGTCTGGGACACATAACGAGGAAGTTGGGGGTGAATTATCTGATAATCACTGGTCGAATAGAGGAAAAGAGAGACAACGGAAAGCAGTGCGAGCTTGAGCAGCTTGACAGAACGGGGTCTGGATGACGAAACAGATAGAAGGAGATTGCTGAGAGCTGCAAGGGATAGAGGGGTGTGGAGAGCCATAATCACCTACATCCTGAAAGAATATGGCACATGAAAAGAAAGCATATATTATAATGTTGTATCCCAGAAATGATTACTGAATGAGGGATATCCAAAACGATGGCTGGAAATGAAATGGTAAACATTTATTTCAACAACAAAATACTATACTCGCCAACAGTAGGTAAACCACTGCTAGTGGTGGACTACTTAGCCTATTAACCTCACTTATAATAGTGTCTAAAGTTTTTATAAGGATTGGGGCATACCCTTTATTGCTCATAAGTACGGTATTTAAAATATTATAATGCAATTTATTATATATTTACAGATTATTATATATTGTATCAACACATTTTATTCGGCTCATTTAGAGCTTTTTGTAACTGTATACTTCATCTACATGTACAGTTCCAAAAGACTATTTTGTTAATAAAATCACTCACTGGTTTTCTTTGTTTAGATATCTAATATCAAAATGTAATTATTCATTTGATGTCTACTGATTGCATATAATGAGAAATACATTCAATTAATCAAATAATTTCAAAAGACATACGGCTATCCTTGTATGAATTGAAAATTATTTGTAATTTATCAGCAATTATTTTTAATTGGTGTCTGTTTCCTAAGCGGTTCAATTTAAAAATAAAAAAAAATGCTCGATGAATGTATACATGTTGCTATCACTTTTGTTTCACTCCTAATCAAAGTATCGCCTCATTTAAAGTAAGAAATATATCTTACGATTTGAAAATATGCAATGAAGTAATATATATATATATATATATATATATATATATATATATATATATATATATACAAAGAAATAATCACACATAGAATCAATCAAATATTAATGCGATTACTGTTGACATACTACTACTACTAAGACATCACACTACATTATTGAACTATATGCTTAGTTCATGACATATAAACTGAATACACTTGTAAAATAGAATACGTGGATTTAACACATCACAATAAATATTTAAATAAAATTCTCACTTAAAATTTTGAAAAAATAGCGTTGCGTCTTTGCACGTTCCGAGATTGTGCATAACCGTCATTAATAGCAGATATTCAAAAAACATCTTTCGGTCGACAAACAAGTATTTCGTCTTCAAGTTTTTGATTTTATAAGGAGAAAAAAAAACATGCCTGATGATGAATAGAGGACTATTCGTAAGTACTAGCATTTTAACATCAAATAAACTGAAAACTGCAGACATCATTGGTTTCGACGAGGATCACTTCACTCTATGGATTAACAGTATTTTAATGCATATATTATGTCTATAGTGACGGATGTCACCATTAATGGCATTAATATTTCTGATTGATTCTCTGTGAGATTATTTCTTTGTATGTAAATTATATGCTGCCTAATGTTTTATGTTTATATATATATATATATATATATATATATATTAGATTGGTGCAAAATAATGACGTAATTATGTCGTTTTTTGACGTTAAAAATACGTCAAAAAACGACATTATTGCGTCATTATTTTTGCACCAACGTAATATATATATATATATATATATATATATATATATATATATATATATATATATATATATATATATATATATATATATTACTTACAAGCATAGGATGTTCCTATATATTGCATATAATATAGAATGTCGGGATACCATATGGTTTGATGTGCAAGAAAACAATAAATATAATATTTTATTATCAGAAATATAACTTTATAAAAAAGAATAAATAAACATTTATAAAAAGAATAAATAAAAATTCCATTAGCATTGTTATTCTTTCAAAATAGTTTATTCCTATCAGGGCTTTCTACTTCTACGTTAAGGAAAAAATAATAATCATTTCCCGAAACTGTCTTTCTTACGTCCAATAGGCAGCAATGAATTGTAATTGTAGGAACAAGATTAACATATAAATGATTAAAATAATAATTTAATCATATGTATGAATAACATTTCTTTGTTACATATATTTCTATGGATTCATGTCTTTGATATATTAATAAATAAAAGATTACGTTATATGTTTCGTTTGCATTTTACAATTGTGGCTTGAAAAAAAGAGATTGTCATTCTTTTTTATAAAGGTGGAGTTCGTAGGCAGTGCCTCCTAATATATGATGTTCATATAAATATATCGTAATTATTTTTGCCAAATTTTTATATTAATTAATTTTTTTTCTCTCTTTCTCTCCCTTTTCAGGAGAAACGACCGTTTGATGCTTGTGTGACAATCTCTTCTTACCCGTGTGTGTCAAATTACGACAGATCAGAGGGTGTTTCATCCTGCAAAAAGAGACAAGTTTCATATTTTCAGCAACACCGTAGACAAAACAATAAAAAAATAAAAATAAACAAAAAACAATACAAAAATGGAGCATTTACTCAAAAACAATTATCCGAAAAGAAGTTTGAAGAAAAAAATGTCAAATTAAAAAATAAAATCCATTAATTCTGTAGAAATATCTTAGATTACGTTTCGAATAGGAAATTGAACAGATTTGCTTTTTGAGAAAATCTGAACATGCTTTGCGGTAAAGAGAACTTCCTTGACTGTGAAGCTCTTTGTAGCCGAGCGGTCGAAGCACAACGGAGAGGAGGGTGGTTGGTTTTGCAACGGCGAACACAGTTTCGAATTCTGAAAGAGGGCAGATTTTGTTTATTCTGTTTTCTTCAGCATGTTGTATTGTAAACGACATAAAAATAGTTTGAAAAAATAACAAAGCACATTCTCAAATCCATGTCGAAGTGACGCTTGAAGTAATAAAAAAAATGATAATCATTTTTTTATTTATATTTTATATATATATATATATATATATATATATATATATATATATATATATATATATATATATATATATCAAACATAAGATATTTTATATCGGCAATAAAAGTATTAATAATCAATCGACATTTTCATTTTATTTTTCATTGGAATACTTTCGGCTGACACATTCAACTCAAGAATTTTCAGAGATCAGTATATATTTGAATAAATTCAACCATTTTAAATAAAATAAACCATTTATGCGCACTCTTTAGTAGTGTTATTTACTGTTTTACTGTCATTCCTACTTTCAGTATATTCTGCGAGTGTCAAATTCTTCATGTCCTCTTTCCTCGTTATTAACCTAAGTAAATTCAATTATTTAGTCTTTTTCTAAGTATGTGTAACCGTTTACATTCTATTTTCTTTAAAACTTTGCCGTACTCAGATTTTCAGTCAATGGTCTCAGCATCTATTTATATAAAAAAAATTACATTTCCGTTGCCTAAAATCTCTTCATCGTTTGTGAAGTGATTAGTATTATAATTAAGAAATTATGACATAATTTCACACCCAGAAAAGAAATAAAGCAACTAAGATACAAGAGGGTACAGAGAATAAAAGAACACGAGAAAAATTACTGGGAAGATAGGATAATGAAAAACATTACTGGGGAGAAAGTATAATTGAAAAAGAGAGAGGATAGACATAGACTTTACATTTCAATTTGTTAATATCGCAATTGCTAGGAAGTGATTTCCACAGTTGAGAAGTGAAAGAGAAGGAGCTATTAGAATAGAACTTACAGATGCATCTAGCTGTTTAAAGAATAAAATGAGGAGACCTTACCGCCAATCTAGTACTACGCATAAATCCATAAAGTCTAGTTACCAAAGAGCAAAGCTCATCAGAATAATTTCCATGAAAAGTCGGAAAAAGTTACTGAAACATCATTTCCATGTGATTTCCTTTTTCAGGACATAGGAAAACATGATTCTCTTTAGATATTAGAAATATTTGTATTATAAGTAACACACT
This sequence comes from Acanthosepion lycidas, assembly GCA_963932145.1. Taxonomy (NCBI): domain Eukaryota; kingdom Metazoa; phylum Mollusca; class Cephalopoda; order Sepiida; family Sepiidae; genus Acanthosepion; species Acanthosepion lycidas. The sequence goes on from OZ010571.1 coordinate 21,315,813, forward strand.
CAATCCCTACCATGTGTAGGGAGATAAATTGCTATCCGCTTCTTTCACTTCTTCCAATATTTTCTCTGTGATATTTTCAAAGCCATTATTCTCATTATGTGCCAGAGGAATTTCAAATTTCTCTTTCAGATTCTAAATATAAATGCCCGTTCTGTTTCCATTTTCTTTCAAATTTGAGCCTTGCTCACATGTTCCGGTCATGACATTCTCAAGAATCTTCTGCTATCTCAACTCTACTTTGCAACTGAGAGAAAATCGTCGAACGAGCATTGCTATATAGAAGGAGGCACATCGATCTGGTGTAATCGTTTGCAAACTTGTCTTACTAGCACAAGTTGGAATGCATTCGATCATTTCTGTGGGATGTAAAATTTCACACTTGTGACACATGTAAGCTGGGCTTAAAATGTCACAGTTGCCATATAGAAGGAAAGATATTACATACCATCTGAGCACACTTCTCTTTGATTCGAACATAAATAATTTGTTTACTTTTTCAAATATATTTTGTTTTTGGAAGGCAGCATTTGATATTACAGTGTATAAGAGAAACCCGGATATAAGAGAAACACGGATATAAGAGAGATTTTATCTGGTCCCACATTAGAGCCATTCTTACCTAAACAAAATAGACCAAACCTGGATATAAGAGAAACCCGGATATAAGAGACTTCTTCTCTGTTCCCACAACGCTCATATATCCGGGTTACACTGTATAATATGTTAATATATTATCGCATTTTCAATCTTCATATATTTACAATTATGTAATTCTCTGGTTTCGTTATCTCCCTTTTGAAGCCTTCGTATAGGGAATCTCTTTTGTTGACAACATTAGATTCTGTTTTCATATAATTGATAGGAAATGTTTCCGTCTTGTTCTTTAATTTCTGTTTCAGAGTTTCTGCAGTTTTCATTCTGTGCCTGACATCAACACATATTTGCGTGTTTTGTTGCTAATATTGTGTCCACCAATCATAAATTCGGATACCTGTTCTAGTTCGCTTAAGTGTACGGCACTGTAAATGTATAATAAATCCAGGGAGATGACGTACTCCCGCAATTCATTGTCTAGCTGTCGACAGGCACTTTCTTCGCGCTATATATCCTCGAGCGCCTAATATATTTTCCCCTAAAAATCAGGTTTCGTAGCGTTTTAACATCATCTAAATGTCATCAGTTATCTATTACTTTTGTGTTTTCTATGAAACATATGTATACATCGTTCTACATTTCTATTGCTCTTGTAGATAGAGAAAAATATCGTGGACTGAATTATGAATTGCAATTGATCTGGACTTGTAGAGAGGTTACTATTATTCCCATCGATTTGAGAACAGTTGCTACTATATCTAAAGTATACAAACAATGGCTGAAAAATGTCAGTCCAAGAATCTAATTAAGGTCTCTACGTAAATGCCTGTTTTCTAAGAATAACATTTAACCTAAATTAGTCTATGAACTACTCTGACGTGTAGGAACATGGTTTTCGGTTCAACGGGACTGTTCTATTTACATCTTGAAAGCTGAGATGAAAGTTAATAATCGCTACATGCAAACAACTAGAGGGCCTCTAGCGGTCCGCCAGTAGTAGCATTGCCAAGATAAACACACCGGCGGACCGACAGCGGGCCTCTAGAGGTAAACGCTACAGGCATGCCGCCACCGAATTGAAGATTGGTGGCTGGCGTCTAGGGATAATATCGTTTTTTGCAAATATCTAAACAGGTTCTTTTTACTGCCACACCAAGTCAAAATTGATTTAAATATAAAGGTCCTATTTCCCATTTTATTGTTAAAATAGATACAAAAGTATCTCGTTTAAGGAAAAAAAAGGTTGGATGTTAGGCGCCTTTCGCCCGACACCTCTTCAGAAAAATTGTCGGCAGTAGAAAACAAAGAAATTGATAAGAAAAATTATTATCAACGTCCGATGTTAAAAAGAATAGATTACCAACAGGTAATAAAAGGGTGAAAATTAAAGGAAGAGGTGGGGAAAAACAAACCTTATGAGTCCTAAATATTTTCTAGGTTATGCAGTAATCTCCCCGAATAGGATCAACCTGAATTTCATCTCCCTTTGTCTACACAAGGCAGGACGTTGCATATTAATAATAATAGACACCAAGATATCTAAATGGAGTCTCTTTCTAGCCCTGCGTATAACAGAAAAGTAATCCTGAGAATAATTCGTCCAGCAATCGATAGAATTTAAAAGGTGTTCACTAATCACTGACTCATGAGTCCGTGAACACCCGGATGTAATTGGTTCATGCCTACGCACTTTACCCGGAACGTACTCGGCGATCCTCACTTCTAACCGTTGGATAGTCTTGCACACATAGTCGATCTCACACCGAAATTTGTATTGTTATATAATTAAATTTAATTTTTTCAAATACTATTATTATTAAGGAATTAGACTCAGTTGAATAGAATGACACCCGTAAAATAATAGTGTATGTGATGGTTAAGGATATATTTGCATCTTGATGGCCTACATTTTAGATGTAAGTTGCAAGGCTAATTTTCGACGTTCTGTTTTTTAAGTATTTTATGCCACTAAATACGGTACTCTCAAGTAATGAATTTAATCTCTGACTGAAAATATCAATATTAATTTATAAAATTTCTGAAGCATATTATCTTTTGTGAATTTAGTTTTATAAGCTGGAAGAGAAACAGAATAATACAAGCGTTATTCACTTTAATTTTTATGTGTACTTTTCTATATTCTTATTTACTATGGAAACAGTTACGTTGATACCCATGTTAGAAATATCAGTATATTCAATGAACGTGGTCATAGTGTGAACATTCTTGAAAGTCGTGTGATATTTTCCAATTTCATTGCCAGCCATCTAACTCGTTTTTGACTCTGCATGACCTCAGAACCAAATCCTAATTTCTGGGTAGATACATAATACAATTCAGAATGGACATTGAAATTATTTTCTGGCATAAATGATTAATATGTTAAAAGTAATCAATCAGTGAAAAAAAATGGAAGAATATCCGCTTGAAGGCTAATAATACATTTGCAGTTTTTCTTTCGTTTTCAGAAATAAAATTTTATTCAGTATTTTTTGGCCAGAGAATCCAAATTTGCTTTCTGTTAGAAAATGGATATGAAAAAAAATAGGTGTCTTATACTTCGCCTTGAAGCAGGTTTCATATTTTACAAGAATGGGTAAATATATAACATTAGTTTCTGATCAGTTTCTTTATATCTGTGATTTCTGTCACATGTTTCAGACTGCTGTACCCTCAAGCCATCCACGGTTGTTTGTCGTATTCAGTAAGCTTCCAGCAGTGTTGATCGAAATATCGTAATTGAACCAGCGGGGTATGTTTTTTTTTCTTCATTCTTCTATGCCGCACGTTCGGCCTTCATTCTTCACAATGCATTTCCGTATTCATAACCGTCAATTCCTATTTCTGATGTTTATCTATCGCATTGTATTAGAGTCAATTTGAAGACGTTTTAATGGATAGGCGCTAGAAATGAGAAATAGAATATCCAAGTTCGAATTCCTCTTTCAATTGCTTCATATACATAAACATAATAACATCGGGAAAGGTTAATATAAATCTCCCCACCATCTATGAGTAATCCAAAATATTTTTCGCTTTTAGATAACACACTAACTTTTGATAAGCCGTAAAAGACAAATTGATAAAAAGAAAGAAAGAATAGAAACAGGTAAACAGAATCAATGTACATTTCTAGACAAGATGAAAGACAGTTGAACTCACGTTTCGACTTCACAGGTGGTTCCTCCTACAGAATTTAATGTGAAGTCATTGTCTTCAGTGATTACCAAAACTGTTACGTCCAGATTATCAACAGACATGAACAGAGCTTTTGAAAGAAACTTTAAAGGTTTTGAGAGCCAAATTGCAACTGATCATTAAATTTGGATTTGTTAATTCGATTCTGTAAACAAAAGACAGACAAAGCAATGCTTACCCAATATTTGAAAAAGGGTCCATTAAAAGCAAATTTATTTTCAGAAAATTTATTCGTCTCATCAAAATGGGAAGCGTTGCGTAGATTTCGATCCGAAATCTTTAGACATGTATCTTAAATTTCTGACTTAGCAACCTTTTTATGTTTTGGAATTTCCCTCTTAAGAAAAAATATGTAAATGCGCTTTGTTTGAGACTTGTAGTTGCATAAAAAAATCTGCCCTTTTATAGGTAAATTCACAGGAATCGCAGCCCTTCTTGGGCGGCATCATCGCTTACGGAAGCGTCGAGATCATGATGGGAATTATGGGGATAAAATACCTACATTTAAAATGTTTGCGCTTAATTTCATTTTCTACAGTATTTTTGAATGCATCTCACATGAAATATTTCGTATGGATTCAAGTGATCGATTTTAATGAAGATTGATCATCAAATTATTCAATGAATAGGATACCACTGCAAATTAATATTTTATTTTCTATCCATTATAATTATATTCTGAGGGAATTCTTTTGTAAGAAGAATTTTACCGCAGTGTTGAATATGGCTTTCAATTTCTTTATGAATAGGCAAATAAAGTTATATTTATGTCAAAAGAAAAGACCAATTCACGCATTCTTTTCAGTAAGAGCCGTTGGGCATTTTCCAGAAAATACATGATTGTTAAAGCTTTCTCTCTAAAAAAAAAAGAATCACATGGTGGTATTTCAAGCATAGATATAAAAGGAAGTACAAAAATGGCGTATGTTATTATAAATTAAGTTTTGAATAATATTTATGACAGAAATTGAAAATAGAAATTTTTCGGATGCAACTATGAATAAAATCTTTTCAGGTTTATTTATACCTTATTTACGTTTCGATTGTTGTGCTATTTCAATATAATTGGTAGAACAAATGAATTAGATTGTTTTCTGTTCTGGAAGTAGATCAAAACTTTCTTTTTTTAGAATTATTTCAAACTTACATTCATTTTTTCTGTCGGAATACATATCGAAACAGTTGATCTAGAATATGAAGAATTTAATCCCATACGGAAAACACGTATCTCTTCTTCTCTCTTTCTTTAATGCCATCATTCTTTCTCGTTCACTTTATATGTTTTATTATTATTATTATTAACATTATTATTATTAACATTATTATTAACATTATTATTATTATTATTATTATTATTACCATCCTCCCCCTCCTTCTCCTTTCTTCTTCTTCTTTTTATTATTATTATTATTATTGTTCTTATTAACATTATTATTAACATTATTATTATTATTATTATTATTATTATTATTACCATCCTCCCCCTCCTTCTCCTTTCTTCTTCTTCTTCTTTTTATTATTATTATTATTATTATTATTATTATTATTAACATTATTATTATTATTACCATCCTCCCCCTCCTTCTCCTTTCTTCTTCTTCTTTTTATTATTATTATTATTATTATTATTATTATTATTATTATTATTATTATTATTATTAACATTATTATTATTATTACCATCCTCCCCCTCCTTCTCCTTTCTTCTTCTTCTTTTTATTATTATTATTATTATTATTATTATTATTATTATTATTATTATTATTTCTTTTGATGTTTGGCGTTTACACTTTTCTTTCTGGGTCCCGCCTAATGTTAGAAATGGCATCAGGACACTTTCCACTGAAAAAAACAAACAAAAAAAAAAACATAGATATAGCCCTTCGTAAAGGACTTTATCCATGTCAGAACATTTTTTTGTATCTCTTTGAGACATGGAATTCCAAGAATCCCTTCAATTAGTCTACTGGAATCTTTTCCAACCAATCCTAGGGCTCCAACTAGAACAGGGATTGTTGATGTTCCCATATGCCACATTTTGAGATTTCTATTTCAATGTGCTAGTATTTTGACAGCTTTTTGAATATCTTCATACATTGCAGTCTGCAGTGACTGCCATATGAATAAGGAGACACTTTTTTTGTTTGTGGTCTCTAATAACAATTTATTATTATTATTATTATTATTATTATTATTATTATTATTAACACCTACGATAGACATTTTAATGACCAATTTTCCAAATTAGGAATAAACCTTCTCAGACAAGGAGAAATTCTGTCAGAAATTTTTCAAATTTCTAGTCCATATGTTCGGCTTTCTCATCATAAGTGAAGGCAGAGACAATTGCTGACAACTCCCTGCAATTTAGGAAATATAATATGTACGTTAATTAATATAAACAAAACCAAACAATTTCCTTGTACGAGTGTCCTGTTTATGAATTCGGGAGCAAGACCCCTGATCGTGAGATTGGAGTTTTTGCGAAGTGTGAAACCACCGTTTAATTGCTGTTGTTCCAAGGTACAGACTTCATTAAAACGTGAAAAATATCCATTATATAATTTTTCTCTAAGTTATAATGTCACGATCATATGCGCATTAAAGGGTGAAAAACTGTTACATTATAGGCATTTCAGAACATTACTGCAGTATTCATAATTAATTTTGTTCAGTGCCGGCTTATATTTTAATATAAATTTATTGTAATATCTGTAGCTTATTCACGCTCTAATGAACGCTCAGCACACTGTCAACCGTTTGCATTTAAAAGCATAATGAAAAATTACGGTAGAGGATATCAACGCAAAGCTTTGTATAAATACTTGTACACCTGAACAACATATGGTTTTGTACTATTTGCACCCCTGAAGATGATCTTGGAAAAAGATCGAAAGTACATTGGAATTTAAATTAATGGAATTTAAATAGTTATCCCATCTTTTAATATCAATACAGGGAATGTTATTCGTGAATATGAAAATATTATATTAAAAATTAGCATACATTATGTCTGTAATTTGTTCAATCAAACATGTCTTATCTATCTATCTATCTATCTATCTATCTATCTATCTATCTATCTATCTATCTATCTATGTATATGTGTGTGCGCGCGCGCGTGTGTGTGAGTGTGTGTGTGTGTGTGTGTGTGTGTGTGTGTGTGTGTGTGCATGTGAAATATGTTTTCAATGTGACATTCCTATAAGAACTTGGTTGAGACAAATAGTTGAAATGATCATTATCTCTCACTTTTTGCCAAGTTTATTTCCTTGTTTGTTCTGACATGAGACACAAGGAATATCTCAAACGTTTGTACGAATGTGGTAGACAAACTTGCGAACCTGCGACTTCAAACTATACATTATCTTGAGTAGCTACAAACTATTATAGATGTTCGATTTGGGAAGTTAAAAATTTTACAATTATCCTAATGAATATTAGTGAATATATATGACAATGCGACGCTTATATTTAATCTGAATAAGAATATGGTTTAGTAGAGATTATGCCAATCTTAGAGAGGATAAATTAAACTGATGAGAGAAAGGACACATAGTGTAAGGTTTTATGTCGTATAACAGTTTATAATTCTCACTTCTAAGTGAATACATTGACAAATGTCATAGAAATGGACTTGTTAGATCATATTTTTAGGTGAGTGCTGTGCTATTGCGGCAATAAAATTAACAAAGTAATATCAGCTTAAACACCAGACATGCAGGAAGATTCCACGAATTGTAAGTGTAATTTATATATCCTACAATCTTCAATTTTCACCTTTGAACAACATCCACTTAGATAAGAATGCTACGACGAAGCTTATATGAATGAAATATAAATGGCTTCATTGATAGTTGAAAAACAAGACTGAGATCCATTTTCCTAGCAACGCCTAAGAAGCCAGGCGCAAATGAAAGTGAGCTCCATCAGACAATTAGCTTAATGAGCCACGTTTTTTTTACGCATTTCACTTTTAAAGAAAGTAAGGGTTGCTACTAGAATGCAGGGTGTTACATAGAATGAAAAGACTGTGTATGGCGGGTTTTGGGAAAAGGATAGAAGATGAACAGGTTTCATGTCAACAGAAGATGGCAGTTGATATTGCATGTAAATTTTTGAAGGTCGTAGTTATCAGGGAAGCAAACAATAGGAAGGGAATTTCCACAGTCGGGAAGTGCGAGTAAAGAAACTGTTGGAATAGTATTTGCGGTTGCAGTTAACTATTTCAACAGTAAAAATGTGGCACTTTTGTAGCATGTTTAAATTCATGTAGTCGCGAACAAAAAGCTCGTATTTGTAGAAAAGACAGAAAAAAAACCACATCAAGTCTGTGAGAAAGTGACAGATGTCGAGATGCCAAGTCAGCATCAGTTAAAATGCCGAAACTTTTGATTTTGTCAAGAACCTCGAGAGGGAGAGAGGGGTCACCAGATCAGAACAAATCTTATCAACTGAATTATGGTGGAGAGAAGTGAGAGCGGATTAAGACCGCTAATAGGACATGAACACTGCAGTTTTATTTAAAAGAATTGGAGGAAACAGTTCGAAATGTACGATATGTAGAATAATTTATATCTATGTATTATAGATTATGAAAATGCATTTTGTAAATTAGCACACAGATATTTTATTTTATTTGATTATTATTAAATTTTATTTACACGTATGTAAGAATAATATAGAAGATATACTGGGAGTAACAATTCTGCATGGACATAAAAACAAATCTGTAAATTTAGCCAATGAAATAGAAATGGGCATAAGATCGGGATACGTTTCCTCACTGAATTAATTCCACTTTTACAGCGAAGCGATCGTGAAAAGCATCCTACCAGGATTCGTTTTTAATCAGGCAGGATCTTTTCAACACAATATACCCAGAATACACAGAAATAAAAGTAAATAGGATCAACTATCCTCCGGTTAACACTCAATACCAGTTTTTTTTTTGTTTTGTTTTTTTAAACGGGGTAAAAATTTATTGTTTTCTATTTAGCTTTGGGGTTCCGGTTCTTTCTAAACTCTACTTTCACGCTATACTTCTAAAATCTCTGATTAATATATGTATATGTTTCACTATCCTATGTCTATGTACAGTATTTACATTATTCGGCCTATTGTCCGCATCTTTTTCGCCATATTTATCACAACGTTTCGGCCGTTGTACGCTCCGGCCTTCTTCAGGTGGTTGGAATGTCGAACTGAACCCTGTATTTCGGTCACTGGGGTAGACTATTATAGTTCCACATTCCATGTCTAATGAATGACACTTATCGGTTATCCCATGTTAATTCCCCTCTCCAGGTTCTCCACCGCCTTAACCATGTATTGAAGTACACACTTTGGGTCCTGTCACTTGATCTAACCAATCCCTTTATCCGCTATGTCATGTGTCCAACTGAACTATAAAATGTTACTTTCTAATTAAACCTTGACCTCTTCATATTTAGAGTTGACCATTATCGTCCATGCATACAACACTACAATATAAATCTCTAACGTGGGTGGATCTTGGGCCTTGTATTTGGTGAATATTAGTAAAACAAATCATAGAGCAGTAATTCTTAAATCAGTAAAGGAAAAAAAAGTTCGGACTAAGCAACAATTTTAAGAAGAGAGTATGTATGTTTATCATCAACGAATTACGAATTGAATATACCAACCTCAAGCAAGTAAGAAAATTTGCATAAGTTATTTGACAGATGACAAAAAATATGACATCGAAAGTCTTTTGAAGCAAGAAGATATCGTTTGGAACAAAGAAAATCACCGAACACTTATGCAATATGAATCCTGTTATACAGCAATGTATATAAATATATAAGTGCATTATATATGTTCCAAAGGTTTTCATAGCGGGAAGTGATAGCAGGGACAAGCTCTCACTTACTATATAGTTCTTTCGTGGTATGCATCTCAAACAGTCTCTGACTACTAGATCGTGCTCCAAGATGGAAAATTGGCGAAGGAGGAAAACAGGCGCCTCATAAGCATCTGTTTCGGAAAGTCGGAAGTCCTCGGCTGCATTGCGGTCATATTGAAACACAGGGAACGTTAAGCAAGTAAACTCTGACAGAAAACCCAGAGTGGAATGCCGAAGGCAGTCGGCTGTCAACATTGACAAATTTATAACAACTTCTTTAACCAAACCTTCCTCAAAGTGTAATGTTCTGTAACAGGCACGTGCGTCTGCGTGTGTGTAGGTGGGGGCGAACTTTAGTAGAAGGTAACTGTATGTTTTCATTAATATTTTCAACAACAAATATAGTTACCTAAACATACCTTTGACTGTCTGGTTATTACAAGGATCTTTCAAAATTAATCAACAGACAACTAAGCGAATCATATGGCAGTGAGCGTAAGGTCTTCGAGAGATATTCACAAACATTCTACGACATGATAAATATATATATATATATATATATATATATATATATATATAAAGAAATATACTCTTAATATGTGCTATATTTTTGGGGTAAAGTGCACAATATCAGAGATAGAGCGTGTGCAAATATAAAAGTGAACATTGAAGACAGGCGACAGGCTGTTTCATGCTAGAGTCAATCATATTAAGCTATGAGGGCTGTCGATTGCGTCTAGCATGAAACAGCATGTCGCCTCTAAGTGTTGATTTCAATTATTTCAATTTACTTTTTTTCCAATTTACGTTATTTTTATATATACAAATATTTAATTAAATGCTCTGTCCGAAAAATCTCAAAGGAAATATGTCCTCCGACAGGAATCTAATCTCTATCCTACACAGAACCGCCATATAAGCTGACGGGTTATATCACTAAGTTACACAGGAAGCGTCTGGGTAGAAAAAAGTTAAATTACTGTTATTGAACAACAAAATTCCTATGACATCGCTCGAACGCTCATGTCTGCTCAAAGCGTATGTTATTAAGGCTATATGGCAGTACTATGCAGGTTAATGGTTCGTTCCTTTCGGAGGGGACATATTTTTCAAGGACAATGAAAATGTTGTTAATCCTGTTTATTTTACAAAACCTTTAGTTAAATATATATATATATATATATATGTGTGTGTGCGTGTGTGTGTATATGTGTGAGTGTGTGTCTGTGTACACACACACATACACATACACACACAAACACACAAACACACACACACACACACACACACACATATATATATATATATATATATATATATATATATATAGCTATCACTGTTAGTGTGTGAATTCGCCATCATGTTTCTATCAATAAACTTAGTTGCATGTATATATCTATTTGAATAGATATATAAACAGTTAATGGGTAATTTGTTGTGTAAACAGATGTAAATATTTCCGGATTAGTTCAAAATATTTTTCAGTTATCAACATATTGTTAACATTCCATTGCTTTTATTATTCTTGATGTTATGCTTTCCTTCGCTTCATCAATTATAAAGAAAACTTCGCCATTCTCTGTTTTCTATGTAATTTTTCTTCTTCCTTTCATTGCATTCCGGTTTCGGTGATCATCCTTCCGTTATTTTTTTTTCTTTCTTTCCATTTGACGTAATCAAAATAAATTTCTGAATTTAAAATCAAAGCACGTATATTTGCATAAACTCAAGTGAAAAGAAAATATTTCCTACTTGTTGCCTTTGTAATTACAATAATAACAGAATGAAACATACAGTTTAACAAAAAATACAAAGAAAACAACGATTTACATAAAAGATGGATTCTGCCAATTTTAGGTTGTAGTAAATTTAAAGGATATTCTAAACAGTAGAGGAATTTAAATAACAGGAGTGCTCATTCTATAGAAAAAGCAATAAACCAAACAGCAGACTAAAGATTAGAAAATACTATGATACATTTTCATAAAAAAGATGAACTTAAAAGAACGCATGCTGAATGATTTGTTAATTGCACTTTCTTAAATAGCAAGGAAAGAAACAAAGCAAAAATAAATATTTCTACCAAATTTAAAATATACATTTCTAGTATTTGATAATGATAAAATGACCAGCCAATTATTTATTTTGCAAAGCATATATTTACTGATGTCATTGAGTTTGATCTTGTCAAATGTACTAATTTAAGGTTATGTATGAAAAAAAAGGTCATCTTCAAAGTCTAATAAACGGTACTATTATTGTCCCATGAGAAAGTTGAATTTTCCTCGCATCGTTTAGTGTGTATTTGAAGCAAAACTTGAAAACTTAATATTCTTTAATACATAACTGCAGGCGTAACGATATATATATATATATATATATATATATATATATATATATATATATATATATATATATATACACACACAAAGATAATCATCACTCTTCATAAATACCAAAAGACAAATTGAAGAGACAAAAAGAGAACAAAAAAAAACCCAGACAGAATATGTCGGTTAGTATTCTAATATCCCAGTATGTTTTCTTCTAACGACTACATATATATATATATATATATATATATATATATATATATATATATATATATATATATATATATATATATATGTGGGTGTGTGTGTGTGTGTGTATGTGTGTGTGTGCATGTGTGCGCGTGTGTGTGTGCGTGCTTGTATGTGTGTATTATGCATCTGTTTTCATGTAATTTATTAAGGATTGTGTTATTATTTTTGTTTCGGTTGTATATTTTGCATGCTTTTATTCTTGTGTCGTGAATGAAATGATGACATAAGAACATATACAAAAACCTACAATACCTATATTATTTCATCCACAACTCAAGAAGAAATGCATACAAAATATACAACTGAAACAAAAGTAATAACAATCTATAATATGTCCGGAATAACATGCACACAAATACAAAGTTGAAGTTACTATCAGAATTTTTACTCTGAAAGTCAATTAAAAAATGTTAGTTTTACTCTTTGGTGCAGAAACATTGTCCTGGATAGTGCCAATAAATATAGTAAGTAATGAGTTCGCATTGTTAGAGCTTCTTCATTTTTTTATTTTTTTTATTTTTTTAGATCCAATTCAAACTTTTAATGGTAGGAGTCCAACAAAGATTTACAGACAGAAAACTTTTCAGAAATTATTATACGAAGCAAGAAAGCTTCAAAGGAATGCCAAGAAAAATTATAAGAAACTTTCACTGAGATCCACCAACGAAAATCCCAATTTCTCGTACCAGAGTTAGACTTCAAACAGAACTATTCATGGCCGATCATACGCCACATTCAGGAAGGTCAGAGTGAATCAGCACCAGTGCAAATGATGAATAACTGCTGAAAACCCTCTTTCGATTTGTAAATAATTCTGTAAGCGAATTGCTGGTCGGCAGTTTTATTATTTATAAATATGCATTGAATTTCATTTAATAGTTAATTTAAAAAGATTTATTCTTCTGATCAAATAAACATCAAGGGTTCTTAATTTTAACGATTAATGTTTTTTGCAAGTCAAATAAACTCTGTAATAAATGGCATTCTTTGGGATCCTGCACACAAACAAAAACACACAAACACATATATATTTGGGGTGGAAACTTCGTGCGAGCATGCGTGTAGATATGTGTTCTTAATATGGATCGTTTTGTAGATGAGAAACTGAATTCTACAATTGATTACTTGGAAATTAATAATATATGCAATATCTAGTTTTGTTTTCTGCAAAGGGAGAATTATTTGCACAAACACAAAATTACACACACTCAATCACACAAACACACACAAACAACCACACGCACACACACTCACATAAAGAAATATGGATCAATATTGTGATTTTCTTTCTTCGTTTAATGATAATGTTATTAAACTTATCAGAAGTTATGAAAAAAATATACATAAAATAAATAGACAACAGTTGTCTATATTATTTAATGAAACATGTACGAATGAAAAAATGCTGCCTAAATACACACACAATATATATATATATATATATATATATATATATATATATATATATATATATATATATATATATATATATATATATAATAGTTGGTTGGATTGATGTGAGTTTGTGACCCTTGTTTTCACGCTTTTGCGATCGTCAGACAAACTGATTAATATTTTTTAAATTTTAGGTTTATGTAGATTGCGTGTATTGGTGTTATTATGGAAGTGTCGGGGGGGAACGTCGTCGTGATGTTATCGTGCTAACGCACACATCGATATATGTCGATACGCCAATGAAGTACGCAGACATACATACACACTTGGTCGTCCGTCGGGACTCATACATATCATAAACATATCTGGACAGTTTCGGATATGACATATGTATGTATACACGGGTGGTGTTGTGTCTATACATACGCATTTGTATGTTGAATTTCAAAGATTGGAAGTGTAGCGAAAATTTCTCGTGAATGTATACATGTCATTTTCGTATTTCCTCGCATGTATGTATATCCGTGGGGTGGGGTTTGTGTAAAATTATGAAATGTAAAAGTTATTATTATTATTATTTATATTTATTTTTAAATTTTTGAAAAAAGGGGGTTTATTTGTTATATTTAAAACTGGTTATTTGTTTGTTTTTGATGACTGTGTATATGTAACGGGTAGAAATTTCGGTTTGTAATCCTTATTGGTTATTTTATATGGTGATATTTAATATGCTGGGTGAGAGGGTAGTTTATGTTAATAATTATAGCGGGTCTATATGATAATAGTAGATGTGATATGATAGTAATATTGTAAGGGATTGGAGACAATGATAATAGAATTAGCTAATAGTTATTATAAATTGGTAGAAGTGATTAGTAATGGTGGTGGGAGAATGATAAAACCATAAATGTAGTTATAGTGGTGGTAGCTTGAACTAAAAAGTGGTTGTTGTTGTTGTTTTATTTTATTTTGTTATATGTATTAATTTATTTTGGTATAAATCCTGATAATAAGTATTCTGTGTAAAATTATGATAGTTGAAAATTGCTATAATTTTTATTTTTAATTTTTAATTTACAAAAAAAAACACATTTGTTATTATTTTAAAGCTGATTATTTCCTAGTTTTTTTTTAATTTTTTGATGACTGTATATGTGACTGGTCGAAATTTCAGTTTGTACTCCTTATTGGTTACTTTTATGGTGGTATTAAATATGCTGGGGGAGGGGGTAGTTTACGTTAATAATTATGGCGGATTCATGTGATGTGATAGTAATGTGTAAGGGGGTTGGTGACAATGATAATATAAGTGGTTAATATATTTTTGTAAATTGTTAGTAGTGATTAGTAATGTTGGTGGGAGAATGATAAAAACCTATAACTGTAATTATTGTGGTGCTAGCTTGAACTAAAAAGTGGTTGTTGGTGTTTTATTTTATTTTATTTTCTATATTTATTTGTTTATTTTGGTATGAATTCTGGTAATAGGTATTTATTTTCATGGTTACATATGGAAATTATTTCTGATCTTATTGCTTGTTTTTTTTTGTTTTTTTTAGCTATTAAATATGCTGGGGGAGTAATATACGTTAATGATTATAGTGAATTTATATGTTAATAGTAGATGTGATGTGTTAGTGGAGATGTTGGGTTTTGGTCGTAATGATAATATTAATAGTTAATAGTGATTGTAAAGTGGTAGAAGTGATTACTAATGGTGGTGCAATGATAATAATGATAAATGCAATTATTGTCATGCTATGTTGAAATTAAATTGTGATTCTTGGTGGTTTGTCTTTTTTATCCGTTTGGTATGGATTCGCATAATAGGTACTTATTCTCATGCCTACATTTGGAGATTACCTCTGATTTTTTTGTTTAGTAAATTCTTTTGCGGTTTGTGTGATAGTATTGATACTTTTTCGTGTAGGCAAAGTAGGCATTTTTTTGTAATGTTGCTGTAGGCAGGAGATTTTTCAATATTTCCCAACTTATTGTTGGTGTGATATTTTTGTCTTTTTGGTGCCATATGTATGTAGAAATTGTAGTGCTGTTCGAATATTTCCTTTTGGTGAATGAAAGGTTGTGATTGTTATTCCTCATCTTGAATGGACCTTCGGTGGCACCGATGTAGTACATTATGTTGTTGTTTACCTTAGCCTTGTATATTGTGTTCGTAAGTTGGCAATTTCCTTGGAGTGGACATGTTGTTCTGTTTCTGCAGTTGCATATTGGATCTTTGGTTTCATTTTTGTAGGTTGTCATTTTTTTGTTGTGGCTTTTGATTATTTCTAGTATGATTTTTTGTGCAGCTGTAACTGATCTTTACTTTATTTTTGTTATATAATTTTGATAATCGGTTTGTTTCAGTGAAGTGTTTTTCTATTTAGTGTAGAAATATCTTGCCTATGTTCGTTTTAACGGTTTTGTTGTATGCTGGATTAAACCAGATACTATTTCTCTTTCTGTTTTTGCGTTTTGGCTGTGGAGGCATATATTGTAGTTGTTGTGTGTAACCACTTGCTTTTAGTGCTTCGTTGTATGGTGCTTTTTTTGCTATTGAAAATGTGTATGTTAGATGAGTTCTCAGATAATCTGCGGCTGCTTGATTTTGGTATTTGTTTGATGATTGAAGGTGGGTTGTTGGAGGAGGTGTGTACGTAAGTTGGGGTGTCATTTTCTTTTTTGTACGGTTCGTATGTGTTGTTGATCAGGTTAAGAGTGACGTTAAGGAAGTTTACTGTTGTTCTGCCTGCGTTTTTCTCTATTTTTAATCCAATAATTTTAGGGCGTTCACTATTTTCTTCCTGAATTTGTCTAATTTGGGGCCATTGGATTCCCTTATTAAGATAAGACCGCCATCTGTGTATAATCCTGTGTCTTTTCTCTCCAGGATTCTGGCCAGGTATGATAGGATGAGTATGCCTACTAATTCGCATATAAATATTCCATCGTAGCTACCCATTGTTACGTCAAAATGTTGTAGTTTTGTTTCTTTGCCCATGGTTCATTATTGTGGAACACCAGGGATTTGGGGCAATGTTTGATTATTTTTGTATCTCCGTCCGTGAGTTTTACATTTAGTTGTGCCAGTTGTATAACTTCATTTAATATGTTTCTGTAATGGAAGGGTAGAAATCCACAATGTCAAATTGGATGAAAGTGGATTTGTTCTTGTTATCTATCGTTTTAAACCACTCTATGAGAGCTTTGGTGTTCATCCACTGGACCTAATTTTTCTTTAGGCTGGTGTTGATAGTTTCTAGCATCTTTTTACCGATTTTCCCTATCTCACTCTTCGCGGGGTTAATTAGTCTGAATGTGGGTTTTTCTACGAAGCTGGTTTTGTGGTCCTTTGCCGTGATGAAAGCATGTGGTTGAGCTAGTTTGTTTACTTTTCCATCTATATTCAATTTAATGGCTATATTTTTGGCTTCTTGGTTTACAATGTTTATTAATATATATATATATATATATATATATATATATATATATATATATATATATATATATATATATATGTATGTATATATATATATACATGTATATATATATGTATGTATGTATATATATATATATATATATATATATATATGTATATATATATACATGTATATATATATATATACATATATATATATATATATATATATATATATATATATATATATATATATATATATATATATATGCACTACAATTTCCATATTTCTACGTAGCGACCAGGATTTTATCAAGAAATCTACACTATTATCTCATAATCTAATACACACTCTAGATATTTTACTATCAGACTGGAAAAAATACTTTTTTTTTGGTTCAGAATAAATAAACATTATTATCGCTGAGGGTAGACTTGTACTAATTTATTCGCAAATCTACCTGTTCCATATTCCCTGGACTGGTAGACGCTTATCATTAATGTTTGGATACATCAACTTGTTCTTGTCTTTGAAATTAACGCATGACTACCAACATTACCATTGTTTCTACAGAATCTCACACAAACTTTTTAACTTGACACTCTCTTCTTCATCTTATGAGTATCAAATTTCCCGAACCCTCCTCCTTCATGTCTGCTCCTGAATATATGCGATATTCGATGTTATCTATGTGAAGGTCAGATATTCTAGCTCGCCTCCCAGATTTCACTGATTATTTTAGATGTTTTATCCGGCCTGGACATATGCCTCTCAAAAATATCCATTAAATGAACTATTGGTTTCAATCCGGGCAATCGTTATATCCACACAATCCGTCAGGCATCGTCTGAATGCCACTGAAACCGATTCTTCTTTGACAGAATGCATGCTCCTCCTTAAACCCTACTTCGTTATCGGCGGCCATGAAATACATGAATGTGTGCAATTGGTTACGATGCAGTAACACATATCGAGCACTAATCAATGGTTTAGTTTCAAAAGATAAACAGCAGCACACACAATAACATCTAAACATAATAAAAGCACATGTTTTCACTTCCAAAAGACAGACGCCGCGTATATAAATTAATTAGGCGAAAAAAATGGTTGATCATGGTTATAATTATATGAATCATTATATTTCTTCTTGATGATTAATAAGATAAAACTCAAGAAGTGTAGAGTAATACATAGAATTATAAGGAATATATTAATTATTTATATATATATATATCTAAACAATCCTTAACGATTGCTTTCCTTTCGAAAAACATGGTCGCTAAATTAATTCTCGCTAAATGATAAGTTGTACCTGACACCTATTTCAGAACTAATGGGATTCAAATTTGGATATATTTAATGCGTTATTTGAACAATGTGTACTATTTTTAATGTATTTCTAAATTTCTATAGAGTAAAGTAATATAGACAACAGTAAAACAAGATTAAATAAAATTGGAAATCAGGTTTTTTCTTCTGTATATCACTTCAGTTTACATATTGTAAATAGAGTACAAGTGAATTATATTTTCGACGAATTATTCTTCTTTATTTATTTTGACTCTTTTGAAAGAAAGAGAAAAAAAAATGTTTGTATTTATTTATTTTATTATTCCTTAAATTATAGCGCTGATCTTCAGGCCAGGTGAGGTTATAGAAGTAAGTTGTCAAGTGATGAATCCCTGTCTGTCTCTCTGCCTGTCACTCTCTCTTCCTTTCTCTCATTTTTTTCTTTCTCTCTTAATATATATATATATATATATATATATATATATATATATATATATATATATATATATATATATATAATGTTTTGATTGACGACAATTGACAAGGCATTCCGGTTAAGATATTTTATCATATTTTGCATGCAGGTGGTTTCATTTAAGAATTGTCCAGTTGATCTGTGAATTCGTGCTCTTTTGGTTAATATATTAAACATTATCAAGTATGTTTGTCTTTGTCTGAATATACTGGTAGCGA
The DNA here is from genome assembly GCA_963932145.1 of Acanthosepion lycidas. Lineage (NCBI taxonomy): Eukaryota > Metazoa > Mollusca > Cephalopoda > Sepiida > Sepiidae > Acanthosepion > Acanthosepion lycidas. Next base: position 21,334,856 of record OZ010571.1, read on the forward strand.
CAGAAATGTTTTAATTTCCGAATATATCGCATTGTGTTCGGAAAATAGTATATATATATATATATATATATATATATATATATATATATATATATATATATAATAAAAATCTACATATTCAGACAACGAAAAATATAACAGAAAATGGTGAATACATTAGTTGAAAATGCACGGATCCACTGAACATTTGGACAACACTTACACACCATATGTCAGAAAAAGAAATCACTTGTGCGAATGACAGACTAATATGATAACTACTTTAATTTCAGTGCCTGTGTCTTCAATATATATATATATATATATATATATATATATATATATATATATATATATATATATATATATATATATATATATATATATATATGGGATAGCTTCTGGATAGTGGACGCGACGGAATTAGGTCGATCGTATTATGCATGTTTTCATTCAATTTACTATTACGGATTATGATATTATTTTTTTCGGTTGTATATTTTTTATGCCTTTTTTCTTGCGTTGTGGGGGAAATGGTATCTGTATTTTAGGTTTCTGAATATGTTTTTATTTCGTCATTTCATCCACAACGCAAGAAGAATGGCATACAAATTATACAGCCGAAAGAAAAATAATAACATAATGCTTAATAATAAATTACATGAAAACATATGCATAATACACACACACACACACATACACATACATATATATATATATATATATATATATATATATATATATATATATATATATATATCTTTGTATCATCCTTGTAACAATCATCAGCCTATGTGAAACATGGGTTTTGTGGATTGTGTATATTCTCATGATGATAATGAACATATTTCTCGTGAAAATTCTTCTAATTAAGAATAAGCTGTGGACGTATTCATGTATCTACCATCATAAATATTTTTTTTTTCTTTTCTTTTAACATTTCTCGTCTTTCATCTAAAGTTTGTATACTATAAAATAACGATTACTATTTTGATACAAAGAAGACACGGAGGAGTAATGGACAGCGGCCCCTGTTGAGAAATCGGAGAGACGATTTCGAATTCCAGTTGAATCCATTACGTTCACTTACATGCTAACATCCTGGGGAAATGTATGAATTCTGTTCTTCTCTCCCCATGAGTAAATAGCTGAACAGACCGATGACAACTGGTCTACCGCGGAAAGAAATAGGAAAAAATCTGCCTCGTCAGTCATGTATTGAAAAGATAGATGGTCGCCTAAGCGTGTATCGAGCATGGCCCATAACTGACTGACTTTGATATAAATTGACAAAAATCTCTCATTATATTGAAAATGTTTTTGCGAATGCTAAAAAAATATGTACTTATTAATATAACTCGTCTGAATGTGAAAGGTCTTGAATATTCACCACTTCATTATTTCCTGTCATATTTGCAGCAATGGGAAGGATGTTTAATGAAACAGATATCGCAATCCATTTCCATAATGAAAAAAACAAAAAAACAAAAAACAAAAAAACAAAAAAAATATAAGAACAACAACTACAACAATAAAAGCTCTTTATATTACAATATATTACTTCAGGTCACTCTACATATATTGTTTGTATCAGATAACGCAGTACGGCCTGCCACGCCATCAGGTTATCGGTGAATAAAATATTTCTCCTATCAAGCTTTTTTTTAGGAAGGTGTGTAGACCGGATGAAAAACTAAACTAGCGAAGTGCAGATTAACCTTTTTGTAGTTTAAAGCGACATCTTTTACAATGTCTCCATGTCACTATCGGAAGCTAATTGTGTGATGCCACATAATTGCTGTTAGAAGACTTCCTTGTCTGATTCAAATGACAGGGCAAAAGTTATCTTCTGATTGAATCAGGAGCCATGCCTTCGTGAAGAGGGCGACTTTTCAAGTAAAACGACGTTGGCTTTGGTTTTATCTCGAGAACGGCGAACTCTGTCTTGTCTATGTACACAAGATACCCTACACATGAATTAATATTTTTCCCTGTTTTATTCTACCTATATGAAGGGATTTGGTCAAAATCAGGGCTACAGTCTCACTACAACGGCACCGGATAATGTGACTGATGACGATAGTGATGATACTTTCAATTCTTAATTCAAACTACATAAATGTTCACACTAATTTCGTCAATAATATTTGAATTTTCTCAAACACGAAGGATTATTTCCAAGTAGAATTGATTTAAGTCAAGATATTGATGTTTTTCTAGATATTTTTTCCTTTTTTTCATCATTCCACCCAAAGCAATTCAATAAAGCTACGATGATATACGGGATATTGGTAAATAGAATAAACACTATTACGGAGAGAGAAAAGAAATAACAGGAATTAAGAAGACAAAAGTGAACGACTGATATTGAATTTAGATTTTGGAAACACAAATGTGACTGAGAAGCATACAGATTAACATAGAACTTGCGGTAGTATGTAGCCATTTTACCTGTAAAAATACGATACATTGGCACGAAACATATAATGCGTTTAAATTCATACAGTCCATACAACATAGAGGAAATTTCATCTGAACAATTACCATAAAAGCTACTTATAGAAAATGCCCAGGGAAGCTACATTACGAAAGCGCAAATAACCGACGTCGAGATGATATATCAATACCAATAACATGGCAGATTTCTCTTTTTGATTTTATCTCTAACTATATGGCAGAAGTACCTGACCTGATGTGACAGTAATATTAAAAGTATGACACAGGACAGCAACTTTTCTAGGAACAGCTCTAGCAATTGATTCAATATATACTTTACTCTCCAGATCAACCGAAAATATTAATCCAAGTAGGTGCAACCTCCTGGAGGTTTGCATCAGCCATGTTAACGGAATTTAAAATGGGTACACTCAGACGAGTAAAAGTGATCAGTTTCGGGTTTTTGAGGTGTTAAACGTCAGATAACACATGAATGTAGAGCATTTCGACCTAATCAAACCGCTCAGGCTTAAAATTAAGATGGAAATAGATCGTTGCGTCATCATTATATAGACCCAATTGAGAACTGATGGCACAAGGAAGGTATTTGATGAAAATTAAAAACAGAATCTAAGGATAGAGGCCTGATGAATGCCTGCATTAATACAAATAGGTCTAGAAGACTTGCCGTGAAAGAAATGTTTAATTTCGTGATTTATTCTAGCTTACAAAAATTTGTGCCTTTCATATTTATGATAAATTCTGTTTTCATCAAAAATGATTTTCTTGCTGAAAAACAACACATATTCATACTCGTTTTTTTTTAATATTATATGCAATAGTATTTGTTAAGACTTGTGCAAAACCTTCGATTCTTCCCACTTTTCTTCCATATGCCTTGTGAATGTTGAATCCTATAAATCATTACGTGCCCCAAAACGTTCAGCTGTCACTTTCCTATTGTCAGCGCATACATTTTGAATTTTCTCTTATCCATCTGCCCACGATAATTCTCCACATTTGTCACTCAAACCGCTTCGAAGCATTATGAAGGGATTATCCAGTATTCTTTTCTGTAAAATTTATAAGAAATTGCATAGACATTATTTACATTATTCGGAATGTGTTCTTATATTTGTCGCCATATCTATCACAAGGTTTCGGCCGTTGTACATTCCGGCCTTCTTCAGGTGGTTGGAATGTCGAACTGAACCCTTTATTTCGCTCACTGGGGTGAATTAATATAAATAATGTACGTAATACCTCATCTCAGAAATATAGATATATTTCATAGACATCTACTAAAATACTTTTTTTTTTTTGAACACTAACCATCAGTTAAAGTTACACCACTACTAACCAGAGGTATATCCTACCCGATTCTGAAGATATAAAAAAAAAAATATTAAATATAAATCTTTATTTGACATATTTTACATGAAGGTACTTCAACCTTTGTACTTTGAGTTAACATTAATAGGAACGTAAGAAACATATTATTTAGGTAAGAAAATCAGGAACTGAGAATTGTAATTAAAAATAGGAAAATTCCCGCTTGGTATATTACACACATGGTTAATATTTTAGGATTTACGTCATCTTCTGTTCTTTATTACATTGCTAAGTTTCTTAAAAGTGTACCTCACTATACCTATTCGCTTACAGATTTCTATGTAACAGTTTCTGTCGCCTGTTACGATGTTATAGACACAGCCGAACTTCTGTTTAATACTCAAAAATACTCATTCAGAGATTGTATCGCGTAACTTCTCTGTTTAAATGAATGCCTTAAATAATATCTAATTCATCGAATGCTTCACTGCTATCTAAGTATATATTCAATAGTGAATTTAATGTAAACAAATCCATTTATATCATCAGCAATGATTTTAATATAGTTTCTACTTTAGATATTAATTTTTAAATAATTTTTTCTACTTCAAACATTTGAATTTTTTTTTTTTATTATTTCAAATGATTCGATTTATATATCTCATTGATGTGCTAAAGAGTAGTGAGGTCTAGACCTTCCAGACTTGTGTGGCAACTAATATGAGAGAAGGAAAATGCTAAATCCAAAATTAAGTTACGGCAAAGTAAAAATAATCCATTATTTTCTAAGAATGCATGGCAATACAATGTTAATATAATAATGGAGCCACTGTATTGTTATTATCAGATATGTCTTGAATTAAATGTACATTTAAAAATGAATGACTCAAAACATTAAATGATGGAGAAGCATATATCATTCGGGTTGTTATCGTAGTAGAATTTAATTTAATCGACTATTTCTTCAAATCTGGAATCGATCCGACATTTCCATATAATCCCCACTTTTTACTTCATACTGGTACGTTCATATTATATAACCTATTCAGTAAATATCTAAACTCTGTTGAGTGTGTGAATTCTATTGCATTAACTGTAGTAAAATAAGTATAAGCCAAGTTAATTTTTCTCACCTGAATTCGTGTAGAAAGTGTTAGTATAATCTTTATTAGCAGACGGTTTATATATATATATATATATATATATATATATATATATATATATATATATATATATATATATATATGAAATACCATTTTCATCCTTCATTATTTAAAAAAGGACCAGCTTACTGAACTGGTTTCGCCCTCACTCAACAGATCTAAAATCGAGTAAATATATGACACAATATAAAATATAGAATAAATGTAATGTATTAAAGGAGGAACAATCAAATTGAAATAAAATCAAGACCTAACAGACAATCCACCTGTTTACAGAGGGAGGTCTGTCTGGAAATGACATATATTGTTTCTGATACGTTTAAATGTAAGAATGAGTGATCACAACTCAGGACGCTGAAAGAGTTTGTGTTGAAATTGGGTGGGGGGTCACAATTTGTGCTTTATATAAGATGCTCCGTGATGGCAGAACTATGTGCGTTGTTGTCCACGTCACACAATTGGAATGTACCATTTCTAATTGTCTTAGGTACGTGCTGCTGTACTCCCGTGTCTAGCTGTAGCGGAGTTCTACATCTGAACTGGTAAATCACATTGTTAATATGGTGGGGAATAGAACATCATTTCGAGTAGAGATTCATGTAGACATGGTAGAAAAAACAACACGTGAAATTCTCTACACCTAAAAAGATTATGAAATGTGTGTGAGAGAGTGTTCAAATTGAGAGTTATTTATAAATTATGTTCACCCATATTCCAAACGGAAACTCAAACGTAGATAAAGAAAGGCTGATAATTTAAAATTTGTTTTAGCAGGTAATATTAGAGATTTGTTGAGCAGAAAAAATTCATAGGTATACAGTGAGTATTGATTTCACTTGTGCAAGTTGAGCAATCGAAACAATGTTTTACTCTAAACCTTCATCATTAAATTATGTTATAATAAATGAGATGCAGTTTAGAGAATAAAATAAAGATATTTTGCTTTAAAGGAAGTTGATTTTCCATAGTGTTTTTAAATCCCTGTTTGTTGTATCGAAAGCGCAGCGAATCCTGAAGCAATCCAATAGTCATTCCCCGCCCATATCTACACTGATACATATTTCATGTTGCCACAAAGAATCACACTGTAGTCGGCCTTCGGCGCCTGGTTGCAATGGAAGAAATGCAAATGTTCTTTGATTTGGAATTTTCGATTGTGTGACTAGCATGTATTACAATGAAAGGAAATAAAAAATGTTGTGGAAAATATAAACAAAATATAAAAGAACCCGCTAAAGCAAATGAAACTTACAAAAGAGGACATATTGAAGTGAGAAGGGAAAAGAGAAACAAAGATTCCTAAAAGATATAACAGAAAAACAGAAAAAACATAGATAAATAAAAAAAAAACATAAGCATGAAGGGAAAACAGAAGATAAGGTAATAAATAAAGAGAGAAAGTGAGATTAAATATACATATATATATATATATATATATATATATATATATATATATATATATATATATATATATATATATATAAATAAATAAATATATATATATATATATATATATATATATATATATATATATATATATATACACGCATATGCACATATACAAACATATATATATATATATATATATATATATATATATATATATATATATATATATATATATATGAATGAATGAATGAAAGAAAATATATATAGAGGGGAAAATATAAGAGAAATGAGAAAGGAAGCAAATGGGAATGTCTGTCAGAAATAAATTTAGAAAATTTGAATGTACTTAAGAAAGAAAGAAAATAACATATATAAATAACGACTATAAGAATGACTAGAAAAATGGATTTGGGACATGTGGAAAATATAGAAGGAAAGAAAACAGCACAATACTTGTCAGAATAACAACAAAAGGGAATATAACAAATGATATAGTAAGAAAAGAGCAATTAAGAAACAGAAAAGACAAATATGTCTTTGACGGATGAAAATGAAATGAAAGAAGAATATTTGTAATAAAAAAGAAAGAAAAATGGATTCAAAACGAACTTTATTCATATGGCAGAAAATGAAAGAAAAAATCCAATATTAAACAAAGAATAAATTATAATAGACTTATTTGTGAATGATATTTTTTTCTTTCTTTAATATTCCAATTTTTCTTTCATTTTCTGCTATACGAATAATGTTGGTTTTGTATTTATTTTTCTTTCTTTTTTCTTACAAATATTCTTCTTTCTTTAGAAAAATAAAGATCTAAATCAAGTGAAAAATCAAATGATAAAGAAGGCGAGATGAAACTATACAAAATCTGTATAAATTAAAAAAAAAACATATTTGGATGCGAAATGATCAGGTCAAACGTTCTGTCTACACATTTTAATGTAGACTGATTTGAAGTGATATCGAGTGGTTGGAAACAAGGTGCACTTTACAATTGAGCTTCCAGGAATCTCGATAGGTGTCTTTCGCTATATTCTGATATATGCGGCGAAGGTCAACTTGAGCCGCCTTGCTCATGTCAGCTGCGAGAGATCAGCCATTGACGCTGTCTTCACCTTCTGTGAATGTGGATGTATGCCATAATCTCCAAAGAGGTGTCGGACGATGTCTCCAAGGTAGGTGAGTAGAAAGGACAGAATCTTAGAACAAATCAATGCACTTGAATCTATTTAATAGCAAGAATGTGAGAAAAATTAACAGATGAATGAGACAGACCAGGAGACGACAGTAAACAAGAAGAAAAAGTTGCTTAAGTATGCAGAATAGCAAATGAATGAATAAACGTTAAACATCAGCACATAGATAAAATATTACTCTAAATCATATATATATATATATATATATATATATATATATATATATATATATATACATATATATATATATATATATATATATATATGAGTGTTTTATATATATATATATATAAAATAAATTAATCTTCATAGACAAGTTAACCTGACTGATTGAAAACATCTTCCGCTTTAAATTTAGACACCCCCACCTTACCCTGACTTAACCTCTATGAAAGTAACTCTATGTTTATAAATATCATTAGCAGACAACACCCCTACCTATTTCAAATATCCACGATGGCTGTCACCATGGCAATTTTTGATTCCGATATAAAACACGTAAATTTCAAAAATAAGTTATTCCCCAAAAATTTTGCTTGAAGATGAAACAGAGCTCACTTTAACTCAATTTAATTCTAATAATTATATTGAAGTTTTCGGCTCTTGTTTTTGAAACATGAGACTTCTTATGTAGCGTGTTGGAATCATATTTTTAAATAAATAATTATATGTATCTATATGTATATATATATACATATATATATATATATATATATATATATATATATATATATAGATAGATAGATAGATAGATAGATAGATATATATATATATATATATATAGAGAGAGAGAGAAATAGAGAGATAGATAGATATACGGAAAGAACGTATATAGTTCTGAAGGTGAAAGAAAGAAGAGAAGATGATTCTGAAAGTTAATTTAAAACCTCGGCAGTGAAAAAGTAAATCATCATAAGTCTGCGAACTCACAAAATAATTTATTGCTATTTATGTTCAATTTACTTAACCAGTCATTGGTTATTGTAATTATATTTTAAATATGTTACATATTATAGGACTATCCGTTGTTTTGAATGTCATGTCTGGTATAGGTACACTTTTCTTACATATAACCAGTTATCTTTTGCCATTTCATATTGTTGGAATAACACATTTTGCTAGCGTTTGTTTTCGGTTCCGAATGGGAAGAATTTATATTACCGGGTTCAAAAGCATAATTGTCCAAATCAAGTCACAGCATAATTGGCCATCCCTGAAAATGTTTAATATCTAAAAAAAAAAAAAAAAACCTCTAAAGTAATTGAGGTTTTTTCCATGTTTTCAGTATATAATGTTTTCCCATCTTGATTTAATTTGTGGTTCACTGAATACTTTGTGTGATTCAGCTAGAGAAAGAACAGATTAAAATCGTTTTGTGTCAGCTCCAATGACGTCTCAGTAATGGTACGAAAATTAATAATCTGGCTTCAATCCATTCAGGAACCATCAGGAGAACGGTGAATAAGTTTCAAGAAAGATAGAACAGTATAGAGGAAAACTGGATCAGGAAGTCACAAAAGGAAGAGGGATTATCATTTCAACCTAAAGCTAAAGACAAAAATTTAAAAAAAAAACATCCAAATCAATACATATGGCGTTTGGCACGTGAGAGAGAAATTTCAGGTATGACAGTCCAACATCAGTGCAAAAATTTTTTAAAACGAAATCAGAATTTTAACTTGTAAAGCACCTAGTCAAACCCTGGCCATAAAATTAGAGAGAGAAAAGGTTATCTTGAATAAGTTGGAAAATGATCCATATATGTATATGCTTGTGTGTGTGTTTCATCTTTATTTCTAACCTTCAAGAGCTTCAAATTCTTAACTTTGATTAACTAATGATGAACATGCCATATTCATTTATGATAGATTTCATCACGATTCTTTTGTTAAACTTGGAGAGTAATTATACATTCTTATTGTTCAAAGTACAGTGTAATAGCATCATTGAAACCTCGGACAATTTCATTATGATATATTTAATCATTTCTAAGCTGCAACGGTTCAGACTTAATATAACAGTCGGGAAGATTTGCTGTTAAAAGATTTAGACAATTTTGCTGCTACACCTGTAAACATACATATACCCATATATATATATATATATATATATATATATATATATTATACTTGTCACCTCTGATGATGGCTTATGTAAGCCGAAAGATTAGACCGTATTACTAAACATGTATCAATAAGGTGAATTTCTTTCGTCTTTCAATTATAATGTTATTAAGCCTATCAGACGATATGAAAGTAATTTGCTTAAAATAGACAAAAATGTTCTATATTATATAATGAAACATGCAATAATATATATATATATATATATATATATATATATATATATATATATATATATGTGTGTGTGTGTGTGTGTGTGTTTGTGTGTGTGTGCATGTATGCATGTATGTATGTATAAATCAGACAAAGTCTAAAACTATTTTATAGACTACGTTTTTCGGCGTTGTTAGATAGTTTCCTCCAAGATAGAATAAAAGAAAGCTTCATCTGTGTGTGCTTTAATATTAAATAATATATGTTAAATAGGCTGACGACTTCCGGCTGGAACGGAAGTACAAAATTGTGTGATTTTAATAATGGAGCCATTAATGACTGCTAGTTAAGGGACTATCAATTGGAACGGTTGAAGGAAACTGCGTAATATTTTTCTTATTTTGCAAATTTCTGCGGGACTTAAACGCCACACCAAGGAGATACTATTTGCACCCTTTACCAACTCGCCTACCACAATGAGCCACTATTGCTTTTATAATGATTGGTGATGTTATCTATAAGACTGGAGATACGTTTTTGTTTGGAAAATGTGAGATCACTGCACGTCCAATTCATTTTACACTGAAGGAATCTTTTTCCCTCTTTATCATAATGACATTTATTATGTGGAAATTGTGGCAACATTTCTTTCGTCCAAAATGTCATTATGTTATATAGTGATGTAGCCTGGAAACCCTACATGAGCTGAGCTTGGAAGCTGATCTCTCCTCTAACCTAACTCTAACAGCTCAGTTGGGATAATTAGTGACATTCCATCATCTTCGATCGCATCCAGAACTTTCACCAATCGCGATCAACTAAAATTTCCCCAAGGAGGCCGCGTGTCGGGAGTGTCCACTGGGACTTAAACTCATCCCATACCTCAAGTAGGACTCGTACATACGTCTCCTAGCGAAATATCTTGAATAAAATGTGTGGGCACCTAGAGGCGGTGTAATGGCTAACATGCTTGCCTCGCTAGAACAATTACGATTGAGTAGTGAGTTCGATCCTTACTGTGTGCCCTATTCTTTCGGTCTTGGGCCACATCTAAGCTAAGCTTGGAAAAACATTATATTAAAACAATAGTCAGTTCCCTGTTCCGCTCTAGCTAGTACGTGACTCCTGAAATCCTCTACCTTTCCAAGAGATCTGACAGAATGAAAAGGGAGTACTGTGGGAATATATGTGCAGGAGCTACGCAGTCTTCAATTTCCAATCTCATTAGTGTCCAAAAGCAACTAAGTGTTCTTGGGGATGATGAATTATTTTCCATGATACTACCCCTCACACTATTTATATTATTCGGACTATTGTCCTCATTTTTGTTGCCATATTTATGAAAACGTTTCGGCCGTTGTAAGCTCTGTTTTTTTTTCCAGGTGGTTGGAATGCCTTTATCCACTGTGCAATGTGCCCTTGAAGACGCGTGTCTCAGTCGATAAAAGCGTTAGTTAGTTCCAGTGACAGGACCCAAAATAATCGGTGAGTGCTTTGGAGAAGTTGGAGAGGAGAATTAATATGAGATAACTGATAACTAACATCCATTATACATGGCATGTGAAACTAGAACAGTCTACCCCAGCGAGCGAAATAAAGGGTTCTGTTCGGCATTCTAACCACTCGAAGAAGGCTGGAGCGTACAACGGCCAAAGGTTTGTAATAAATATGGCGACAAAGATGAGGACAATAGTCAGAATAATGTAAATAGTGTACATAATACCTCATCTCAGAAATATAAACAGATACTCATTTCTCACTGACAAGACGTCGCAAGACTTTCGTTTCGATGGAAAGCATTCTGATGAACAAAGCTTTTTAGTTCAGCTAGTTCTAATGTTCACGGTTAAACTGGTTAGATACCCTCATTATAGAGAACCACCTTAATTCCTATATTCCTTTAGTGATATGTATGTTCCACTCGAGTAGCTTCGCACGAAGCATTACCTTGTGGAAACGACTCCCAAAAAGTTGCTTCCCTGATCGCGTCTATATTCATCTGTTGAAGACTAATGTTAACCAACTTCTGTGTAAGCGTTCTGAAAGCAAATGAAGTATTTGTCGCAGATTACTTCCACAACACAAAGTACAGACTCGAATATAGGGGTCAGAAAGAAATGCTGAAAACTCAATTCACCGGTAATATCTCACAAATCACAATGCGTGTAACCAGTCAGAAAAATAACTCACTCTCCAACAAACGCGGTAGCCAAAATACATGAATTTTGTCTCCCCGATTCGAGAACACCAACTACTTTTTTCGGCCGAACATTTTTACTTTCGTCGACAGCTGGGAGAGGGTGTACCGTAATTTGCATATCAAAATACTTTTATAGCGACTCCTGCGACAGACTTTTTTTTTTATCCAAATTTTCTATCTTCAGCATGACATGCGGAATACGTGCCCTTTTGTTTGGTAAGTAATTTTCTTCGCCACATTTTCCGTCGTAGAATACACACGACGTGCTGTCGCTTCGTTTGAGAATGTAAGTCACCGTTTTCTTCGCTATATTCTGCAACACATAGCCGTATAATAGCTGCTTGTCCTTCTGTAACTATCTACAGGAGTGATTCTTTGCCCTTGTACATGATGATCATCATTATAAGATATATCTGCGATGATCATATATTCTTATTTTAGATTTCCATATGATTCGCACATGTATATCACTGGCTATTTTGTATACTTTATTTAATAGATTCGTTTTGTTTTGTTGGTGTTGCTATTTCATCTGATGAAAGCTATGCCTGTTATTGCTTCAATGATGGCATTGGTGAGGTTTATATTAAGATTAGTTATTTTGATTGTAGCGCTTATAATGTTAGTAGGTACAATTAAATGCCTGATTTTGTCAGGTTTGAAAATTATTATTTTCTCTCGACTTTTCGATTTTTATTCTGCGTGTTTAGTAGGCATTGCCTTTTTATTATGAAGGACATATATATATATATATATATATATATATATATATATATATATATATATATATATATATATATATATATATATACACACACACACAGAGCCTGGGACAGAGAGAGAGGGAGAGTTTAAGCAAAGGTTTTCACATCAAGATTAATTTGTTTGATAAATCAACCCTAATAACATTTAATGTCATTTATCTACTCAATTAACGCAAGGAAATCTGTTTGATGCGTAAATTGATAATAGATTCCCCAATTACTAATAATAAGTGTTGTATAAGTATTTTCCTCCCAGTTAAAAAATAAAGATGCCAGTAAATTAAATGAAAATGTAATTGACTGACGCTTATCAATTCGGGGACACAGTAGAAGAAAGTCTGCAATCACATTGGAAAAACTCCATTCCAATTCTTTATTCATTATTCATGATTGGTTAAACTATCAATGCCTGCACGATCGGGCCGGCCAAAGAATATTTCGAAATGAAGAGTGAATATATAATAAAGACGATTTCAGTCAACCCTCAATCGATTAGAATCAATAGCTTCACATATCGTAAAATTGCTGGGAATTGATACACCTGTATGTATTGTGAGTATATATGAGTGGTGTATAATTTTCGTACTTCACATAGGAGCCTGAAACTGAAATCCAACATTCAGCATTGATCTTTATACCCACACATTATCTATCTATCTATCTATCTATCTATCTATCTATCTATCTATCTGCTATGGTCCGGTTCCTTTTACCACGGTGATAGACCAAGGTAGAACCAATAAAGAAGAACTCGAATACGGATATGAAATAACACAGATATATTACAAACAGGAATATATACAGAGAAGTAGAAAGTGTTAGTACGAACAACCACGTTTAGTAGGGAGAACAATGTAGTTTCGACCAGTATCACTACTCCAATATCTTGTAGTAATTGTCTGAACGCGACTCTGTCCGGACTGCCTCTGACTCGACTGACTGGCTCGCTCTGACTGACTGACAGACTTCTGACTGACTTCACTCCAGAATTAAGACTAAATTCCAGACTTCAGACGGAACAGTATTTAGTCGGAATGAACGGTATTTAGCCCCCGGCCTCCAGACGAGGGCATCATGTGGCACAAGGCCGGTTTAACCTGGGATCTCCGAACCCGTGGGCTTGGACAAAAATATGGCTTTTGAACCCGTTTATACGGGTTCAAGCTCGGTTTACCTCCCCGAAAGAGACTCCGCCCTTCGGCGTAGCCTCCTTCGGGTTCCTCCCCGCCCGAAGGCAGAGAGTTCAACCGATCAGCCGGTCAGCCGGTCGCCCGACTTCGAATTGAACGGTATTTAGTCACCCCCCCCCACGAGGGCATCATGTTGTACAAGGCCGGTTTAACGTGGGGTTTCCGAGCCCGTGGGGTTTCCGAGCCCGTGTGCTCGGGCAAAGATATGCCCTTTGAACCCTTATAAACGGGTTCAGGGTCAGTCTACCACACCGAAAAAGACTCCGCCCTTCGGCGTAGCCTCGTTCGGGTTCCTCCCCACCGGAAGGAAGAGAGTTCAACCGATCAGCCGGTCGCCCGACTTCGCACTGAACTCTCTGCTTCCTCTTGAGGCGCAGTATTTATTATGTATGGAATAGTCCATTATGTTATTATGGTTAAGGTCCCATAACTTCATGCGAATTTCTACACCAGAAAATTAACACCAATAGAATTTGGGGAGAAAGAGCAGTTACTGATTACAATGAGTACTTTTACTTATACCAAAATCAAAGATCTGTAGTATATTGAGTGTTACCGAGATGTCTCACTAAACCATTAGTTTGCAATTGACGGAATGGCATTTTGCGTGTAAATGTATTTAATTTTATCTTCCTCCGAGTGATATTTTCCATTATGAAGTTTAAAATATAATTTACAGAGTGGTGATTCTAATCAATAGTTTGCTTTTTATTTCACGAAAACCGGGTTATTTGTGAAACCTTTCGTTGTGTAACTGAATTTCTCAGGAACGAAAATATTAATCAAAATTACAAATTAGGTTCTTTTGCATCATCAAAATTCCATATACATTGAATTTTTATTTGTTTTGGACAAACATTGGGAAATTCACTTTTTTTCATTGTCGTAATTTTTTCTTCCCAAAGAGTGATTATTTCTCATATATACTATATAACAATTTTTCAATTCCACATTTCCTAAATGCATGTAATAATTAATCATAAATTTTCACACAATACCTTGTCGCCAAAGTAAAATTATTAACTGAAAAATAATATCTGTAATAGACAAACGGTCAGGTGTTAGTATCACTAGGATTTAAATAAATTTTCATTTTTTTATAAAATAGAAGACAATATATCAGACATTTTACTGCTAAAAAGTATGAAACATTACCATATCTGATAATGTAGATAAATGATAAAATAAATATTGTTTTAAACATTCATTTAATAATAGAACAGGTTGAATTTTCATATATATTGAAATTCATATAAATCTTCGCATGCACCTCGCACATGATTTATATAATTTATATTTATATCTGCTTTATATAATATATATTTATATTTGCGCCTAATCATTTCGAATTTTCAATATCTTGGCTCAAATGTTTCCAAAATCTAATTATTAAGAAGATAGTTTTCAAGATCTTGCCGCAGATGTTCCTAAATCTCATTATCAGGAAGATAGTTTTCAAGATCTTGGCTCAAATGTTTCCAAAATCTCATTTTTAGGAAAATATTTTTTAAGGTCTTGGGTGAAATGTTTCCAAAATCTCATTATCAGGAAGATAGTTTTTTAAAGATCATGGGTCAAATGTTTCTAAAATCTCATTATTAGGAAAATATTTTATAAGATCGTTGCTCAAATGTTTCCTAAATCTCATTAATAGGAAGATAGTTTTCAAGATCTTGGGTCAAATGTTTCCTAAATCTCATTTTTAGAAAAATATTTTTTAAGGTCTTGGGTGAAATGTTTCCAAAATCTCATTTATGAAAATATTTTTTAAGGTCTTGGGCCAAATATAGTTTTCAAGATCTTGCCTCAAATGTTTACTAAATCTCATTATTATGAAGTTTTCAAGATCTTAGGTGAGATGTTTCCAAAATTTCATTATTAGGAAGAGATTTTTCAAAATCTTGGCTCAAACGTTTATTAAATCTCATTATTAGGAAGATACTTTTCAAGATCTTGGTACAAATGTTTCCAAAATCTCATTATTAGGAAGATAGTTTTCAAGATCTTGGGTCAAATGTTTCCAAAATCTCATTATTAGGAAGATAGTTTTCAAGATCTTGGCTCAAATATTTCCAAGATCTCATCATAAGTAGATAGATTTAAAGATCTTGGACATGGCGTTCCATAATCCAGGCCAAGACATGGCGCAACTGAGAGGTAGAACTGGAGGCCTATTGAAAACTGTAGGATTTTCATAAATTTTAGAAGAACATGAAGTCAACCACTTTATGAAATACTTAGAATAACATTTTTATTCACACCTGAAGATAATAGGGTGTGTTGATAGATAAATAAATGAAAATATGTATTTTTGCTATGAACACTGATAATTATTAAACAACACAAAGGGGTAATTATGATTTCTGGTAAAAGATATATTGAATCAGAAATTTATATTATTTATAGGCGTCACTGAATCCTTTATTCAATCTATTCTGTGTGAGTGAATTCACACAGAATAGATTGAATAAAGGATTCAGTTTGTCTAACCTAGTAACTGTAATGTAAATTTAAACTAGGTTAGACAAACAGAACCCGAGAAGGCTGGAAGACATCAGCCGAAGTGTGTATATAACAATCAATCATCGCAGAAATATAGACAAATAAAACAATCATTCTAGGAAAGCTTCAAAACTTTTAGAGCTGGTTCGATTTCTGATCTAGGTGTGCCATATTTGCAAAAAATTTTCAAAACTATATATGCAAAAATAGAAGCATGCGTTTTCTCCATGTTGAAAAAATGAAACTCAGAAATAAGCATAAAAATGTTGTTTAATGATTTATAGCAAACCTTTTCCTTTGTATGGAAAAGGATGAAACAAAAAAAATAACCATTGACAAGTGTTGTCAGAAGGAACTTTTAGTTTTCCACGGTCAATAAAATTGGTATATTTTCCATACTTTTCATAATAAAAATGGGTTTCACATTCACTGGGTTGATTATCATTTCTTGTAATATATCCAGCTATGTACACAAGAGCCATTTTTATTTCATTGGAAAAAGGTGTTTCTAAATTTTCCAGATTGTCAAATATTTCTAAACCTTCCTCACAAAGTTTATAATCACCAGATGTACATTGGTGACCTGGATTAACATCAAATTCATCAATATTTACATTTTGATTTAAACGTAAAGATGTCTGCTTAATATAGTTCTTTTCAATACATTAAACATTTATAAAATAGGTGCCAATTCTTTTTCAAATGGATCAGTTGAAAATTGCCCAAGTAATACATATTTATGACTTGTAGCTAAAATGTGTCGACATAGACTAACAATTCCATTGCAAGTATGATGTATGGCAGTAGCAGTGTTTTGGGCTAATTCTTTTTTACAATTACCTTGACTGCCAGCCATATTAAGAGTCGTTTTACAAAATTCAATGATAAAATCAAGTCGGATGCATTTAGAGATTTGATTTCCCCTTGTAGAGGATCATTATGTAATTTATCAATTTGAAGGCATTTAACATTTAAAATTTTCCACCGTGTCACAAACTTGTTTATGAAGAGGGCAGTATCATTCTTACCTGCACTTATTTCAGACTGAGTGAGAAGTGCATTATATGTTTTTTTCAGAAAACACTCTGAGGCAAGTAGAAATCCGTTGTCTTTCTATTGGCTTTGGAGCAATGGAAATTTCATTTAAATCTGAAAGTTTGACTAGTCTATCAGATTCAAAACGATATAACTGTTTAAGTTGTGTCCATTTTGAAACTCGACTTACTCCATCATCATCAAAGATTAGTTCTCCTGTTTTTTTTTTTCTGTCAGCCACAAATTGCGAATATTTTTCAACAGATGAACATAATCAAAAAGCAAATGTTTATTATCTTCAGTTAACCAAGGTTTTTCAGGAAGTGTAGGATATAATTTAAAAAAGCTTGATTTACGCGGTTGCCATCACATATAATAGCCTTTACATCAGCTGGTACATATGTGATGGCTTGGACTGTTAACTCAATTTGTTCAAATAAAAAGGTGGATGTTAATTTTGAAATTGGAATCAATTTTATAAGAAAATTTGGACCCCCATTGAGACATATCAACATTATACCAAGTACTCTTTGAGCAACTACGGATGGATTGTCAACTAATTTACCAAATAGTTGTTTACCATGATATAGCAACATCTTTTTGATATATACTTCATCATGGAGAATTATGCACCCTTTTTGACTGGTATTAAGAGTATTAAATATAGATAACAAAAAAGATGTATCATTAAGTTTTGAAATTTTTGACGTCATCCTTCATAATGTTGCTAATGAGGGTAATTGAAAACCATATCTTAATTTATTATACAATGCCCGTGATCTTGCATAGTACCCAAAAGCATGCACAACTATATCTAAGCTGTATTTTATTCCAACCATTTAGGGAGCCATTGCTAAAAATTGTTGATATTATTCTTGTGATCAAAAGACATAAAATTTAAATATCGGATGATTTCTTCCAGCTTTGACCAAGTATCAACTGTATTTATATGATTTTTAGACAGGCTGCTTATATAACACTTAACTCTATAATGAAATGTTTCAAAGCGCAAATTGTTATAAATTTTCAACATAAAGAGAGGAATACCATCAATAGATTTTGATAATTGAACAGGTAAAATATTTTCACCCAAAAATGCTACAACTGGACATATAAAGTCTTTTTTGTTGTTAAGCAGACTCTTTCAAATTTGTATAATTTTATGTAATTCTAAAAAAGCATTAAGTTCATCAGCAATTTGATTTCTAACAGTACTGGAGTTTTTTTTATATTCCTTTGAACAGCTGAGGGTGTCTTCTTGGCACCCCTGGCCATACAGATGTCGGGTTTTTTGAACGTATTTTTCCATTAACTTTTATGGTATCAAAATTTGAAGGCCAATGTTGTTTACCTTAAAAAAAACCTTATATTAAATTTAAAAACATTCATAAGTAGTCTTTCCTTTAGTTCGGTTATTTTAATACGTTTAAACTATATAAATATGAATATATATATAACTTTATCTTACCTTACAGCAAAACAATTAAAAGTAATGTAAAAATAATGCATTTTGTTGTCCTTTAACAATAATATCAGAGAAATATTAAAATAAATATGATAAATAAAATGGTATTATTATACTTGTCTTGTAAAATAAATTTTGTAGTCAAAAGGCGTAAAAAAAGAGACCTTTCTAAAAAAAATTAAATTAAAATACTGACATTAACTGCATGTAATAAATTTATTATTGTTATTTTTTTCTTTAATTCTAATAAGTAAAAAAAATACTTACAGTTCACCAATTGGTAACTAATGTAGTAAAAATAACCATTTATTCTTTAACTTCGGAAACAAAAGCGCAGAAGAAATTCGTTTGTTTTGTATTTTTTTTTTTATTTTAATGGAAATGTTGGATAAAATTTTAATAGAGAAATTTTAATGAACTTTCTCTATTAAAATTTTATTCAAATTTATTATTCAAACTTAAACTTTTAATAGAAAAATGTTGACTTATGCTAATTTTTTATCAGGGTTAAAAACTTGAGAAAATTTAACTTTAATTTCGTTGACGTTATGTTTTCACTCATATCAATGTTTTTTTTTTTAGCGATATCAAAAATAATTATCAAATTAAGTAATGACATTGAATTTACGAAAAAAAATCTATGATAAAAATAGTTTTCTTTACCTCTTTGAAGAAACTAAATTAAATTCTGTTCAAATTTGTTAAACGTTGTTTTGTTTTGCTTCTTAAAATAACACAAATTACTCAAAGAGAATTGCATTTTATCAATAAATAATTCTTTAAACTTTAATCAAAACATATTGAACAAACTTTAAGAGGGAAAATGCCAAAATGAATTAAACTTTAATTTTAAAATGCTAAGGCTTTTTAAACTTAAGTAAATCTTTTTGTGCGAGGAAATGTAAGCACGGAAGTTTTCTTTTTACAATTTAAATATAAATAATGTATGGACTCAAACTGAAATAATCAAATATACTTACTTCAAATATATAAGTTAAATGATATTCCAATGAAAGGTAAAATTAAAAGATTCGTTTGAATTTCTCGTGCCAACAACATAAGTGTACACAGTATGCAGCAGTTCGCTCAAACTGAAACTAAAACGATCTAATTGTCAGCCGGCATCCAGTCTACCGATGTAGCAGGGTTACGAAGAGGCCTGTTAATATAGAACGCCATGATCTTGGCTCAAATTTTTCCAAAATCACATTTCTTTTCTTAGTTTCCAGTGATAAATGAAGTAGTGTACCGTATATTTATCGTTTCTTGGAATAGGCACTGTTGTTAAGTACCAATTTCAAAACACTGCCTTATAGCGTGATTACCTTTCGACTATTTGTTAAACTGTATAAAATTATTTCAGAAATAATTACATTTGGTTCCAATGTCATGTGATAAATAGGTGCTTACCAATATATTCCAGATTCCTTTATTATAAAGAAGAATCCCTCTGCCGAGATAATTTAAAGCACTTATTCACGCAGTATTTAATTAGAAAATTCCCTCTCAATTTCTACAACTATTAGATGTTCAGCTTTTGCCTTTTCTGAAATCCACATCATGAAGCATAAACCTAATTTCATTTGTTGTGCCTCTGGGATATCAATAATAATTTATACTGTAGCAATCTGTACTGTATTTACTTTCAAAGTATGTATATTGGAATCTTACATGTTTGTTATCCTGATAAACCTCCCCCTAAATTTGCTATACAACGGCCAGCTCGGCTCGATCATGGGTTGTTCCAACGCCGTTCATTAGTGCCGCCATTCAACAGAAGATTATCTGCTGACCGCACTTCCTCATCCTCCTTCCCCGCGTTGTATTCTTTGACCACAGAGCAGTGAATATCGACATTTCGTCGGTACTTAAGCCCTGAATCGTGTTGACGTAAGCGTGCTATAAAAAAAGACAAAGTAGGCTTCCGCTAGTGAAAATACAAATATCATACCAAATAACGAAGTATGCCGGTGGGTTAATTATCAACTGGTTTATATAATCATTTATACAAAAAAAAATAACCCTTCCCGTTACCTTCTCTATCGGGACACTGTATCAATTTGTTTCTAAAATCAGGAACAGGTTGAACATTCATATGAGATGTTAGGTCGTTGGGAATTTTACCGACTAGGCTCGACACCAATAATACTTTCGGCAGCAGATCACGTAGCTTCTTCCGGACTCTCCTGACCACCGCCGGCCTCTGGTGCCCACTGCTGGCCTCTCGTGGCTTCTGGTCAATTCTTGCTCCAACTGCAACTGCTGGGTTCATCTAAGTATTCGGTTTGTATGCATCTCGCTAAACTCTTGCTGCAGCTCACAGTGCATTATGTATGCATCAATTACGTATTTTCTACAACCACAGAAACATGATACTGACCCTCAAACAAAGCAGTCAGCTATTAAAAAAACATAAACTTTGTTTTAACATTCCTTTTACCCACCAATTATTGTTTTCATAAACAAAATTTTGCCTTTGATAATTTATTTCAAATCGCAATTCTCTTTGTGGAAGTCCCAATACGACCCAAGTAATTTCCTAACTAGTCGCATGATTACAAAACCTGGATTTGCGAATTATTTCGGCTTTACGAAAATTTGCTTCCCGGCCATCAATGAACTTAAATACCAAAACAGTCTACGGCAAGAAAATTCTTTGTTTGCCGATTTAAGAATACTGCCTAAATTTTCACTACCCATTATAAAAAACCCTCCAGATCATTTATATTCCGTCTTCCAGGATTTATAACAATTCATATTTTATTTTTCATATTTTGGACTTAACATTCGATTCGGTATTTCTGTTTATCAGAAAGGAAAAAAAAAAACTTTTTTCTTCATATTACAATTCATGTTTTCACCTTAACGTTTCTTTTAAGTTTTCAACATTTTAAATTCAGCAATACTTTAAGGTGTTTCCCATGAACCTTTTTAATCCTAATTTCATACTACCAGTGACACATTATTGTCAGATTCCTTTCAACTACCAGCATTGGCAGTTTATAGTATCACATTGGCAAAGACACCGAATGTGTTTTTCCCTGCAAGGAATTGCTGTTTTCTGAGTTTCACTTTCTTCAATTTTCTGACAGGCTCCAACATATCTATACTAAACTTTCTTCTTAAAACATTTATGTTGATTATTTTCTATAAATCTGTCTTTTATATTTCAACTTTCATCTATGGACATATTTTAAAATTTCTCCTCAGATCTAATACTAAATTTGAGTTATTTCCGTTTGTTTTAATATTTCTATGTTATTTCCACATATCTCTACTCTTTTATTAATCATTGTTACCAATTTACTATTGGTATTTTATATGTTATGTTTATTATATAATAGAAATCGTAATATATTATTAATTTCCACCTGAAAATATGATGCATTTCTATGATTATTTACAATATTTATTTTCATGAAAACCATTGTTTCCTCCGTGTTTAAAATCAAATTTAATTTTGCGGGCTAACATTCTATTATTGCTTGAGTCAGCAATTATAAAGTCAATTTTATTTTTTCATTAGCCATTTCAGCTTTTAGTATTTCCTATATATAGGATCTCAGTTTTATTATGCACATGCGTGTGTATATGCAAATGAAGAGCGCTCAGCTGACAATGAAAAAATATATAATTTAAAGTATGAAGAGTTATTTATTTAATCGCATTTCTGGAAAATGTATATAAACAAATATTTCGACTTAAATTTCATTTATCGAACAATTAATTTGGAATTGCCGATCGAATAATAACTGTGTTAGATTTTCAACTTATTTTTCATATTTGTACAGACATGCACGCGAGCATGTATAACCATATAATAAATGGGTTTATTAAAAAAATGCGAAGAAGAAAACGATTAGAAATCATATTAATAATATTTTCGAGCTGTGTTGAAGCTTTCATTGCCATACATACAATATCTTGACACATGATAAAGAATAAGTCTAACGACAGAATCAGCTATTCTCTTATTTGCCTAAAACTAAAACAGATTGCTCTTAATTTATAGATACGTTGGCCAACAAAGGAACTGACTAAAATTAACGATAAAATCAAATGAAAATTAAAGATAAATTTCACTGTCTTCAGAAACAGTGTTTCATTCCTATAGTTCAATGTGACTAACAAGCAGGAATTTCTTTCTCCTGACGATGGTCATGCTTCCTGAAACTAGTCGAGGAACCTAATTGAAATAATAAAACAAAAATATTAATATAGATCCTAGAGTGCCTGAATAGTTTTATTTTTTATTTTTTATTGTTCAAATCATATATATATGAAATCTTTAATACTTAATATGGTAGACGGATGACACTGACATACGGTCCCACCAAAAAAAAAAAAGAAAAGTTAGCCATATTTCAGACAGAAAAAATTGTCGATAAAGGATAAAGACTGAAGTTGTCCCAGCTGTCCCTAAATTTGATCGAGAGACTTGAACTTTCCTGGCTTAATGTTTAATTCTCAATTTATATTACGTTATATATATATATATATATATATATATATATATATATATATATATATATATACTTGTCTTTTGGGGCAGCAATCATTCTATCATGCACATTTCATTGAATACGACAGATATTTTTTGTATAATAAATAAATAAAAAACAACTTCTCTGCTGTATTCAATAAAATGTGCTTTCTCTTTTAAATTTAATTGTTACAAATATAACTCAACATTCACAACGGCTGAGTCTGTGTGAATATTTCAACGCCCGTGTTACATGTGCAAATATGGCGTCGCAGTGTTCATGGACCTTTTGCATAAATAGATGCCAAAAGAATCAGAAATTGTCAATCAAAGCTGCTGGGTACGGAAACATTGGGTGATACTAACATAAACTGTCGTCCTTCACTGTAAAGATTGGATGAAAATGGGCGAAATGTACAGGAGATGTTCAATGATATAGAGAGACGATTGGCTCCTATTTAGAGCTTAAACGCTGTTCTTTGCCTCCAATGTATACTGTTCAAAATAAAACATGTTTAATAAAAATTGACTAATAATTCATGTTTTAACAATTTTTATTTAAACAGGAAGTGTCATTCCACCTACCATGTATATTTGCTGTGTGCGACATTTCTGACAAATGCTACTGTCCCTCATAATATATAGTTTATGAACTGTCCAACAATGCCACCGATTGTTATAATTTTAAAGAATCTCCCCGAAAATCTGTTGACAGACAGAAGCAGATAAGAAAACAATTTTAACAATGGAATTCAACTCAGAGAGAAAATGACGTCCTGTTGGTATGATTCGTCCACCCGCT
This sequence comes from Acanthosepion lycidas, assembly GCA_963932145.1. Classification (NCBI taxonomy): domain Eukaryota; kingdom Metazoa; phylum Mollusca; class Cephalopoda; order Sepiida; family Sepiidae; genus Acanthosepion; species Acanthosepion lycidas. Next base: position 21,359,071 of record OZ010571.1, read on the forward strand.
CCTTTGATCACCATGTTTTGCGTATCAATAAAACTTGGCCTTCACCTCGGTGTGACAAGTAAATCAATCACGTTCCCGTATCTAAAGTAAGTGTCTTCATTAGAAAACATGACACCATGCCGGTAGAAAAAGGTTTTATAAAGATTGATAGGAAAGTGCTGAACGGATGGTCATAAAGCTCACATTCATTGGAAATGGGTCTCTGTGTCGTCGAAAAATCTCTTATCAAAGGAAAATCCAACACAATATCTTGTACATGAAACGTAATCAAGACACATTAAACGAGATAACGTTCTTTCCTTCTGGAACTGCCGCGGGGCTTTTGCGCCATGCATTTGAAGGACGACATTTCTTGTGCAATTTTTCTTCCCACTGCCGTAGATAAATGTGAGAAAATATAGCGAGTGTGGTTAAGAGGACTTGACAAGTCCTTGTTTCGTTCAGACACTTCAGATCTAAAGGCATCCATTCTTTTGGACAGTCGAAGAATACGCCAACTGAACATGCACTCGATTTGGAAGAGAGCTAAAATAGACTGATGGAAACTGTGATATACGAGAATTTTTTATACGTCAGTAAGAAACTTGTTGGAAAACTTTGATCAATTTCGATCCTATTCACTGAAATTAAACTCGATGCCAATCATGTATTTTTCTAAATTAAAAGTATGGATTTTGTTATGAATAAAAGAATATATTCGTGTTTAAATCAATTATATATATATATATATATATATATATATATATATATATATATATATATATATATATATATAAGTAATTCTATTACATTTACTTGTTTTATAATATATATATATATATATATATATATATATATATATATATATATATATATATATAGTCTATTAAAATAGTAGTGAAATTATTTTAAAGTTGTATTTAATTGTAGTTGAAACGAATTCTAACCTAAGCATCTTTTAAAATTGTAGTTAAATAAAACGTGTTCTAACCTAAACACCTCCCTCAAAGTACTATCGGAATCCTAAAAACACCTAAAATGAAATTATGATAAAAAGCTAGAAGATGTAGGCCATTGAATGACCAATGTCCTTTGTACATACATGAGAAACTATATATTACTAAGTTTATAAAAAATAAAGTTTACTAAATCAGAGAAATTAATTAGCTATGTTTGCCGTAATTGTCATAAATTTTACTTCAATAATATTTAAATATTTTTTTTTAAATTGTAACCTGGTAATATATATACTTATACATGATATGGAAAAATAATTTTACTTCCTGTAATTAATTCTAATACATTTACTTATTTTAAAAAGAAATATAGCCTATCAAAATTAACAGTGAAAAAATTTTAAAGTTGTATTTAAAATTGTATTAAAATCAAATGATTTCTAACGTAAACATCTTTTAACATTGTAGTTAAATAGAACGTATTCTAACCTATAGATCTCCCTCTAAGTACTACAAGCACTTAAAAGCATCCAATAAAACACCTACAGTAAAATGAAATTAATATGAAAAGATGTAACCACTGAATGGATCATGTCCTTTGTAATTACATGAGAAACTTTATATTACTAGGTTAATAATATATATATATATATATATATATATATATATATATATATATATATATATATATATATATATATATATAATAGAAGTGCAACTTGTGGCTGGTGTTCCTGCAGCGATCCAAGATGGGATTTTAAATGGAGATTTAATCTATAGACTCAGCTAGCATTGAAAGATTTCATCCCTTATTTTCTTAAATTCTATTCTGTTGTTTTACCGGACTGATCATTCATTTCTAAGCAAACATCTATATCAGAATTCGATCTTAGAAAAGAGTCAACAATTAATTATATGAAGCACTTATATCTAAGAGATGAAATATTTTCATGATTAATTTGGCTATTTGGCTACTTTATTCGTGCCTTTTCTTTCGACCTCATTCATTAAAAAAAAAAAAACAGCCTGTTATTTTTTTAAGGGCCACACAAATTAGTGATTTGCAGTCGAAATGTTTACGACGAATTTAGTGTTTGATATAAATAGAAGTATGGTGAGAGGAGATCATGCAGATAAGGAAAATAAATAAAATTAAATCTTGATTTGAAGGGGTTAAGATTAATGAAGCAACCGTAGGAGAAATGGATTTCGCAAAGAATAATTCTTGGCAGAATCAGTAAGTGCCGAAAATATGGCTTACATTTGGAAAGGAGAAATATAAGTTGTTTGATTCTTATTAAATGACATTGTTTCCAATCTATATATTACTGGACTGTTGTCACTAAAAAATGGAGTTCATCTGAAGATAAAGCCTGGAAATAGTGATATATTAGCGATGGGCTTAAGAGATTGCATCAGATGGAATGAGTCTGCAGAATGCAGAATTTGTCTACCTCAGCAAGTCCGCATAAAAGCTTTTGGTGGGTGGAAAGTGATGATTGATCATCTCCTGCCCAGATATGGCCACGATGCTTCATTTCCGGGCTAATCTTATTCTTATCAAAATGAAACATTGCAACTAAAGTGAAGCATTTCCTGGAACGATAGATTGAGCCAACTATTTTTCCAGAATCTTTAGCACAGGATCGTGCATACGAGTTCCGTATCCGTATCAACATCATTCTTTAATCCACCTGACATCAGAATAAATACATGGCTTTATTTAATTCATATACTAAAAGCTGCTTATTGAATATTTTGTAGATGCAAGAGAGATAAGGTTAGTGCCAAAGTAAACAGAATGGGATTAACTGTATTCAGCTTTACGTTGAGGTTCTATGTTTGCATGTCATGCTAATATGGAAAAAGGAAAAATCCATGCTAATAGGAAAAGTATAAATCCACTCCTGCTCATATTGAACTACCAGATATAGTTATATACATTCTGTACACTAGCCCATCGTTAACGGTGAGAGAGAAACGATTGCACGAGTGAAACATATAGCCGATTAAAATTGTAATAAAAAACGAACTGTTGTATCCATTGCAAACACTTACAGGAAATTATAGAAATTCTAATAATTTTTTTATTACAATCGCCTAGAAGATTTAATGTGGCTTAGTAGTTAGAAAGTTCGCTTTCTTAGCGAGAGAACCGGGTTCGAATCACACCATGTTCGATTTATCTGGAAGGCGACTTCTTGATGTTATCTGTCTGGAAGAGACGTTTCTAGCGTGCGACAAATTCGGAATGCATTGTCAGTGAAATACAGTAAACGAAGATTTAAGGACCGTCGATGGCTGTACAAGGACGAAAATCACAAGTCATCGGGACCGAGAATGTGAGATTGTTGGCCATTATTCAGAATATTCATCGAGCTAGAAAGGACGTACTCTTTGAGAAAATGCAACGAAGTTCTGCTCAGCATATTTGCAGTATAAACTACCAACACAGAAATCGCCGAGCAAAGCGTCTGCAATAAAGATAACGTAGCCGCCTTAGTTTACGTGCTAGCCATTAAATTGTTACATATATATATATATATATATATATATATATATAAAATATGACCTAATTTAGAAAAAGGAAAAATAGTGGTGCCCATAAGTTTTCTGAGCTTTACTCTGAACAACAAATTATATATAACCTCCGTTAAATTTAAACTAAAGGAAGAAACAAAAATTAATTGTTTCGTATAAATGAATCATGACCCGTATATTGACAGCTAACGTCAACCAGACATAAAATAGCGCGGAAGTAAATGGATACACAAATTATACAAACTAGACAATTCCTTTTTCTGAAAAATAAGAATGAAGTAAGAGTGGTAGTTTTCTAATCTTACCTGGTTAAATATATATATATATATATATATATATATATATATATATATCGAAAAATTCTCCAGCCCAAAAGTGAAATGGAAAATAATCTCTAGGGCTCGAACTTCATTAAAGTGAATGTGACCTGTGTATTAGAGAGAAGATCTTAATGATAAAGCATAAAGATTATGATAAATTACTAAACCAACATAACGAGATGATCTTTAAATGCATACATAGAAATTATCTCAACTTAACTCACTACATTAAAAAAAAAATAATAATAAAGAAAATTATATGCAGCGGTAAATATTGACTTATTTTTAGATACGAGGTTGATTGCATGCACACATGAGTGCGGGTACTTAATTGTATTTATATAAATGTGTATATGAACTTGGATATGGATATGTGTATTTATGAATATATATATATATATATATATATATATATATATATATATATATATATATGCATTTACGAATTCTAAATGTTTCCTTTTAATCATAATTTCTCTTCAAATAATTTCTGATTAGACTTGAAAATTTGGAAATTTTACTCATCTAGGGATAATTCTTTAAATCACTATGAAACGTTAAAATGTTTTCCTCTAAACTGCTAAAGCTATATCAACTTTCTTCTTCCTCCAGAAACACTAAGAATATCTCTTATCTCTTTACTTCTTCGTTTTTTTTTCCTTTTTCCCTTTATCTCCTTTTCCTTTTACCATATCATTTCCGTTTAGTTGACCGATTAAATAGGTCAATGTCTGATTCATACCAAGCCTCCACAATATTAAGTATTATAATAGAAAGAAATATAAAAATACATTTCAAGCCTCTCCCTTCCTTCTCTAAAATCGACCATATCTCTGATACCATTCCTCATCACCCTCTATGTCAACTGATATAAGCTTAATACTGCCCGTCAAAAGTGCAAATTTTTGAAAGTGAAGTCTGAAGATGCAGAGAAAAAAAATAAAATTCTGTGGAGAAATAAATTATTACAAATGGAGTCATAAAATGGTCTCTTTTTCTTTAAATTAAATTATTCGCTCTGACTTAACATTGTGCTCTCGGGATTTCATTATCAT
>OZ010571.1:21368921-21373921 GCA_963932145.1 Acanthosepion lycidas
CAAATTCTTTGGCCAATCTATCAGCTTATAGGAAGGTCAAACATTTCAGTATGGCCGTCCTGTGAACTTGTTTGGAAATGCCGTGCAGGATTGCTGTCTCGTTTCATACGAAACGTATACATAAAAACTGAACTGAAAGACGTCGAAAACGATGGGTGAGTACATCATATATATATATATATATATATATATATATATATATATATATATATATATATATATATATATATATATAAGGAGTAATTTATACACAGAATTAATTAGCTATGTTAATGTGTTAAATGGCGAAATCACTTCGCTAACAAGACTTAATGACACATTAACTTACAATCAATTCCTTGAATAATACGACCCTTATATCTGGCACATTCCAAAACATATATTAACTGTCATTAAATAGCATAATTTAAAAAAAAAAAAAAAAACATTTTTCGGTCTTCACTACACATATTTCGTTTTATTATTTGTCTGTGTATGGGAAAATGGCGCCCCGAAGATGACAATTTAAAATTGTTGAAAGTGCCTGGTCTGTCTGTTTAATCTGAGAAAGTGTCAATTGTAAGTATCGTATTATTCAAGGGATTGATAGTCAGTGTCTCATTATCTCTTGTTAGCGAAGTGATTTCGCCATTAATCACATTAACATTGCTAATTTATTTTTTGTATAATTACTTCTTGATGATATAATATATATGATGCACAATCTAACACATATGGGATCATACATACAGAATCTAGTTACGAAACTGCAACGGACTGACGCTGATTCATAATTTCGAGTGGAGCTTTGAGCAGCATATACGTTATGCATAGCCCTCATCATCGGTTGAGATCTGAGGTAAACCTCATCCACTTGTTCCATGGTCTGGCTAATTGCGTCCTCGTCCTCGTCTTCGACCTTGCCGCCAAGGGTGGCCCGCACAGAAATTTAGAAATAAACAAATGAAAATTCAATGAAAAACAGAGTACAGCTATAATCAAATTAAATTTTCAAATAATTTTCGAAAACCACAGAATATTCATAAAATGACCTTAAATGTTCTATCACTGATTGATACCAGAGATAATTGTCTCACGTTATCTTTTGACACTCAGAATCGAAAGATAGAAAATAACGAAAAATACTATTAATATTTAAAAGTATATAGTGATTTTAAAGAAACAAGAAAATTATGAAATGAAAAAATGTCAACGAGAGCATACACATACACACAAGTATAAACTCACGCGCACACATGTACACACTCGAAGACACACACATGCACACAAATATTAATAAAAATAAATCAACTAAATAACAATAAAAATCGCATAAATTATCTTTCTAAAATAATATAAATAAAGCGAGAAAGAATAAATCCACATACAATTGAGGATGCATCCTGACGAATGGACCGAATGATTACCCAAATTATGGGCTTCAAAACTTGAGGTGCTGAATATAATATTGATCAGCTAAATGACACGTTTGATATCTGTCTATATCTCTGTGATGACTTATTATGATTAGTTGCATTATTTACAATATTCAAACTGTTCTTCTCATCTTCATTCCCATATTGAAAATGTTTCGGCCATTTTAAGCCCCGGCCTTCTTCAGGTGATTGTAATTTCGAAGCAAACCCTTTATTTCGTCAACTATAGTTCTAGACCCATGTGTCAAGCTGCTTCCGGATGTCTCAGTTGTTTCCCTTTAATTCAACTGTCCAAGTTTGGTTCACCACTGCTGGGGAAGGTATTGAACTCACAACTCTTTAGGTCTAATTACTGGATCTAACCAACGACTTTCTCCACTGGGCCATGTGTACACAGAAGTGGTGAAGCACAACTTAGAGAGTTCAGTTGAAGGGAAGAGAGTGAGACACCCATTATAGGCATGACGCGTGGAAGTAGAATATCTTAACCCGGTGGACAAAATAAATGTCTCGGGTTGGGTTCGAAATTTCAATCACCGGCACAGAGCCGTAACCCACAACGCCTGAAACGTTGGGAATATGCAATGAAAATAAATAATGCAAGACACGTTCGACGTTTTTATTAATTATATATATATATATATATATATATATATATATATATATATATATATATATATATATATATATATTCTTATGATTTAGATCTGATTTGCTACGTTCACAAATAAATATATACAAACAAACTCACAAGGTTTATTTTGAAACCATCAAGCATAAAATCTGTTGAACAATGCCAAGATTATAAATAGCGCATTTGTAATTAGATCTTCAGTGTATTTAAATTCAGTTGTACATGTATGATGGATCTTTTTCTTAAGTTTGAGAAAGTTGCAAACAGCCAAAACACAAGAGATGCTAATTATTTATAAGCAGCCGTAAAACATGTTTGGACAAGTATATCCTCACAAAAACACTCACAGCTCAATGCAACGAAACGGAATTTCCGTTCTGCATACGAAGTCAGGTGATACGCCTTATTAAGTAGGTTCCTTTAGTTTTTTTAGTTCTTCACTTTTCTAAGTAGATTTTGAATAGCGTTCCCCGTTTCTACCTCTATCTTGAATATATATATTAAAAAAAAATGGGGAAGATAAAACCTAAAACTACTGACTTGAATTCAGTTGAAATCGTAGCCTACGTAAACGTTAAATCGGCTGAGATACCCGGTAGGAAAATATCCTCCAATTTTGAATCCATTTTGCAATCCAGAAAATTGTTTTTATTATGAAATATTTATAAAGTTAAAATTCATCATATACAGTCACTTTTAAATCTTCGTTTCGTTAACACGAGACGAAACTAATTTTGAAATATACAATTCCGATTGAATTTTCAATTATTATTATATTTTCAATAACGAATATTCTAACCTCTTGATATATTACATTTAATATTTGTAATAAACTTATAGATACCAACTGTCATTTTTACTGGTTTTACATAGATTTGCATCAGTTTTTATTTAATTTATGTGTGTGTGTTTTTGTGAGTTGCTCCTCATTATATAAACAGGTAAATAACTTTGAATGTTTTTAAACTAATGCAGTTTACTGATTTATGAGCTAATTGAAGTTTTAATATATTCAATTTAAACTGAAGTTTCCAATTAAAAAAAGTATGATAAATGAGAAAAATATACTGAATTGAATAACATTAATCCTGATTATTGATATTTTTTGATATGTAAACACGACATATTTCTGTTGTAACCACATTTCCTAGCGGATCCCAAACTTAGACCTAACATCAAAAAATTTCAACTGATCATTTTCGCAATTTTTTTTATTTTGATAATTTTGGAAAATTTTTTGATGCTTTGAAGATCTTCATAGATACATAAATCTGCAGGAAGTGTCATGTCAATAAGAAAGCACATTCTGTTTATATGGTCTTTGACCACCACGTCTAGGCGTTTAGCCTTGATTGCTATTGTATGTGTATATTTTAAGATTTCATGAAATTGATACAGGTCCTAATTCTGTAACCGGGTCTGAGTGACCTTAATACCAATGTCTTGCATTTTATTTCCTGTAAAAGTTGCATATTTTCCAAATATTCGCCGTCTCTATCAGGACGAAATTCAGTGGTTGCTAACACTGGGTAACCTATTATTTGTACTTCATTTATATTCACCTGTCGTGACATAAGAAGTAACATTGGGCAAGACAATGATGCATTCTTTTTTTATTTCCACTTAATTAAACAAAAACCATTTATTACAGAAAATAATCATTACGTAGGATATGATTGTTAGAATTAAGTTTGTGTTTCCTCGAGAAATCGTAGAGCAGATATTTTGTCGCTTATCTCTTGAAATACTTTCTTCATCAGATTCAAAGCTCCAACAAGAAGATGAATAGTTTTAGTTTTAAAGTTCCAAGATTATTTGTTTTCATTAACAAGTTTTGTATTTACTGAGCATTTCAATTTCCAAGCATATAGACGATCATGGTTCTCAACAAAATCCTGTTTCTTTTTACACTAAGCAACGTTTGTCCATTCGTCACACTCACCATTCGATCAAACATTTAAACAGGTCCGACGGATTGATGGGCTGCTGCCTTATCCCCCCGCCTTTTTTACTTCGTTATGTCCAAGAAATATCAGCTTTCTCTATCGGATTCGGAATATGTGTTGTTTTTGTTTCCATTTCTTATCAATCTTCCGTCAGAAGAATACTCTGTATCCTTCGGTAAAAAATAAAACATTTCTGTTTTCCCCGGTTTTCTCTTCATCTGTGTTGAGATAGTCCAGTATTCATATCTATTGAATTATTTCTGCCAGTTCTTTGTATGTGTGTAATAATTATGACTAGATCTAGTTGTTAAGGATGTCTTTACAGTGCTGTTCGATAAAAGTGACTCACCTGATTTTTTTTTCTTTTACTTAAAAAGTTTTTCGCCTATTGTTTTTGGAGTCAAACTAATTTTTAATCTTGCTAATATAAAGATCCCTTCCCGACAACCTAGTAACAAAGTTTACTCGGCCTAAGGTATTCTATTGATAATTATAAATTTGGATATAAATGAGATTTAGGGAAAAACTCTGTGCAAAAAGTGACTCATTTATTTCCTGCAACTAGTGATCATTACAAACATAACGGAACAGTTTTAAATAAAGAATAATAGAGGCATAATTCGTTTATTATAGGTAATATATTTCGAAATATTTAATAATCTATGGGTCATCCTTTATTTTAAAGAAAACTTTTCAACCCTTTTGTGGCATTGACTTGATCAGGTTCTGGCAAATCTCATGTAAAAGCATTGAATTCCATTCGGATATGAAATTCACAATCAAATCCTCTTTGTTGCTCAACTGCTTTCTTGAGAGCCTGTACTTTATAATGCTCCATAAGTTTTCTATGGGTTTGAGGTCAGGAGATTGGGGTGGCCATGTCATAACACTCATCTGCTTCTGATCAAAGTATTCCTTCATCAATTTTGATTTGTGACAGGAGCATTATACTGCATAAAAATGAACTTGGTGGGGTCGATTTGCACCCTTTCAGCAGAAGGAAGC
>OZ010571.1:21378921-21478921 GCA_963932145.1 Acanthosepion lycidas
TAAAGATAACTCCATTGTAGCAGAAACTGTGCTTTTATTATTCTCTATTGTGCCTTGAGGTGCCAGAATTTGTCATAGTTCAAAATCAATTATTCCTCATATGTGAACAGATGATTTTACTACAAGCCACAAAGATAAGTCAGTTCAAATGTTTTACTTCGCCAGACTGGTTTTATAACAGTGCAAATGCCTACAATCGGAGGACTTTACTCCACCTTGTGTTTTGAAGAAAGTCCCAAATGCCCCGTAAACCGTAACTTTTCAGCTTCCCAATTAAAAGTCAATAACCTCTAGGATGTTAACAAACATAATTGGGCGAATACCATAGTTAAATATTGAGTAGATTTTCATATAACCCAAATCATATTGAATATATGATTCCTTTTCTCATTATTTATATTTTAATTCACATCTATTTTAATTATTAATAGACCACTTTATGCATATTATGTGATTTTAGACGTCCGAAGCAATTTTTCAAGCATGTTTTCTACACCCATGTGCAAATTAATAGAAACAACCGATTTAGTTTCCTTCCTTTCATTATACAGTTAGATTTAGACGTACTGGAGTGACAGGGTGTAATTTTTTTTTTCCTCAGATTACGTCATTTGCATTCGTGTGCAGTAATATCTATTTTAGGGTGTATGATGAAATTTGATTGGCCTTGAAAAATATTGCGTCATCCATGATTGCATCAGATTTTTATCACCCCCTGACATTATTGTCTCGACTGTAGATTAGTTTTCCTACGGTCATTTTCTAGGATGGACGTTACTCCAAGGAAGCTTACGAAAATTATAACGCTGCATTAGACACTGGAAAGCCTAACCAGTGGGCAAATCGAACTACTATAGACTGGATCGGAAACTCTCCTGATTTAAATCCAGTCCAGATTCTGTGGTCAATATGCAAGGAACGAATTCGTGGAATGGATATGCGAAATACACACATGTTAACTGGGTCATGTTTCATATAGAAAATACAAAGAAGTTAATAATAACGGAATTATTCGTTTTGTTTGAATCACTTAGCACAAGGTTATACACTTCTTAGTATATTTCGTTTCAAATTTGGAAAGGTCTGACTAAATTCCAAATTTCATACAGACTTTATTTATAAGTTTTTCCAGTAAGTCTTCAAACATATTACAATATTCAGCGCAAATATCTTCCATCCTTAAAACTATAGGCTTAGATATTTTCATTTTTAACAGTTCTATAAATAGAAATGAAAGCGACTGAAAATATTTTTTTCTGTTTTTGCATTTTTAAATGTATAATTATTCTGACAGATTTCGTAGAGGAATATATGAAATAAATATTCTCAGTGGATCTGAATTGATCAACGGATACTGAAAGTTTCATGGATTGTCTGAACAATTAGTCTATTATATTATTGGAATATAATTATATACTGCTTTATTCAATATAATCTCATCTATATATTTTCGTTTATATATTCTGGATACGACCACAAGTGCAAAAAATTGAGAATCTTTATTCCCATGTGAAAAAAACTACCGGAGTTTTTCACTAATGTCACCCAATTAAGGGAAATGAATATCTAACACAACGACGCTGAGGAGAAATTTATATAATAAAAAATGTCATTCGGTTGATTATCTTCAACGTTACAGTAGAAAACATGGACAAGAAATTTCTTTGATGAGCAATAATTTCCTGTAATCTTCTTCTATCTGTCAGTCTACAATATGATGACTTCATTTCCATTATAAATGTCATGTAAGTTAAATAACGCAACCCACGACATTTACCCGTCCAGGTAATAATCCGACATGACTGATACACAAGAGAAACATATATTCTGCTCTGAAAAGAAAACAAGTGGACGTGTATTTTTATATTACTGAAAACGTTTATAGTAGTAACATGTAGTCTTTTAAAAATTTCTAAAAGACGTAAAAGCTTTAACCACATTTTATTTATTCCTCGTTTCTAAATTTAATTAATTGACTATTCTCCGATTAGGGAACAGATATTTAACTCATCTAATAGGTGTAAGATGACTTGGATTTTTTATAATTTCTTATTTGTTATTGTGTTCACGGTAGCAAATTATCCTTATTCCATACTTGCTCCTTCGATCAGGGGTAAATTCTACGCACTTAGTTTCTTCCTTAGTTATGATATCTGGACGAAATATCCAAGCGCATACTTCCCTGACTCAATATTCTTGGGCTCTTCAAATCCAAAGTCGACCGATATCTATCCTACACGTCACCATAAGTTTTGTATATTTACTGAATTGATTTTATATAATTATGCATGCAGTTTTTTGCCAGTAAAAAATTACGAGTTATTCTAATATAATTCAGTTCTAGCAGTTCCAAGAGTACATCGTGACGCACATTAGTTTGCAAAAAGATTTCTCAAGATCTTCAATTTATTTTCAGTGAATAGAACAATGGAGGAACATCGTTTTCAAATGCAATTGCTAATTAAATATATGACAAATTCATACCTTCTGGCCCTTTGCGAAATCTATCAATATAGTCCAATAGACCAGCCTATGTACAAGGTTATTTACCGCATAATTTTATAACATCAATACGAAGAACTTCAAAACGATAAGCAATAAGAAAGAAGAAGATATCAAAATTTGAATGCATCTATGAAGATTTAATTTCAAGCTAAGATCACCCTAAATCTATAAAATCACGAGACAGACGTGCATTCAAATCATTTCTGGCAGACAAAAATGGAAAACATTACCAAAAAATGAACGGTAACTCTTAATATGTGTATACTTTTTGCATCTTTCCTTTTATCCATTTGTATTGATATTTTGTATTGATATTATTTTTCCCAAGGAAACTATGACATCGCAGAATGAATTATACGCGTTGTTGGCAGACATTTTGTTTTTAGATTGTGTCAGTCTGCATTGTTCTTTCCTTTCAGGTAACATGAAAAAGCATTCAGACCAGAAATAATCTATTATATATTACTAAAAAAAAAAATTGAAAAAGAAATTGTAAATGCAGGGCAGATTGTCTGTATCTCAATATATATATATATATGTGTGTGTGTGTGTGTGTGTATGTGTGTGTGAGTGTGTGTGTGTGAGTGTGTGTGTGTGTAGCAAATAGGATGTTTAAATACACAAAATCATAGACAGACAAGAATACTCGCAAATAGATCAATAAACTGTCACTTGCATTCCACACACAAAGATATATATATATATATATATATATATATATATATATATATATATATATATATATATATGTATATAAATAACGTCCTTTGTATGCACTTGCCTTGTTCAGCTTGTAATCAAGATAGAATATAGTGAGCACACTTATAGAAATGGTATCTAATTATTCTCTGCAGAGTTTCAGTATAAATCATACGTTGGCTTTTAGGGCATCCATAAAAGATTTTATATGATGTGGTATTCTGTAGATTTAAGAGCGTTTTGAAAGACATGACGATGTTTTATTTACGTTTACGAATAATAGTAAAGTCAGATTAGGGCTTGACTACAAGATTATCTGTCCAGAAATTTGACCCGAGCATTATCTTAAGCAACAAGTCAGTCCTTAAAAGTAATCCAACAAATTCCAGTTTTTAATTCTCGGCTTTATCCAATTTCATTTATATTTGACACTTCAATTATAAATGTTAAAATTTTATTGATATCGGCAAGCAAATTATGTATTCAGGCACACCATATTGATAATATATATATATATATATATATATATATATATATATATATATATATATATATATATATGTATAAGTATATATATATATATATATATATATATATATATATATATATATATATTTATTTATCTATTTATTAAAAGTTAATGATCAGAGCTGAAATTGACTAGAAAACAGTATTATTAAAAATTGCTCAATAGACGTGTGAATAAAATGAAATAAAAATAACATCTAATGCTTTTAACTTTAAAAATCATGAAGTCAGTTGAATACGCGACATTTGCTTCGACCTTGCGGTCTCATCGTGCGCTTTTTATTTAAAAAAAAACACAAAGAATCATACATTATATATATATATATATATATATATATATATATATATATATATATATATATATATATATATATATACACGTCACTTGCTTCAAAGAACTCAACCTTTGTTTCTGCCTATGGTGAGGATGACAGAAGAAAGCCAAATGCATAAACTTTATTTCTTGACAATTTCTCTCTCTTTTACCCACTACCTCTTTCCGTCTGTATGTGCGTGTTCTCGCGCATGATCTCTGTGGGCAATGGGCAGCTGCTCGATTTGACAAATCGGACTGCTGAGTTCGAATTCTAGTCGAGTTACTCAGATTCGCGTACATCCCTTTACATCTGGGAAACATATGAATCCATAAACACAGCATTGGGCTGCAAGCGAAAAAGAAGAAGAATCGTCAAGACTCGTGACCTGACGATTGCGTCTAGCATGAAACAACCTGTCGCCTCTAAATGTTGACTTGAATGTTCATTTTTATATTTACTCACGAAACTGTCTCTGTTAGTAAGCACTTTATCTCATAAATATAACACACCTTAATAGTATATTTCTTCATATATATATATATGTATATATATATATATATATATATATATATATATATATATATATATATATATATATATATATATATATATATATATATACGTTATGTTTTTATGATTTTCATGGGTTATGTTTTTTGATGAATTTATTTGAGTACGTGCTCTGTTTCTTTACTGAAACAGTATTAAGTATATTTACCGACCTGAATGTACAAGAAATTTCGTAGAATATATGCGTTTTTTGGAAGGAACCGAACCCGCATGTTATACAGAACCACCATTAAGTCAACCGTGCTATGACCATTCAACCACAGAGTACATCCAGTTAAGCAAAGATCGAATTACTGCTTTTAAAGAGACACCTTCGCCGATCTTTCTCCATCTAATATGTCTACTCAGAATTCGTAACAACGCAAACAATGAAACCATATCGAATAAATCCGACGAATATTTAAAATATTTTCTGTTTATAACTTAATTTTTATGTATATACATATTTGAGAAAATATTCTCTTTGCTTTTTTTCATTCAAACAGTAAGAATTATATATACCGATCTTAATGTTCGAGAAATTTCGTAGAAAGCAAACGTTCTCCGAGAGGCCTCGAACCTGCATCCTATACGGAACCACTTTTACAAAATTCCTCGAATATTCAGTTCGGCAAATGTAATTAATACTATCTAATTAAACAAACAAAGCATTTACTCAAATAAGCTTATCCATAAAAACAACGTATAAACAGATATATATATATATATATATATATATATATATATATATATATATATATATATATATATATATATATATATACATATATATATATATATATATATATATATATATATATATATATATATATATATATATATATATATATATAAACAAATAAGAGACACAGAAGAAGGAGAGAATTGCCTATAGGGAATTTCGCAAGAATGACTTGAATATATTCCCTTTGTACTCTTTCTTTGATTTGTGTTAATGTTCCTTTGTCTATCTGATCTATGCCCTATGGGTTGTTGCCAAAGTAGGTGTTTTTCTTTTCTAGTCTGTATTTGACTTTTCCGGTTTTTTTTTTTCTTCTCTTTCTTTTTGTCGTTTCTATGCTGTTTGTACTTGCATCATTTTCTGCTGTCATCTATTTTTTTTTTTTATTTTATAGCTTCCTTGTTTGTTGATTTGTACTTTGAAGATTTAATAATAATAGTCTATTTTATTATTACTATTATATAAGCCATACCAACATTTCTCACCCGCACAAGACAGACGGGCCCGCGGAGGTGTTGTGGTCTCACACTTATACACAGTTCCATACTAATATATTCACTTACGCACATTATACACACTCTCAAAGAACAAATGTAAACATACACTTAACACACACACACACACACATGCTCTTCGCAGCAACCAATACAACTTCAAAATAACTAACGGAATGCTGAGTCGCGTAAATCTTCACAGCATTTATCTTAAAATCAAATTAAAATAGGCCAAATTTAACGATAAAAAAACAAATGAAAATATGGATAAATTTCACTCTCTTCAGAAAGTCATTCATTCCTGTAGCTCACTGCTACTAGCAAGGATAACTTTTTTCTCCTGAAGATAGTGATGCTGGCCGAAACTATTCGAAACCTAACTGAAATAATAAAACAAAAAAAATATTAATATACAACACTGTGTCTCTGAAAATTTTAAATTTGCAATATTTTTCATTGTTCAAAACACACACACACACCATGTAGCTCAATAGGGGATAAACATATACATTTTTATCTTAGCATTATTTCTACTCAGAAACACTGGAAAACTAGTTTATTTCATCATTGACATGCAC
The DNA here is from genome assembly GCA_963932145.1 of Acanthosepion lycidas. Classification (NCBI taxonomy): domain Eukaryota; kingdom Metazoa; phylum Mollusca; class Cephalopoda; order Sepiida; family Sepiidae; genus Acanthosepion; species Acanthosepion lycidas. The sequence continues at coordinate 21,385,334 of OZ010571.1, forward strand.
GGTATCATATATGCAATCAGAAAGCAAATAGAAAGATGTGTACATCTAATAGTAGGTAAAGACATGAAGAAATGTGCTCTGGTTACTGTCAATTATTCATAATTGTACGCAATATGAACGGGCATACTTTTATTATATCGTTGTAGTTGTATAAGCAGTAAAGTCACAAAGAACGGAGAAGGAATTAATTATTTGAGTTTGTTTTTCACGCAAACTAATGGAAATAGCAAGGGTCATGTGAGATCAGAATATAAAGAGACGAGAGGATAAAACGTACTGCAAATTTGGGCTAGAAACTAGGTCCATTCGTGCTCGATAAACGACCTGAAAATTCAATAACATCCAAAACACTCATGAACATGGATAAACGCAAGAAGATTAATTAATGCTCAAATCTACAACATAAAGATCATTTGGTTCAGAAATACATTTGTTCACTGTCATACATACCAAAGTTCCAAGCGTGTCAAAAGCAAATATAATAAAGTAAATTAGAAAATAATGTGAAATTAGGACACATTATAAGTTTCAATAGAATTAACAAACGAGATCACCCCACAACGATAAAGAGACAATTAAATGAGTCGATGACAGATGAAAGTTTCAACATGATGAGAAATGAGAGAGGAGAGACAATCCCAAGAAATGGTACAGAATATAGGACATTACACAAAGAAATTAGAAGCAATTTCCGTTGGGTAAATTGGGAATGACTCGTTAAAATGTGCATAAATAGAAAGAAAGAGCCTCAAAAATAAAGCAGATAGAGATGAAAGGGTTAAAAGAAATAACAGTAGAAAAGTTCTTCTCATCGACAGGATGCATAAAATTAAAAGAGTTTACGTTGATAAAAGAAACAGAAAATTACTTAAAAATCCGAAGGAATACATCGATGAACTCTTCAACGAGAAAAGACAAAATACTCCAACACACAAAAATATATGTGAAGTTGAATCAGCACTGGTCACTTTTAAAAATAACAAATAACCAGGACCACACGAAGGAGGGCAATGTAGATACTATTGAAACTAAGATGGTTTCGATTTCGATTTCGGTAAAATTACAGAAATAATAAGTAAAATATACGACAGTGATTATATACAGGAAAACCTAAATAAGTACATTTTCGTAGATTTGTCTAAGAATCCAGGTGCAAAAGAATGCGAACACTTTCAAATAATCAGATTTATGTATCACATAACGAAAATATCTCGTCTTAAATCTGATGAATAGAGTGCGTATTAGATTTAGAGCAAATATAAGACAAGAAAATGGAGGTTAATTAATGACACCGGAAGCGTGAATACGAAAGCTCGTTGTAATGTTAAAATATGTTTTCAAAAAGCTAAGCTAATTATTATGAAACAGCTCAATTTTGAGAAACAAATAAAAACGTTCAGTACTCTGACGCAATATTGATCTTCTAAGTGAATGCTGGGAAATCTCTCTACTAATGAGGAAGAGACTTGAGTCCACAGTCAGGTTGCTCTCTAGAATGAAGCTGAGAATACTTTAAACTAAATATCTGAATAACGACGAAGTTTTATTGAAAATCACAAGAATATATATGGTCTCGGCATGTATCAAAATTACAAGATTTATTATATTAATGTTTCCTGAAATTATTGCATAAGCCATCTATTTAAATCTCTAGTAATAATTCTTGCACAGACAGAGTGAGTAAAGTTTTCTTCATTTTTTATATATTCTACATTATTCCCAATTGATAACAGCGTAAAAAACAAATAACATCGAATTAATCAATATTAATAAAAATTCCCCAAAAGACAAATAAAATGTATTATATAATATAGATAATAATACTTAAAGAAACAAAAAAAATGAAAGTTCAAAAAGTTGCAAAAACGATTTCGAATGCATTCTGAGTCGAAAAGATTATGACTCTCTCTACTGAAAGTTTAGAAAAAAAAAGCTTTACTTAAACATTAGTTATTTATTACTACTTGTGACGTATGTATATATGCATGTTAACTCCCAATTAAGATACAGTTTTAAATATACCTTGTATATATGTCAGCATATTATTTCTGTAATCGTTGATCTCAACAACAACGAATTGTTTAAAATAAAGAAGTAGGGATTTCTTACCTTAGAATTCATGGGGGAACTGAGCTCCACTTTTGCATTTATTCATATAGATTCCACAATATAGGTTTTACTTAATTAGCTATTATTTTTCTGACTCAAGTTTGAATGTATATCTTATTCTAATTTCTATTTTCCCATCTTTACACTATATTAATTTTAACTTATAAATTGTTCCCTACTTTCTCATCCATGAAATAAAAATAATTGTTTGCACGGAAAATAAGGATCTGCGTAAATCGAATCGTTTTTAAATTGAATAGCGGCAAACGAAAAATCGTTGAACTTTTAAAAGATAAGCATAAACATTAATTCAATACTTAAATGCAGCGATCAATTTTGAGCATTTCTGTATTTTATTGATGCCTATCGCATCTACTCCTCTTTAGCTAATGTGATGATGGCCAAACTAAGTCTTCCAAAGGAGCAAGCTTACATGCCGCCGGATAGGTCGGCTTTTAAGCTAGCTTAAAATTTTCGCTAACTTAAAATTTTCAGCCTGCTGCAATTTTGGATACAAAATGAAAAATTAGTGTTACTCTCCTTGAACCATGAAAAAAACGATAATGGCTAGTATAATATATATATATATATTTAACCACGCATAATCTGCTAACCCTGAATTTGAGCTCAACGAAAATCATTTTTTCGGTCTCTTGAATGAGCTAGGTATCCTTGCAGTCGGACCAGGGGGAGCGGACAAGTTGCTTGGACACAAACACGCACAACCGCACATACACTGTACTTTATACATAAGATTTCGTTTCTAAGCACGTCTCAAACTGTTTGTGACTTTATGACCTTAAATTAATCAAGGCATTTCTGTTTAATGTAAACATTTACAACTGAAAGTGATGAATTCTCATGATTCGTATAACAGCCTAAACGGACAACTGATTATAGAATGAAATTACTGATTGCAAACTATTTCACATATACTTCATTGCTTGTATATTAGTGATTTGAATATTTAAAGAATCAACAGCGATTTTTCTCTCAAGGTTGGAAATTAATGAAGTATTATAGTATTGTTCGGCAAGTAATTAAGTTTAATCAGAAAGGATAGAAAAACAAAATTAAATGGATTTAAATATTTTTTTATATCAAAATTGAATTACGCATCTATTATTGTTTATAGATTGCAGTCCAACAGGATGACAAGTCCTCGATTCCCCATTTAAAGTAACTAGAGATTTCCTCCAGAAATGATCAGAAACCATTTTTGATTTTTTTTTTGTCTGAATGTTCTTCCACTTCCGAACTATTCTAATGATCAAATCAATGAAATTTTTTGATGTTAAATTTGATGAGTTTGGCGGCTGAGGAAACAGTCATATATTCTAACGATATTATCTTTGCTAGGATTTGAGACTTGCATTGTGATTGAGAAGAAAACATTTTCGGTGTACCATGCAGAGTATTAGAAAAAAAAGCTTTACTATAGACAAAGAGAATGATACTAAACTGTTCTTGATATATGTCTTCGTGTATGACAGTGAGTGCTGATGATGAGGAAGAGATTTGAAGCAACAGAAATGTGGTTATACAGAAGGATGCGGGGGATAACCATGGATCGAAAATTTGAGAGGCGCCGAAGTTTTAGAAATAATGGAAATAAAAATGAAATTAATACTTAACATCGGAAAGAGATTCCTAGGGCACATAATGAGGAAAGGAGGTTTGGGAAATCAAACACTCACAGGAAAGATTAAGGGCAAAATGGACAGAGTAGACAACGCATAACATACTTAGCTAGCTTCGGTACATGGATGGCGGAACATGGTTTAGGAGAAATAACAGATAGACTCTATTTATTAAGAGCTGCAAGGGTCCAGAAATTGTGGAGAGACATGATCGCCTGCGTCCTGAGGTGACACGGCATATAAAGAAAAAGAAAAAAACATATGTTGAAATGGTATTGAGATGAACAATATCTCTTTTTTTAATTCTGTGATAATCATTGTCTTTTTCGGTTTTTGTTGACATATAAACCATTTTTAAATACATGTAATAATGCGATTCAAAAATGTTTGGTATTTCCATGAAAACACCGCAACAGCTGGTGGAAAGCTCACGGGGTACCTAAATTCTTTCTCTGTGAGAAATTGCAGATGCAATTGGCTACTATTCAAACCAGGTTGAGCAGTTAAGAAGATAACGATTGACATTACCTCAATTTTTTGAAGATCGTACTGAACTGGGAAGCAAGAAGCCAGGATACTGGCTGCACAATCGAGAATTGTGATAATAGAACTTAAGTCTAAATCGATTTCAAGAGTGAAATGATGAAACGTCGCGGCCAATCTAGTCGTGCGCTTAAATTCATAAAGTTTAGGAAAGATCACAGAAAGGGGGTCAGAATAATGAAAGTGATTGAAGCTGATATTTCATCAGGAACAAATATTTCTTTCCATTTTATGAAGAATGAGGAAGTAATATTCAAAGATATATATATTAATGTAGACAGACAGAGACGTTGATATATAGAAACGTTTCTTCCATGAAATAGTCAACATTCTTGTGTCTGCATTTATATAAGTACACATGTTTAAATCTTGTGGTAATCAATTATATATCTCTCTCTCTCTGTATATATATATATATATATATATATATATATATATATATATATATATATATATATATATTAACGACACTTTTATGTTTAACGTTATAGATACAAGTATTTAAGTAAATGCTCTGTTTATAATAAACAGTATTAAATAACATTTACCGGCCTGAATGTCCGAGAAATTTTCATAGAAAATATTCGTTCTTTGACAGGATTCGAACCTGCATCCTACACGGAACCGTCATTTACGGTGACGTGCCTTACCGCTAGGCTGCAAAGAAGCGTTCGGTAGTCAAGGTCGAATTTACTGCTTATAAACTCAATCTTCCATGAATATTCATAACTGCTCTTCCATGAGTTTATAAGCAGTAAATTCGACCTTGTCTACTTCTTTGTAGCCTAACGGTAAGGCACGTCAGCGTAAATGACGGTTCCGTATAGATATAAATATATATATATATATATATATATATATATATATATATATATATATATATATATATATATATATATATATATATATATATATATATATATATATATATATATATATATATATATATATATATATATATATATGTATCTTCAGGCAGTAAAATTAGATTTGTCTTCCCAAGACATAATATATACATAAATATGCCGCTGGTAAAGAGGAGAAAAAAGAAGTAAAGACGTGAGAGAATAAATTGCTTATTTTATATTAATACTCATTGCCGGGTTCGCAGCTTGCTAGGAGAGATGTTATAGCATGAGCGCATTCTGCTATCACCTCAGATTATGTTGTTCGGGATAGAGGATGATCGCCAATTTCCCCTCTTGGTATAATTAACAAATTTTACTCCCGATACTAAATGCGTGGATCTTTCTCACCTCATCTTTTTTTTACAATGGGACTTTTGACATATTTTCCTCATTTTCCATATATAACTAGCAAGTTTAGTGCTCTTTCTATACCTCGCTGCTTTAAAGATAAGTGATTTTAAATCAACTTTTAATATCCAATGCTTATGAAAGCAAAGGATAATGAGAATTTTAATAAAAAAGATTCATACCAACAATTTTAAAGTACAGTTTGTGACATTAAAACTCCAGCCTGCTAACTGATTTAACCTTGAATTATTAGATGTAAAAATAACTTGAGATAGATCTGAAGAAAATTTAATGCTGCAAGTCACTAGAATGTGTCGATGACCGACCACACATTATATTTATATACTCATTATCGAATATAACACGTTTTCATGCAAGAAACACAAACACAGATAGAGTAGAGCGTTCTGGTTAAGATGATAAACTACATCAGGTAGAAACACCACTGCTAGGGAAGATGTGCGGTGCGTGGAACCACTTCCTAGTTGTTGTTGTTCCGAGATCCAACCTGAACGGTGATGGTATTATTGTTAGGGTGGGAACTATCGGCAAATATTTAAACCCCCGAAGTTGGGTTATAACGATATGAAATTTAAAAATAAACTTTTATAGTAAAATTACCAGTTACGGACTTCGTAGTAAAAACAAAATTACCAGCAACATATTCTTGAAAAAAAAAATACTAATTTCCCCTAGAAAATTAAATTTCGTCATTAAATGACCCATAAGAAGTTGATATCCCATTAATCAAAAATCCATAAAATCGTCGGCAACCGTAAGATTGGTTTGGTTTGGTCTGTTTTACGGCACATCACCCTCAATGGGTCATTCAATGCCGACAACTATTTTTTTAGTTAATAGTTTTGTTTTGTCAAAAATCTATTTCTGTTAATGTATATTTACCTAAAATATATATATAGCTGGCAATATTATTTTCAAAAAATGTATAGCTGGTAATATTATTTTTCCCAAATGGTATAGTTGATGATAATATTTGTTCAAAAACGTATAGCTGGTAATATTATTTTTTCAAAAACTTATAGCTGCTAATATTATTTTTTTCAAATACGTATAGCTGCTAATATTATTTTTCAAAAACGTATAGCTTGCAATACTATTCTTTGAAAAAAACGTATAGCTGGTAATATTTTTTTTCAAAAGCGTACAGCTGGCAACATTGGTTTTTCAAAAACGTATTATCAAGGGCCTTGCTGTTGAACGCAGTTTATCGTCATACCCAGGACGCGGATGTAGTTTATCGTCATACTCAGGGCGAACTACCGTCAGCCTAGGAAGGTTATAATGTTTACTATATTAACACGATTGTGTCGATTGTTCTGGCACAGTTTTTCTATTCTCAACACCCACAGAGAAACCTTCTGGTTTATAATGCAACTGTGCTGCATGGAGCATAAAGAAAATTTCTCGTAGAGAGTGCACAATCTTTTGTGTTAAATATTAACAAAATATCTATCTGATATTTGCATTATAAAATCGTGAATCGCTGCGGTTGGGGAAGATGATTTTTGATAAGGTCATTGATAAAGAGAGAGATTTAGGTCAAAGATATAAATTTTGGAGAAAATGATAAAGTACTCTCATGCCATCATTTTATATTTTCTGTGTATGTGTTTTTGACACGTAAAATATGGCGTCAACAAATTTCCTTTTTATTTGAATGTCAAGAGTATCAAGACGAAAATCCAAAGATATGAATGAAAGACAAATAAAATGTCCAAATTTTTAGCTATTCGATATGAACTAGACAAATCTACTGTTTTTATTATTAAAAAAAATCAAAAGGAAAATTCTTCAAATAATCTCTTAGTGCCTCCGGCCTTGAGGTTTGAGCAATAAAACAAAACGGGTCTTCAATGTTGGCCGACAGTCAATATCGTTTAAAGTAGACAAAGGATTAAAAATAATTCAGTATAATGAAATTTATTCTCGTGTGAGAAATGTCGCCATACATTAATATTGTACAAATAAAATAATAATCCTTATGTCTAGTCTCGTAAAAAGAAATTTGATATTCAGTTTTCATTAGTCCATATATATATATATATATATATATATATATATATATATATATATGTGTGTGTGTGTGTGTGTCTGTGTGTGTGTGTGTGTGTGTCTCTGTGTGTGTATAAATAAGGTAACGGATAAAATAATTTTTACAAAAGATGCCATATCTGTTGATCTATGATATTATTCTTTTACATAATTCGAATTGTATGTTAAAATAGTATTTCTGCTGTGAAGAGTGATATAGTGATATTAAAGAATTTAAAATATTATCAAGTATAAACCCATTATTTATAGAGAAATTAACTCGTATTTAGAAGGGGAAACATAGGATAAAAAATTCAAATCAAAACGAAACTAGCATGCTCTAAGGCAGGGGTCATCACAATTCATTTTTCCGTATTAATAATGTACCTTGTAATATGAGACGCTGTGTGATTATATATATATATTTATATTGACATTTAATATATATATATATTAGTTAGGTGCAAAAATAATGCCGTTTTCTCACATAGTAACATATGTGAGAAAACGGCATTATTTTTGCCACAAAAACTGGGATAGGCGGGTACAAGAGGAGGAGGATGACAACAACGCTCAGAAAACAGTCTGCCTGCCTTATGTGAAGGGTTATCAGAGAAAATACAAAGGATCTGCGGTCCATATAACATCATGACAACCTTCAAAAGCTTGACAACACTTCGCAGATATCTCTCACGAGTGAGACCCCACCCCCATAGAGGAGAACATGACTAAAGACTGTGTGTACGCTATTCGTGCAGCTGCGGAAAGGAATATAAAGGAGAGACAGGCCGCCCCCTCAAGGTAAGGCTTTAAGAACACCAGAAAGCTGGGGGGAAGTAGAAAATCAGGCGTGGCTGACCACATATGGAGAGAGAAGGGAGATCACCGTCCCCTGTTGGATCATGTTGATATCATAGACAGGGAACACCATTGGAAAATTCGTAAACTTAAGGAATCAGCACATATGCTAGGCCACAAAAATCTCCTGATCCGACCAAGCATAGAAATAAATACAATATGGGAACCAGTAATAAGGACTGCCAGAGAAAAGCAATGATAACAAAGTTGCAATATGAGCTCTGGTAAAAAATGGTTGCTGAAAACATTAGGTTTATAACATCCAGAAATTCATACCAAGATGTCCTCAAGGACACATGGCGTTGGTTAGATCCAGTGACAGACCCAAAGAGTGTGAGTTCAATACCCGGTTAAGACAGTGGAGAACAGAGGGAAAATTAGCAGGAGACATCCACCAAACATGGCACGTGGAACTAGAACAGGCTACCCCATTGATCGAAATAAAGGGTTCATTTCGAAATTCCAACCACCTGAAGAAGGCCTGAGCGTACAACGGCCGAAACGTTGTGATAAATATGGCTACAAAGATGAGGACAATAGTCCGAATAATGTAAATACTATATATATTTATATATATACATATAGATATGGTAGTTACGTAACACGATATTTTGTTTTATTCTATGATATGTTTTTTATCCAGGCAACATTAATCGAACATGTATTATGCTAACATAAAAATCAATTATTAATTAGGTAATAAAAAGCTACTAATATATTCTGTTTTGTTTATTTTATTAAATTCCTTTTAATAATTTAAAAATTCACAAGTCATTCTTACATGTGGCAATACACATCATTTTCAGGGACAATATCGTAGATTACTCGGGCTGAAAATGTAACAATGGCAACTGTCGAGTGAAATCAAAGGAACATTACTATAAAGTGTTATTTTTCTTCATTTTTTAAACAAATAGTTGCTTTACGCTGCTGATAAAAAGAAACAAAATACTTGTTAATATTTTAACCTTTTATTGATTTGTAAATCTTACATATGTTTAAGATTAGTATATTTGCTGAAAAAGAAAGATAATTAGCAATAAATAAAATGCTACTTTGTTTTTTGTTTTTTAAATAATTATAAGAATTGTCGAATTTGAGTTATTTTGATATGGCAAGAACCTAGTTAGATATGGTTATAAATTACCTAGTTTTATCTACTGAACCTGTTATGGGGTTTGTTCGTTGAAAATTGTATGAAACATGCTGTTTATATTTGAGTTAGGAGATAACACACAGCCATACGTCGATGTTGGAAACGTTAAGGATAACTGTCAAAATGTTAGAGCATAGAGCGATGTTGGTAAAGAAAATTATGGTCATTTATTTATTTTCTTTTTTTCTACTCTGAGATTTGTATTGTTAATTTGATGCTATGATACCGAACACGATTATTTCTAAAAAGCAATAATATCGTTTGCGTCTTACTTTCTAATTACTAAATAAGAATGTTGCAATACATCCTCCTATGCTATATAATCGACAGCTGGGGCGATATTCATTACATGATAAAAAAGCATCCATTTTTTTTTAAAGAACAGTTTCCATCAGTTTCGCAGAAAACATGAATACTACCGATTTTCGTTTATCTTCCATGGTTAGCAAGATAAAAATAAGGATTATTGACACAGAAAGAAAGAAAACAAGTATAATGAAGATAAACCCATTCCCGTTGGTCAAATCTGGAATATGTTTCATATTTTACTCAATGTGAAAGAAAGGCTTTTGACAACTTTTCTTAGAAACGTTTTTCAGGATTAATCAAAACGTAATTATTTTTATATTTATTTGATAATATGATATATCAGATATACTCAGATATCGAAATGTATATAGACATAATACAATTTCTTCCATATTTTACTGCGTTCTTTCTAATCACTTCATCTCAAGCAAGACAATAAAAGCCATTATGAAGCAAAGGTCTATGGAGAAGGAAAGAAATATCGATGGAAATAAAAAAGCAAGATTGAAGAATACAGAATGCCTTGTGGCGTTTAATTACATTTTTAGATATCGCATTCGACAACAAAGCGGGAAATACGAAGAAATTTCCACCATTTAGAAGTTTGATAGAAGACACTTGTAAGAAAGAAACATAGTTACAGCTAGCAATTTCAGCAGTGAAACAATGAGACTTAACCGTTAATCTAGTACTTTTCTTGAATTCGTCAAGTTGAGGTACTAAAAATGAAAGCTAATCGGAATAATTACCGCGAAATGTTTACAGAAGAAACAAACGGAAATAACGTAACGGTAGTGGAATATAATAGAACCCAAGATGCAGCTAAAAACCTAAAACTTTGCTGATAATCCGTTAGATATGTCAACATTTTTAGATATAGATCACAAGTATCTGGGCACCTTGATGTGGTGTAATGGTTAGCAAGCTTGTCTCCCTAGAACAATTACGACTGAGTAGTGAATTCGATGCTCATTGGGTGCCCCTTACGTTTTGCCTAGTGCCACATCTAAGCTATGCATGGAAAATCACTATAGAGCACAAGCATCAGAGTAGATGTTACAGAAATATTCACTGGAAATAAAACGGTTAAAATAAATTTGCACATCTGCAAGACAGATTCTCATTTTGATATATGTATGTTTGTTATGTTTGTTCTAGTTTTCAAAGTCTTCCAAGAGTGAAGCATTGTTTATCTGGACGGTTTCAAGCTTGCCTCTATGCAGGTGTATGATTATGATCTTTATACACGTCTGTACTTTCTGTTTTTGGCAAATTAAACATATATCACCTGGCGTTTTTTCTTTAGTAATTATCTTTCAGATAATACATTGGACATATACACCGAGTACATGACAGATAATATATTCTCTTTTATCATAGTGATTACATCTGCTTTGTCTTAATATATACGTTAAGGTTCATTAAGTTTTGATGTTATATAAAACTTTATATTTATTTACTATGCCTGTTGAAGTAACAGTGTTTTGCACAATTCCTAATTGTTCCTCCACATACATCGATACATTCTAGTCTTTCTGACTTTATGTGTTTAATATTTGAATTGTCTCAGCACAATATATACATTTGCTAGTTACCATATATCTGTCATCTTGTTCTGTGAAAACATTAATCTTATTTTATAACGACGACAATGGCAATGATCATTGACCTCCACAGCACTAGATAGTGAAATAATGATTGATATGATATAAATGTTAGACTTGGCAATAAGAATTGAAGATTATGAGAATAAGGAAAACAAATGAACATCTCTTCCCCAGGGTAGCAGTGTCTGTGAAAATCTCTTTGAGATGAACGTCCTCCATACAACTGGATTGGAGTGGAAATGATCGCGACACGATTTCATGGACATACTACGGAATATTCTAGCTGGAAAGGTCTCATCTGATAGAACTAAAGAATGGAGCTCATCTGAACAATTGTCATGGAAATAGCGATAGAGATATGCTTAAATCTGTGCGAAAGGCGCTGCTGAATGGAAATATATCCGCTAAAATAAGATTCCGAAAATACTGTTTTAGACACTGTCAAAATTGAAAATGTATGTTTGAGCAGCTCCATCCGTGTTCTAGTTTGTTAACACTTGTAAAAATAAAATGAAAATAAGAAGGTCTGCTTTTTGAATTACTCATTGTTGCAAAGTTCATTGATATTTCATCTCTTGTGATGGTTTTTATGGGCTGTCATTTTTTTTGTGATTCCCAGACAATGACTTCTTGTAAATCTCGTTGGTGAGGACATGACATCAATTATGATAAATTCTATTTCAATATCTTTAATATTCTTCTTCACTTTATTAATCTTGCCAGCTGTCTGCTGATAATTAAAATCTTACACAAAAGTCTATGATTGTCTCTCAAAATAGCAACATTTCTCTCTTATTACAGGATATATGTCTTTCAATGATAATATAAAAAATATTACATCATGCTCATGTTTGAAACAGAAAAAAAGTTTGGGCTTAATTTGAAAGTTTATCAAAAATTCATTTAAATAACAATTCTGTAGAAATGAACACGCCGTTAAAATTACACAGGGTAGTGTAGTCAAACTTATTGTAGCAACGCGACTTTCGCCAAGAACCATGCAGGAGACTCATATTTGTACTACTAAAGTCCCAAAACGCAAAGCCCGTAATGATCATATCATCAAATTTATCGTTTTCCAGCTGCTCTGATTCTTCTGGAGAAAGATCTGAATTTTACATGATGCAATGTATATATTGCTCCTTAGCTTACGCAATATGAAAATACCACTGACATCTCATTGTAACAGATATATCTACCAAAATTACTCAACAATATCTTAATAAATTAGTGAATAAATCCATTCACTAAAATCCCCATTGTATTTAAACATGTTCTCCGGCCGACTTCGGAATCTCCTTCAAATCTTCTGGACATCCTACATGTTTAAGTTGTTGCATGCTGCCATCTCCTTGCTTTCAGTTCATCTTTGGGGTTTTGTTGCTCTCTCGCACAAATGCGCCCATACATAATAATCAAGAGTGTTGCAGTCTCTGGATTTAGGTAGGCAGATGTAATCCGTGATGTTTTGGTAGAAATAGTCTGATAACCCTGACTAGAATTCCTGCTTGTGTGGTATGGTGACGAGTCTTGTTGACAGACATAGGAACTTCCAGCAACCACCCTCTTGATCCAGGGCATCTATACCTACGCCAGACACTTGATGTAGGCTTCCATGTTCAGCCTGTGCGAATATGGATGGAGGCATAACATCGTCATAACTAGTGATCACTCCTAAAATTTTTGGAATGACCATTAGGTTTATCCATCATATCAATCGAACTATCTACTCTGATTGATAACGAAAATGTCTGAAATGTTCGTATTGAAGAATTCAGCAAGAATGCCAATCGGTACAGGAAGAAGATTCCAAATTTCTTCAGTCAAAAAAAAAGCATGTGGCAATTTACCCATGGCAGATTGTAGAATGAATTATTACTAAAACTCCATAAACTTACCAGAAATCCAATGTTGACTGTTGAAAAGGAAAGACACGCACCTGGAACATACCAGAAAGCATGAATATTTGATGGTAGAAGGATTGGGAAATGTCATGGCATATGTTATATTAACACTGCACAATTATGCTAGACAGTTTTATGACAGAGATACAGTGTAATCATGCTTTGTCGTACTCAAGTGCTTTTGAAGACAAACGGTAATCAATTAAAATAATAGTTTATATTAACAGCATATATATTTTTTTTCTTTTAATAAATGGGTATTGCCTTTTATTTTTACATAGGGATTTTTGTTCATTTTCTTTCTTTAAAAATGGTTGTAAACATTGGGTCAGGACTTTATAACTTAGACTGCTGGATGTTATTCAAGCGTCTCCCTAACAATGTTTTAAAAAAATCAAAATAATATGTTCTGAATTTATAATGTTAATTTACTTTTATTTGTTTATTTTGTTTCTAGAATGTTACATATAATTTGTACACCATTTCAATCCTTATTTTTTAGGGTCTTTGTGAAAAATAACAGTTATTATATGACATATATGTTTTAAGTAGTTGAAGGGTTGGAGAAGTCATGTAATCTTCCCAGATTAAGTGTATCAGTTCAGATTTGGTCAGAGCTCGTTTATTACATAAGTAACTATAGTTTTAGCGAAAATATTACGAAACACCGAACAGAGTCATAGCTAAAACTTGATACAAGTTAATGGGCGAATCCATAATAGGATTCAATTTGACGTGGCATCTTTCCTTTGACAGAGATTGCCACTTGTCGTTTTGTAAATGCAACGTCAATCGTCGTCTTCTCACCTTTAAACACATTCATTTATTGGCCTCACAACCCAGTGCTTTTTCGCAGGGTCGTTCCCTCATAGTAACTATCCGGTTTCATCTTAGTGGCTTTTCCCTTACGGTATGAAATGATTAATAAAGTAGTGTATATTCTAAGAATATTGTATTTACTGATTATTAACGAACATTATAAACTTTGTTTTTTAGTCATACTCAAATGTTGCAGAATGTTTATAATGTAAATTAAACAGCCAGTTTCAAAAAAGTGAACAGGAGCACATTTATGTAATGTATATAGAATGTAAATAAAATATAATCTTTATATGTGCACCAAAGTCTTCTAGTTTTAAGGTGAAGTTTTCTCGTACATTACACCATTATCAAAAGAGAGGAATGCCAGGTTTTAGCAGAGTAGAACTATACTTTGGTGAACATAAACATTTATATGCTAAGTCGGAAGAAAGTGTTGGAAAATGAAATATCCTTTTTAGATACACATTTTATGTAATTTTCTGCAGTGTTAGTTTTGAATAGATATTAAATTATAGGAAAGAACATATCTTATATATGGTTGTATATATAAACGTCTTAATAAAATTTGAGGATAATGTAAATAAAATTCATCTAAATGTATTTTGTATATGACAGCATATGTAAATGTATCGTATCTAGTTAGATGAATGACATTCAACAATTCATAATTCATAAGAAATATCTCCCAATACATTTACAGTTATCCTTTCAAAATAAAATATATATTAAATTTAAAAAAAAGTGCAGCGTAAAGAAAAATAAATAAATGTAACTCTTAACTGAATATATTACTCTTTCTTCCTCCGAATCAGTTGTCCTTATGGAGTCACTTTCGACGTTACTGAAATCGAATTATAAGTATTTGAATCATCAGGGCACTCAGGATGTGCAATTGGTTTTGTTTTTTTTTTTTGTCTTTCTTTCCACATAATCCAGTATAATGTTTCACTTTTCATATATTCCCTTTCTTTCTTTTTTTTCTTTCTTTCTTTCTTTCTTTCTTTCTTTCTTTCTTTCTTTCTTTCTTTCTTTCTTTCTTTCTTTCTTTCTTTCATTCATTCTTTCACTATTCGCTTTCCTTGTTTTACTTGTCGCTTTCTTTCTTCGTTTACACTTTTTATTATTATTTCTTCCTCTGTAAGACCTGCTCAACAAGGCGAAGAAATTTAGATATAATTAGACTACCTATGACCCGTTGGGTCACTGAATGTTAAGCTTATAAAACTTTGAAATTGATTTCAACATTCTATTAAATATTTCAATTCGTTTGTGCCATCATTAGCCTGGTTTACATGTTTATGCCTAACGGTTTATTGATTTCTTACAACATTTAATAGAACTTCCGGGATAAACTTGAACTTTAGATCAAATTAACTTAAAAAAGATATTATTTAATATGTTAAAATATAATTTTAAATCATATTTACCTGAAAATCTTTTTAAATATGTTAAAAATATTTATAATTCTTTAACATATCGTTTGTTTAAAGAAAGCTGACTTTCCTGTGTATGACTATACACTACATCCACGTTATTTGTAAGACGATAAACTACTTCCAACAGCAAGCCCTTTGATCAGGTTTTGAGGAGCGTAAACCAACTCTTAATTGCTGGTGTTCCCAGATACACGCTGACCCGCGGTGATAGCAGCAACTGTCAGGCTCCCAGCTATGGTAAAATAGTTAAACTCCAAGTGGGCTAAAATACTATGAAAGTGTAAAAAATAGGATTTAATACCTGAAATACTTTGTAAAAAAATATTACCAGCAATGAATCTTTAAAGAGAAATTATTATCAGCAATACATTATTACCAGCTATACATTTTTTAAAAAAAATTCCAGCAATAAATTTCTGAAAAACAAATTACCAGCAATAAAAATAAAATAAAAATGTCGGCATTAAACAACCCAGCGAGGTGGTTATGCCGTAAAAAAAAAAAAATAAAATAAAATAAAATAAAATAAAAAACGAAGAAAGCTGAAATATAAATAATTACTCTAAAACCAAATGGACGAAACAGCAAAACGTGATCGCTTTGTATCTGTTTTTAACTTTAAAATATTTTAATTCAAAATTTTCTGATTAAAGAGAGTCAAAATAGAAATACTGTGTAAACAACTGGTATTTTTAAATCAGACTCACTTAAATCAGATTAACTTAAATCATTATGCGCCGGACGAACGCAACACACTAGCCCACAAGCACGCATGCATTCATTATATGATATACATAGAAAGTACTTTTAAATATTTCCAGAACTAGTGGCATGTACCAGTGCTATTTGTATAGATTTAGGGAAAAGTGACTTAATGAATGTTGGATGCATTTGATCGACTGAAACATTGGATGAAAGTGAGTATGAGAATGATCAAAATGATATATATATATATATATATATATATATATATATATATATATATTATAGTAAAAAGAAAGAACAGTAAAATATATAATTCGGTATTTTTACTGTTATTTTTCTTTTTACAGAACAGTGCTCAATGAAAATTTACAGACCATAAATATTATAAATTCACTAATTTAAAAAATACGGTTTCTTCGCTACACAGGAAATACCCTGTTTCAAAAACTAGCTAAAACTTCAAATTCACTTATATAATTAAATGAAAAGCATTAGTTCTGTTTCCTCTTTAAGCGAAATTTGGAATAACTTATTTTGAAATTTACTGAATTTTAAGACATACATAATATTTGTTTCCAAAGATTCAGAGAAGTCCAATCCTTTAGACAGGGGTGGTAGAGTGTTCTTTTGTATTACCTATTATTGTATCAATTATGAGTTACGTTGGAAAAGAGGCAAAGTCTAGGTAGGTTAGGGGTGCCTTATTCAACGAATTGTGACATCGTTCAACGCATGATGTCTGTTTTTGTTTTTTATGAACGGCAAAAAGTGTTTCGGCATTTCCTTCCAGTTAAATACGTATTTGTATATATAAAGATTTTTTTTCCAAAAGGGGTGTTTGGATTAGAATACGTTGTATTGAACTACAATTTAATATATATACATCTCTCTCTCTCTCTCTCTCTCTCTCTATATATATATATATATATATATATATATATATATATATATATATATATATATAATGAAAAGTTGTGAGTAGTCAATATACTTGTGATGTTTCGCATAGTGAATGGATGTAATATGATAATTTATCTGCGCTGAAAATGCATTTTTAATATTTTTTGAAGTCAGATATGTATTATATGCAAATTTAAATGAGACGATATTCTTTATAAAATAGATCGTCCCTACTATACTTTCTATTTGCTTTATGCACCTCAACTTCTCCTTTCCCCTCAAAGCTTCTATCGGTTTAAGGAGTAGACATCGAACATGGCTACGATAAGTCATTAACATATTTTATCTTCAAACATGTTTTAACTAAATTTCTCTTAGGCTAAGGAACATCATGTTACTGGAAATTCCAACGACATCCCAGATTCATTTCTCTTGCAAACTACTTCAAATCGATCAATGTAGTTCTATATATTTATGATGATATCAGCGATAACAAATTTTCTAAGCTGTTCTGCAACACTTCTCAGAAAATATCCAATAACAATCACTGTAGGAAGGGTATATTAGGTAGTTGTGAATAACTTTTTCGGCTCCAAGTGTTGAGGCACGTAGTTATGATCAATATCCCTATCATTGTTTCATCAATCTATATTGTTTTTTTCCAAAATACATAATTCATCACAATATTTTCTATAGCAAACAAAATCCTGGCTTCAAAACAAGCACCGGGGTTATGGTATTAGGTTGGTGCAAAAATAATGTCGTTTTCTCACATATTTGAGAAAACGACATTATTATTTTTGCACCAACCTAATATTACAGGTCGATTGTTTGATTTAATACAATGATTCCTGTCAAACCGCGAATTGAAGGTCGTTCTCAACGGATTCCCTTCCAGCTCATCTAACAGAAACACAGGTGTTTCCCAAGGCTCTATCTTAGCCCCTTCTCTGTTCCTTATCTCCATCAACGATCTTCCTGACACCATAGGTTCCCAACTAGGCATCTACGCGAAGGACATTGCAATTTACTCCTGTCTCAAAAACAAATTTAGTGTCGCTGACAAAACTAACCTGGCCGTTCGTCTCGAAAAGGAATTCCAATCGGTTGTGAACTGCTGCTGGAAATGGCTGGTTAAATTTAACACCTCAAAAACAAAACTTCTCTCTAGTAATCACTACAGAGATCCTTCTCTGCAACCCCATTATTATGTCTGACGCTCAACTTCACGAGAGTACCTATCTGCGGCTGCTCGGTCCACATTTTCTGCTGACCTAAGATAGAACAAATACATTGAGTCAATTGCTTCGTCCACCGCAAGGAAAGTTGGCTCCTGTGCCATGACAGGAATTTTTTCTCCCCGGAACCGATCCTTCAAATCTACAAATCAACCGTTCACGCTTGCATGGATTATTGCCGCCATATATGGTCTGGAGACCCTTCTGTTTGCCTCGGGGTTCTTGATAAGATCCAGAGACGAATATGAAATGCAATTGGCCCTAATCTGGCATCTCGTCTGCAGTCACTCTCTCACAGACGTGCCGTCGCCTCTCTCTGTCATTTTTACAAATAATTTCATGGTAATTTCTCCGATGAGCAGCTTTTGCTGGTTCCCAGGCTTCATGAATTCAAGTGTCCTACGAAGCTGTCATTCCGCTCTCACTCTTTCACGATTGAAACTGTTAATGTAGCCGTCTCTTCTGCTCCAATAGCTTCAATTCTCGCACCTCTCGCCTGTGGAACTCCCTTCTCTTTTCCTGTTTCCCTGAGAGCTATAATCTCCAACTATTCAAATGTAATGTCAATAGACATATCCATTTGCCTTGATCTATCCACTCTCCTTCTCTTCATCCTTTTCTCTATCACTCCTATCTGCTCTCGCTCCAAACCCTATGTAACCCCTTCCAGCCTTGGGTTAGGTGAAATGCTTAAAATAAAAAAGAAATTGTCAGGTTTGTCGTGGAAGTGATGTATTCAACGCAGCTTTTCACCGTTCACTAAAAAAACGTTTCAAATAGAGCAAACAATTTATCACCTTCTTAACTGGTGGTCACTGTAGTGTTATTCTCTTTATAAACGTTGTTCTCATGCATTCACGTTTTTCAGAATATATCCTTTTACAGTCTTCTCCACACTTGTTCACTACAGTACAAATCTTCAAACAATTGATAATAATGGGGTGCAAACGTGTCTAATGAAAATAACATCTACTCGCAATTCAATCTTGATTTAGACTTTATCATTCTTATGACTGTTTACAACGTCAACTACAGCGCTCTTTTGTCTTTGGCATGTTAACAATCATGGCATGCATGGCAGACACATTGACTTCCCGGCTAGTGTTTTTGTTCTTGGTCAACTGTGTTTTTCAGACAATATTCTAGAATAGAATATTCTGGAAGCTGTATTTATTAACCTGATATTTTGCATACCATGAAATAGGATAATTATAAATGTACCAAAAGCGTCCTTACCAAAGACTGCTTTGGGTATTTCGATAAACTACATCCAACTGCAAGGCCTTTGACAGGCAGGTTTTGAAGGGGGTGCAACCACTTGTTACGTGCTGTTGTTCCCAGGTCTACCCTGACCCAGGTTGGTATCACCTATTATGATACTAGCTGTGAGCAAATAGTTTAATCTCAAACTGGAGTCAGAACATTACAATATAAAAACACATCAGAAAAATTGACAGCAATATATTTTCATAGTAAAAAATTCGATGAATATATCATTGGAAAAAATATAAAGTAATACATTTTTGAAAAAGTTACCAAAATTCACAAGAAAATAAAATGTTGCCATTAAATGACCCATAAGGATTTGATATGCCATTAAACAAACAAACTAAGCCAAACAAAAATTGTTTCTTGAGTATTTGGATATTATTTAAATAATAAAAAACACAACTGCAGTATAATATATTCGGCTTACATTTATCATAAGGTTTATTTTAATCATTTTTCCCAAAGTTTGGCGATATTGCAACAAGGACTCGGGGGATTACAAGGTGTGAAAAAGATTGAGAATACTTTCATGGCGAGATGTGAAAACAGGAAAATAAAAGGACTGTCTTCAGAAAAAGAGAAAATGCCAATTGACGTTTCAATTAACTTTATGAAGTTTATAAGTTGTAGGAATTGAAATTAGAATTATTATTTATTAAATTATTTTCATGAAAATATATATAGAAAAGACAACGGGGAACCACATAACGTCGGTGGTAAAGTGACTGGGGTCGAGATGACAGGTCCAGATTAATTATATCACAGGCCCGGCTTTAACTTTTAAAAGAATCTCAAGGTATATAAGAGAAGTATCAGACCAGATATAGCAACATTTTTCAATGCAAGGATGAATGTTATAATTATAGATGCGCAAAATGGATGACGAGTAAATTTATTCTGGCACAACAAAGTGAACCAACCTTTCTAGCAGTAGAGATATCAACTCGTTCCATATAATTACTCCACGTCAAGTCGGTAGAAAACGTGAAACCAAGAAGTTCGGCATCAGGCCTGCTGGTGGGAGGAAGAAAATATTCTCTGTGATGATTAAATGAAAGGAATCTTATTTTGGATTAATTAGCATTCGCAAGTCATTCATTGCTCAGATACCACTGACTGAAGTTTCATTTCGAGAGCAGTTTTCAGATTTACTTAGTCGGATCTGTAGACATGATACTAAGGCATGGGTAAATATTTTTGCCATCTGCATATAAACGTAAGCGGTAACTAGCTAAGACAGCTAAGATTCTATTTGGGCGATAATTTGAAGAGTTAGAATCTCCCCAAGAGATCTAAAAACAGGAAATACAGAGAAAGACTACTAGCATGCTGGCAAACAAAAAGCAGCAAGTCATTTATTATAACGTTTGGGGAGAACAGAAGCCAGTTCAGGAGCACATTTCTTTAAGATAGTTGCAGGAAAACAGCTTGAATCTGAAAGACTTGGGATGAGTTTAGAAATCATAGGAGAAAAGTTGGATGGATTTATGTGCTTATAACTCAATATGGACCCTATCCTAGGGGTGGTAATGAGGAAGGCATGCTCCATATGAGTCGAGAGTAGAATTGAAAAGAATGTTTAAGCAAATAAATCTGCTATATATCTATATCTACAAAATAGAAGATTTCTGCATGTGTATGTGTGCGTGCGTTTGTGTGTGTATACTATTTATGCAGTCCATATTTCCCAACCGATTTTGATGAAATTTTACAGTCATGTTTCAAATTTATTAAAATAGGTCAACACCAACGTTTCAATATCCAGTCACCATGGATTTGTCAGAAAAATCGATAAAACTGATAGTGAGTACAACTTTTTTGCAAAAAACATGGCAAAGTTTCAAGTAAAGAATTTTTTTACTGGATGAGCAGATTTTCTTAGCACTTAATGAAAAACATAGCTCATGTTACGAGGTTTATGTAGAGTGTTTGAGAGATTTCTTCTGAAATTGTCTTCACACAAAAAATTCAAAACCTGTGACAAAATCAGGTTTTTCTTCTTATTGAAAATTAAAAATTGAATAAATTTCCAATTTTTAATCTGATTGTTTTCAGATATATCGGAAAAAAAAAACATCTTTCAAGAAATAAGGGAATGTGTTATTAGCCCTGCTCGCTTCCCCATGTATAATAAAGATACACGAAAAACTGTTCAAAAGCCAGTTTTCCGTCCATAACTCCCTTGATTTCAATCCAATGATTTCCAAATTTGCCATATAAAATATAGAGGACACAAATTACCTTGCGTTTAGTTGTGTTTAATTTTCAAGCGAATTTTGTTTCCAAAATTTGCTTGAAGATGAAACAGAACTAATGATTTTACATTAATTATATAATTAAATTTGAAGATTTTAGCTTCGGTCTTTGAATCATGGTAATTTCTGTATAGTGAAGGAACCATATTTTAAATCAGTTAATTTATAATATATATATATATATATATATATATATATATATATATATATATATATATATATATGCGTGTGTCTTTGTGTGTGTGAATAAAAAACAGACCACTTTAAGGTTCCATGTAATAAATTATTTCACCACAGCCTTTTTAAAGGGCTCTGGGTCATCAGACTTTACTTCCAAATGTTGAAATGAAAAATGAACAGAAATTTACACATTTTTGATGGGCCGTATTAAGCATATGTAAATTAACGAAGTGAGGAAGTGAGTGGGAGAGAGAAGACATGAGTGAGTTAGATGTACCATTTCAATACTTTATCCCTAACCCCACTTGGTGTGGGCCAGACAAAGACTTCACTTAACTTATGTTATCTTTAGGTATGGATGGGTAAGTGGTGAAGAGGAAAACCGACAAAAAGAAAGAAGATACAATAAAACAATGCTGATGAAAGAAGGTTTCACTCAATTTCTTGGACGCTGTTATTTGGCATTACTTTAAAGGGTATATTTGGTGGTTAAAGTTTGATATAAATTTAAACGTCTACAAAAACTACGAAGAATTTAATTTGATATTTGTTGGAGTTTCGGGTATTTTCTATGAAATGGTCGATTGGAAAAATTCATAGAAAATACATTGAAAGAATAATTCATTTTACATCTAGTAATCTTTTTTCATTTTCCTAAAATTTTTTCTTGTTGATTATTAAGTTGACATCTATTCGTTTGTGTTTTGTTCATATATTTTAGGTACCTACATCATTATCAGAGGTTATTCCAATTTAAATAATTTTATCATCAATAATGATTATTAAAGAGTTATATATTTCAATTTAAATTAAATTATCAATTTAAATTTTCCCTCCGTATTATTTGAAATCACTTCCAATTGGAGAATATTAGAGGAGAAATTTTGATAAATCATTACTAACAGAAAATGAGGTCCTTCTTTTATAATATTCTATATATCCATACACATACACAACTCTAGAAATATCCGAACACCTATCTATATCCACATACATACATATCCCTATATAGCTATAAATCCATACACACACATAACCACACATCCACACAAAACTATATATATATACCCATACATACACATATACACCCGTAGAAAGACACAGACACACATATATACATACACATACACACATACACATATATACTTGCATATATACACACATATATAATTATATGTATATCTTTATATATATATATATATATATATATACACATATATACACACATATACAATCACCCATGCATGCACATCTATACATATACACATGTACACGTACACACATATACACATATATCCACATATACACATACACACACACACACACACACACACACACATATATATATATATATATATATATATATATATATATATATATATATATATTACACGCCATCCCATATCTGTGGCAAGGCGTATAAGTACCCATGTAATTATACATATCCACACTCACATATACATTAAAAAAGATGCATGCTTTTCTTTTCATATAAAAACATATACATGTACATATTAAAAGACATATCAGTGTTCAAGTACAATAACATAGTTATACACATACAGACATGTGTTCGCGTTCATGCGTGCATAGCAACATTTCCAAAAGCAAAAAGAACAAAGGTCATTCAATATTATTTTTTCTATATGGTTATTTCTCAATGTATTTCGTTAGGTTTAAGTTGTTCTTATGTCGGCATTTAAAAATTAGTTCATTGTGTCTATTTAGTAATAAATCTGGATATTTGTGTTTGATCATGAGGATTTTTTCTTTTACGCATAAGTCGCATCTGTCTCTAAAGTTTTTTTTGAGTTCTGGCTCTCGATATTATTTTCCACTTTATTTGTGGGGTTAAGCCACCCTCCAACAAATCCCAATAGTTCTTTGACAGTGCCGTTTCATTCTTTTTACATTTATCTTTGAAGGACTGGCGATGGTTATATAGTCGGTGTTTCCAATTTCCCGCCGATATTCCTATGTATATCCTTTCCTCCCCAACATGCTCCTTGGGGAAAATTGTTGCCTCATATATTGCATTTTCCGCCATGCATACTCCTTCA
Organism: Acanthosepion lycidas; assembly: GCA_963932145.1. NCBI lineage: Eukaryota > Metazoa > Mollusca > Cephalopoda > Sepiida > Sepiidae > Acanthosepion > Acanthosepion lycidas. The sequence goes on from OZ010571.1 coordinate 21,409,633, forward strand.
ACTGGGCACTCTGACCCTGTGCTGCAATTGCATTTTGATGTTTTCATTTGGGTTGTATTATCATTTTGTATTAGATTCTCATGAAGTTCTCTCAAGATTTTACTATTGTGTGAACTAATAATTCTCTCCATATTGTTCATTCAAGAATAGCTAATCTTTAAATTCATTTTGTTGAAAATCTTTTTTAAAGTTTTTTTTTTACTAAAGTGTTTTTCTATCAATTTTATGAAGTATTTACCTATATCAATACTAGAAAATTTACAAAAAGGTGGGTTGAACCATATAATTTCCTATTTTTGGATTTAGTGGATTTTTTATTAACTGACTTATCTATATAGTTTAGTGTTAGTTTAAATTTACTTTTTAATAGGGCTTTATTATATTCCGATTTATTTTTGTTAAAAATGCTTTTACTAGAGGAGAGTTTATTTATTCTTGCATTTACTGTATCTGGAATTTGTTTAATTTTTGATTTCGGTTGATTAGAGTAGATACTTATATATATGGGAGATTGGTTTTCCTTTTGGAAGGGTTTATAAGTGTTATTGGTCAGATTAAATGTAACGTCTAGGAAGTTTACTGTTTTTAAGTTGGAAGAAAATTCCATTTTAAACCCTAGAAATTTGAAAGCCTTAATTATTTTCTTTTGTAGTTGGGATGTTACCTGACCATTGGTATCAGATACAGCAACCAGTCCGTGATCTCTGTAGAGTCCTATATTTTGAGGGTCAAGGAATCTACTTAGGATATCTAAAATGTATATACCTATTAGGTCAGCTATTTGAGCCGAATAAATTGATCGCATTGGGACATCGAAGTTGACTCTATATTTTTAAATCCAAGTAGTGTTATTCAGTTTTAGTATAGACTGTCTAGAGTCCATTATCATTTTGATCTCTTCGTCAGTAATATCAGTGTGGTACATCTAACTCACTCATGTCTTGTCTCACCCCTCACTTCCTCACTTCCTTAATTTACATATGCTTAATACGGCCCGTCAAAAATGTGTAAATTTCTGTTAATTTTTCATTTCAACCTGTGGAAGTAAAGTCTGATGATCCAGAGGCCTTTAAAAGGGCTGTGGTGAAATAATTTATTGCATGTAACGTTAACGTGGTCTGTTTTTTATTTAAACATATTTGCTCTGAATTTACATTGAGCTCTCCGGATATCATCCTCCTTGGGTCTACCCATACGGATTACCTAGTTTTGCATAAACTAACTAACTAACTATATATATATATATATATATATATATATATATATATATATATACATATATATATATATATATATATATATATATATATATATATATATATATATATATATATATATATATATATATGAAAAGTATATCAATCTAACATGTTTCAATTTATTAAATATGTTCCTATTTAGTTTGCTGTCGGAGTCCGATTCATATTTCATTTACATTTAATCTTTGACGCATATATATATATATATATATATATATATATATATATATATATATATATATATGAATTTTAATAGTAAGTGTTGAATCAGACGAGGAATCAGTAGTATTAATGTAGTAAAACATGCTCAATGCACATAAGAATAAATGTAAGTGAAAATAAAAATAATATGTAGAGCTTTTAACTTTAAAAATTAGGAGGGTAATTACAATACACTACATTTCTTTCGATCTGGCGGTCTCTTCGGATGATAAGAACTCTTCATAATTATCTAAAGTTTAACAGTTGGGTTACCCCTTTGTAAAAAGAAAATTTTAAATATTGTATACTGGAGCAACTACAGAAAAACACCATCAGTATTAATAATAATATTATGTAATAGTAGTCGACCTTTCGGCCCTTAAAACGCATGTGCAGAGGTACGTGAGCAAATTACAAACTTACCACCCCACGGGGATGGGAAAAGAATGACAGGAGTTCCATAACATTTATACTAAATTGTTCGATTAATTCCACTTAGTAACTAATCAACTAACGGAAAATTCTAAGATGTGCAAGATCAGCGTCTTATTAAGCATCTTTCATTTGCATCCATTCACTCTGGCGACGTTTCATTCGATCTGACACCATTGGAACCGTTCTTTTGGTCCAGTCGTTTATTTTTTGCAGGACAATCAACGTGTCGCCACAAGACTTGTATTATTTTTTAAAAATTATATATTTTTTATACTTGAAATTTAAATATATATATATATATATATATATATATATATATATATATATATATATATATATATATGTAACATAAAGAAAAAAATACACTTGAAATATTATTTAATATTGTCAAACACTGTGTTTTTCATTTCTTTTTTTCTTTTCTTAAATCGCGATCTTCAATTAATTATGCTGATAGTAGTAGTAATAATAATTCCCTCACAATCTAGTATGGTCGTTCCCGATAATTAAGGTGTGCAAATGTTGCTCGATAGTGAAGTTTTCCATGCTAGTAGGCTAATGATGAATCACAAAGTTAATTGAGAAATTATAGACATATACGCATATTTCCCGGGAAGTAAGAAAAGTATAACTTAGGATGATGTATAGTTTAGGATGACGTCTATAATCGTACGTACGCAATAATAATAATAATAATAATAATAATGATAATAATAATAATAATAATAATAATAATAATAATAATGCACAGGAACAGAACATCCTTTCTAGATGAACAGAATATTATCTCTTATTGACAATGCAATTGCAGCACAGACCCTGCATATTTTAATGTAACTTTGAAGATCTTCAAAACTATCAAAATACAATGATCTTGAAATGAAAATTTCAAAATCTGGCACATACGTATATCAATAGTTCCTGTTGGAGTTTGAGCCTAGGAATGATTAGAAAAATATCTGATAAATTCATTGACGGGATTCCTGTTACACATGCTTTAATGGAATACATAAAATTTGTACTATTACAAAGAGCTTTGTCGATCTAAAATGTGTGTAAACTCATTTTTATTATTATTATTATTATTATTATTATTATTATTATTTGTACTACTACTACAAAATGAACGGAGGAAAATATCATGTCGACATGTATGAACTTAGGTCTCTGGTCGGGATCCAGAAAGAAATGTGTATACAATAGAAATCAAGGAAACAACAACAACAACAACAACAATAATAATAATAATAATAATAATAATAATAATAATAATAATAATAATAACAACAATAATAATAACAATAACTGTCAAGTGCATAGAAACAATAAATTCAGAAATGAACTAAACAAGAAAATAAATAAAATTATTCTAACAAGGGTATTTAATATTATTAAAATTCTGTTAAGCCACAAGGTATAAACTGTTAAAAATACCTGAGGAAAAACCGATGACATATTCTGTATGTACTCAGCTGTAACCGCGTGGATATAAATAAAGACAAAACTGATAACAAATCGGATATAGATAAACACAAAATGGAACAGTGCATGACTAAAGAGAGATACAGGATATTTTATTTTGCTTGAGTAGTATAGAAATCTTTTACCGGACAATGATAATATAAAACTTTGAAGAAACAACATATAGAATATATGGAAAACCTTTTGAATCAATTTTTCAAGAATTGTATGTCTTACCCTGTCTTCAATCAGGGGTTACACAAAGTTCGATATGATAAGAATAGGCATTATATTCACCGGGGCAGATGTCAGTATTACAGTACCATACACAACGAAAAAATGATATGAGCATCCCATGGAAACAACCATTGGAAACCGTTCTTTGGAGCTTATCATTTATACTGACACACACACACACACACACACACACACACACACACATATATATATATATATATATATATATATATATATATATATATATATATATATATATATAAGAAAAACAGACCACTTGAAGGTACCATTATAATAATTTATTTCACGAGAGTCCATTTAAAAGTACGCCGGATCATCAGACAGCACTTCCAACAACGAAAAGAAACGAAAAATGAGATTAAAATTGATGTGTAGTGTAAGTTTTTGTAATTTAACAGGGGGTGTGAGATGGATAGTTAAAGAGACATGGTAGAGTATAGGGAGGGGTTAATTTCATATCTCTCTCAAGTGTACTTTATATTCGGGTAGGAGGAGTGACCAGACCTTGAACTAATTAGATGGTTAACTTAACGGAAATGTTATATAGAAATGGGAGGGGTAGGGAGAAAAGAAAAAGGAAAAAATGAAAAAGAAAGAGGAGACAGAAAACAGTAATACAGATATATACAAATGAGTGTTACAGCAAGGAGAGAGGGGGAGAGGGATGTAAATCGAAAGAGGCTGTAATTGGGTTTTAACAATTTATGTAAAGGATAGATTTCAATGCTTGATAGAAATTTAGATGTCTACAAAAATTTGATGATTGCTATCAATTTAAATATTTAAGTTTTTAAGAAAATAGTTTAGGGACTTAATATAAGTTAACTACTATTTTTATTAACATATTTATAGATAACATATTAAAGAAGTATTTTAAATTATAATAGTTTATTTACCCGATCAGTCGTACATCCTTAATATTGTAAAAATAGTTACAGTAACATATTTATTAGTTATAAATTCTGTCCGAATTTCTGAGAGGAGAATTTGTCATTATTTACATAGTTTTTATTCGAACTATTTTCCTCATCTTTGTTGTTGTTATCGCAACGTTTAGGACGTTGATCCCTCCGACCTTCTTCAGGTGTATATCGATATTATTAACATAAGGTACAAAAGTGTCGGTTTTTGAATTTGGGGATTTAGTGGTTATGAGTTTTATCCCTGTGTTGGGCAGTGTGCAATTGCATTCCGTGTGAACAGGCGAACAGTACTGAACAAAATTTAACTAGACGATATCCTTAGATATGACCGTTGGACAGTCTAAGCAGATTAAATAATGGTTTGCGTTCATAATTCCTCAGATAATATACAGCTGAGGAAGGCTGAAGACTGGTCCCCACGATCGAAACGCTGTGATAACACCGACAAATATGAGGGCAATAGTCGAAATATAAATAGCATAAATAATATAGAAACTTATAAATCAGGTATCGATGTAAAAGAGGCCTATTAATATAAATTAAATATAAAGCAGAAACTATATAAATCAGTTCTTTCGATCCTTGAATAAGTTTTCTGTTACTATGAAACCAGGTTGGACATCACTAAAATCACCTTGCAATATTCATACACTTGCTAGATAAACAACTGTATATCATCATTTGACTATTGAAATAAGTGTAACCGTATGTTCTATTCTAATGCTTTCTTCTATCGCATTTCACACCTGTTTCTTACGTTTCTGTCAATTATGATTTTCAACAATCTAAATGAAAATTCTTGAACTCAACTGTTTTTACTGTTCTTTCTCTTCACCAATATTTTCCCAGATTCGTTCAACCTCAGCAACCCGTTGCGATTCATCACTTTTCTTGAGTTGAAATGATTGAAGCATATTGAACCAAACAGGTAAGGGTTTACGGTCATGTTCTGCCAATTAACCAGCTGATCCTCACTCGTTTTTCACGTGTTAAGTAAACAACCAAACGATGAACACTTTTTGACTATCTTCTCACAGTTGGAACAGAGCTTCTGGGAAAATATATCTTCACGATAACTAACTTTATATTTTTTTGTATTTTTGATTTTCCTCTATTGTCTTTCATCAAAAGCTGTTTACTGTTTAATTGCATTAAAGCAGAACAATTGTTTCGTACACGTATTTGTAACTGAGAAACAATCTTCCAGGTTTCTATTAAATAGATATCTGAATGAGGTACTACTTGAAAAGTACTACGGATATATTATCCGCCTGAAGATTTTCAGTATTAACACTTTCTCTCTCTGTTATTTCTTCGCCTGTACGTAGAACCTTTAATAGTTATCAGTGTTATTAACTTGGAAATTTCTCAGATATTGTCCAGTCTCCAGAAAGTCAAATGCATATTTGGTGGTGCGTTAGGAAATATGAACATTCTGATTTATTCTTTCGTTTGGTTTTTGGCTAAATTTATCCTGAAAGAGTTACCTATATTATTTTCTATGTTCTAATATTTTTCTCATATAACGTCGTTAACATCTACATCATCATATGACCTGTTTTAGTAAATTCTATATTTGTGAGCCACTGGTATTAATGTCTTTTTTTTTCATGGCGATTATTTGAAATGATTTCTGTAGATACGCACAATTAAATATAGTCTATTCAGCGTACTTTCTGATCTAACATGGTTTTTCCTGTTTTTGGCACTCTTTGGGTTGAGTGTATCAATATACATCATGATTATCATTTGTGCAGCCAATTCTTAAATTATTCTGATATGATTGTCATACTTTCTTTGTTTTCTTGGAAGTAAAACTGATACACTCATAGGAACAAGAGAGTCACGTTAAATTTCAATCGTTTCAAGATACGGCTTAAGTCCAGTATGTATCAGACATAAAACGGTTTGATAATTAGTTTATGAAACTGATGCCGCATCATTCTACATTCACGTAAGTGTCGAAATTATATAGATAACGCATTTTTCTTGATTGATGAATAGGAAAAGATTATTATTTGTAATGTTGAAAAATATAGTAGAAACCCGTGTGCTTTGGTCTTCGAAGTTTTCAATGTTTTTGGAATAGACGTTTCATTATTTGGTATATTTATTGGATAAGATCAAAATGTCAAGGCAGTTTGATCAGTCACTGTTGTTGTCTTCCTCTTGGATATTCTACGAAATCTTGATGTAATGCAGGGTTTCAAATTTGTTGATAAATTATCATGGTGTATTGTTACATGGGATATTTTATCTTCCCCCATCTGGACCTGCCAAAAGATGCATTGATGTTTACTTTGGTGTTAAGTTACTTCATTCTGATCCTTCTTATAACTATAGAGATCAAATATTTGCATGTACCGCAGAAAATGCATTGTATACCATTAGATTTGAAAAAGATCAGAATAATAAATATAATCAATACATATATTCAGTGTAGCAGCATTATTTCACAGTACCTAATAAGTGATCAAGCTCCCTATTTATTTCCTGTATCCTCGTTCAGAGGTAAATTACTGGCAGGATAATAGATCTTAGCTCTTAAATCTAATCTGTACAGGCTTCGTCATGATAATGGCGAAACATTAGCTATAACTGAGGTAAGTGAAAATGTAGTTTTTATTTACGAATATACAAATTAAAATTAGTAACTTTGTTAAATAATCGTTGTGATCAGTAGAGATTGTTATAAATTTCGAAGAGATTGTTATAAATTTCGAAGAGATTGTTATAAATTTCGATCAGTAGAGATTGTTATAAATTTCGATCAGTAGAGATTGTTATAAATTTCGAAATTTCGCATTGTAATCAGTCCATAAATCCATTTAGAATTCTGAGACCTCCGACTTACGGGCGTAATGTTATTCATCTCGCAAATATTATAGTATGGAATTCTTCTGAAATCGAAGGATGCGTTACACTCTAATGAATTCTTATTGTTTGTGGTATCTCTTGTAATTGTTCTTTCAACCGAAAGTGCATGTTTTCCAAATTATTTTGATACTGAATCTCATTCATACGATTACACATTGGATATTGACCAATATCATTTTTCAGAAATTTTCTTAAATTTTTTAACCATTTATTTTGTCTTTCTTTGTCTTGATTCAATGATAGTTTCTCATTATTTACTATTGTGTCTCTTCTCTTTATATTTCGAATGATTTAAAGATAGCGTCTATTTTCATGCATGTATTGTTTTCTTTTTATTTCCAGTTTCACAAGATATCACTTCTTTCGCTAGTTCATATGATTTCTTAGTATCCGAAATCTTTCTCTTCTATTTCTAAGAACTTCCAACTAGTTTTCATCAGTCATCCTGTCACGATTACTCTCGTAATACTGACTTTTGTTTCTTGTTATTGTTGTTATTGATGTTGTTGTTGTTTTTATGCCAAGTTCTTTTTTTAATTGATTTTCCGGGATTTTTTTTTATCTTCTGTCGCGACTGCTAATTTTTTGTCGTTTCTCATCTTCCAACACTTCGTGGTTTTTGACATATAGTCAGTATTTTTTTGTCTATAATGGTCTTCCATTTTTGGTAAATGTTTAATAAACAGCTATAGCTTTTATTCTTAGACTTGTATTAGACAATACTTAAAAGATGGATGCGCCTATTGCAATGTAAACAGTTAATATTGTTGTGATATATCATTGTCGATTTCTATTTTAATAACGATAACAAAACAATGAAACACAATCTTCTTAGAACAAAGTAACTGAAAATACAATTACTCTTCTTGTATTTAATACGCTTTGCCGAATTAAATCCATTCTTTACCATCTCTTAATTTATCTCCAATTTTCTTTCTTTATTCATTTCTTTCTCTACCAACCTACTTCTTATTTACATTGTTCGGAATGTTTTCCTCATATTCGTGGCAATATTTCCGGAGTTTCTGTCGTTGTACGGTCTGGACACCTTCAGGCGATTGGAATTAGGTACTGCATCTTTTATTTCGTCCACCTGGGTGGATTATTCTAGATCCACATGTCATCCCTCTTCCGGATGTTTCAGTATCAGTTAACTCCTTGTAACTCATTTATCCAAGTTTTTGTTTTCACCTCTGCTGTAGTTAGGTATTGAACTTACAACAATTTGTGTCAAGTCAACCAACGCTTTTTTCCACTGGGCCATGTCTTCTCTTTCTTCTTCTTCTCTAACTTTTTATTTCAATGTCAATATTTCGTATGTCAAGAATCTCTTTCTTTTCTCTTCCTACGTTTGTATGTTGTAATTTTAATGGAAATAGAAACAAAAAAGAAACTTATACATAACATCAAAAGAAAACAGTAGACACTTCTAGGGTACATAATGAGAAGAAAGGTCTTAGAAAATTTGATACTCATAGCGGAAGGCATGAGGGAGAGAGGAAATCATCGCTTAACATATCTATAGAACTTGTGCGAATTGATGATATAAAAGGGGATATATCAAAAAGATAATATCTTATAATAGCTACGGAGGACAGAACGTTGTAGAGAGGCATGATCGTCAACGTCCTGATGGGATCAGGGCACATGGCAGAAGATGAATAAGAAGAAGGAGGAGGAGCAGTTGTGTAATGAGGACATATATACCATCATGAATGTCAGGAAAATTGCATATTACTCTAACAGAAAATTGTATAAGTATTATCCCATCCTCAAGCTGCATATGACAACATCAATCACATTAATTAGAAAAACACTTTAAACTTATATCTATAGGAACTACATGGACATTTTTTTGTAAAATTATCATAATTTTAACAGTAGTTTTAAGGTGTAGATTGTTTTTGCATTCATGTTCAATCTTAAAACTGTTATTAATTTATCACATATTTTAGCATATTTTATATATTATTAATATATCTATGAGAGGCCATTTTTGTTGTCTGTAATTTTTAATTACAATTTATTGTCTATAAGTGTTTGTCTGGATGATTGTCTAAAATACTAGTGATATTACAGCTTTCTATGACTGCTTCTACAGTGCACTATTATTATTATTATTATTATTATTATTATTATTATTATTATTATTATAGTCTGCGAAGTTGTCGTGCAAAAAGGCGTTAATGTTGTGCGCTCTCGCCTTTGCTTTACGTTCTTGCGTTGGAACCTTCCCTTCACACGTTACAGGTGAATCCGGTCCCGCCCAGAATTTCCCTATCTCGTGATACCACCTGCGGCAGGTATTCTGCCTATACTGATGACGTTTCGGTTCTTGTGTCGAGCAGAGCCGAGAGTGACGAAGTCAGCAAATAAATCTCTGGTTATGAAATGGTGACAAGGGTCAAGATCAACTGAGATAAGTCTGTTGTCTTGCGGTTGGGTGCGTAGAAGGGAACTTTCCTCTGGACGGATAGGCCGGTCAAGATACTCGGCATCTGGTACCGTCCTGATATCCATTTGGAAAAGATCTGGTCGGAGGTATCGTAGTTAATCCGTGGTCTCGGAGGAATCTTTCATTGAAGGGGAGGGCAGAAGTTTCTGTTTCACACATCTCTTTTACCGACTCTCTGTATTTCCAATTTCGTATACCACACTAACGTCAATAGAGAAACTTTTGTTCTCTTTCTTGTGGAGAGGCAAAGCTACTATGGTATCTCGGGAGATCTGTTGCCCTCATTCATCTGAAGGCGGTCTGGTTATGGCTAGCATTGAAATTCGTCAATATATGCTTCGCATCGCGTTCCTAGATCGAATATGTCGCGCGTCGGATGAGGAGGGCAACTTCTGAAATGAAGACACCTGTAAGAGATTTCCATCCCTGAAAAGTGTGCACTCGAGCGAGGAGGAAGCCCACCGTTTGCAACGAGCCGAGTGATCCTTCTCCTATGAATGTCGTCTTGCTCTGAAACGCCTCTTATGGGCGTCGGCTGGCCTCTCCAACGTCCAGGGGTTGTCTCGTAAGACATTATATCAAGTGATAGGTGGTCCGTTCGTGATGATCTGATTGACGAACTCGGTTTACGAAGCAGGGGGCTTGCTCAATATAGTCTTGAGCGCATTGGTTGAAATGCTTCAATAACGATGAGGCATCGCTCACCTTGCTGGTGATTCGAGTGTCCCTCTGGGTCGCCAAAATACTTTGTTCAGTAGGCTTGGGAAGTCAAGACCATTGGTTACGCATTCTTTCATTGCAGGGGGGTAGCACCGCTGTGCAAGCCTCATGGTCCGCATGCTGCAGGGTAAGTTATTTGTCCTTGAGGTCTGTTCTGTTTGTAGCAATGTGGTGCCGCGGGTGACGAAGGTTGAACAATATGTGTTCTTTTGCATACTAGGTGTTATGAAAGTCGTAATTGAACGACGCGTCAGAAGGAATTCTATGATGACGAGAGTACACTTCTTCCTAACTTATCTTGTTCTATAAGCATCAGCTTAAATTCAAGATTAGGTCGGAAAAGCGACGGCTCACTTCATCAGAATTTGGCAAAACGTGGGTTAATCTTGCGCGTTTGTGCCGTGTGAAAGCAGCTGACCTAGATTAGCATTTTGATGCCAGTTAGGCATAAGTATATTGTTCTTCTTGTGTAGAACTTGGGCAACCCATCCCGAATTTAGGTTAGTTTAGGTTTGTTTTCGTTTCCTTAGTTTTCCTTTTTTTCAGTTAACTTCGATAGGGAGTGTATGCTCATAGGCCCCTTTTATTTCTGTCCCTATTTTTCTTTTAGTTTAATTCGTCATCGACTCCCTCTTTAGGCGGTCACTAATGTCAGTTCTCTGGTGGATTCAGGACACCTTTCGTATCGCATGTGTGTTTTTTTCGTATTTATTGCTGTGTCTGAATGAGTGCCTGTCTGTTGAGTGCTTGGATGAATGAATGTGTTTTACATGATTATAGTCCTGCATTCATTTCCTCCACTTAACTGATGTTTCTGTCGCATTTTACGCATTGTGGCGTGTTTATTACTACCATTTTTTTGTTTAGTTTCTTGTAAATAGATTATATTAATATTGAACACACTCACTGGGGATTTTTAAAATTGTTGTTTTATTCTCCTCATCACCACAGACGATGCATTGTACATATGGGGACTGTTTAGGATATTCATAGAGACATAGAAGTATTATGGTGGATGTAGTAAGAAAGGTAAGTACGAACGCGTTGTGTTGGTGTTAGGAATATTTTTTGAATGTTTGGGTCAGTTTTTGTCGTTAGCTAAGTTTAATGTTACGACAGATGAAGACCGTCCTTTTCTCCATCCCCCATTTTGGCCTTGGGCTACATTTTCTGTATATATCAGGAATAAATACGAGAATTTTCCAGAAGTCACCTCGGAGAGTTGATCCGAACATTCTTGCTTTAATACTCTCGTTTGTATATGTTTGTATTACTGTTTCTTTTAATATATTTGGTTAACTCAATTCCACTCTTTGTGGCTATATTTCTGGCCCTAAAAAGGCCACTAACAAACCATTCCGTTTTGAGTGAGAAGAAAGGCGAAACTATGTATAAGAGAGGTTGTGTTGTTAAAGAAAGAAAGAAAAAAGAATGAAAGAAAAAAGAAAGAAAAAAGAAAGAAAAAAAATAAGAAAGAAAATGTGATAGTAATCATATATTTAACGTCTGCCTCAATTATTTTTTCCTATTTGTACCAGCTTCTTTCATCAATTATTTATTGCAATATTTTGTTAATGTTCTTAAACTTAAATATAAAAATATGCAATAAAGGAATTTGAACGGAGAATTTATAGTCTTGAATCTTGCAAGTTTCATGCACAATCATGAACGTAAAAATTGCGATTCCCCAAAACATTCAATTAGGCAAATGGAGAAAATTTCTAAAAGAAAATTCAAATTGGAAAGTCGAGGAAATTTACTTCAATGGATTATTTCATGCAGATAAGATTTTTATTGCTAGCAATTATTTTTTTTCAAAAAATACATTCCTGCTAATAATTTTTCTTCAAAAATTCTTTGCTGTTATTAAAATCTATCGATACACTTATATTGCTTTAAGCCCAGTTTTGCGGTTAACTATTTTCCCATAGATTGGTCCCTAGTACGTGCCTCAAACTTAGGTCGATGTTGACCTGGGAACTCTCGCAATTAAGAGGTGGTTCCACGCTTCTGAAAAATCACTTGATTATAGGCCTTGCTGTCGGATGTAGTTTATCGTCTTACCCTGGACGGGAAGAAGAAGAAGTAGTTGTTTATGATGATGAAAATGTAGAAGTGTGACTTGAATACTTTTCCTCCTAAGGGTGTTTCATACATTCCACCATCTATCAGTATTATTATTATTATTATTATTATTATTATTATTATTATTATTATTAAAAGAATGACAGAAAGAAAAGAAGGAAAATGGCAGAAAGAAAACATTCGAAAATGGAAATAGAGAAAAATGTAATTTTTATATAAAGAAAAAGAAGAAAAAAGATCTTTAGTGGCTCCATTAATTTTACCTTGCTGACAACTCTATTAACGTTGAATGAATGCCGGACTAAATTTCACTGAGAGTGAAGGAACTTAATGGGTGCTTTTAATAGCTATTATTTTCACAGGTGAACAATTAAGGTTTTACAAGTGATTCTAGAAATTTCTCCTTTGCTTTTGAATATTTAAATTCAACATAAAATGTATACTTACGAAAACCTTACATAGTAAATTATGATATACACACGACCCCACTAATCACACATTAATGAAAATGGCAGAAGTTTCCGATCAAATATATTTTCTAGATATAAATAATTACTTTTAAAGTAGAAAAAATTTAATGAATCTTAAAGTAGGAAATTTCATCTTTCGATAGAAGTTAAGAATTGGGATTAGAAGTATTGATATTTGTACATCGTTTACAAAAATAAACTCGTACAATTATTCATATATAGAAAACTCGTCCCAGAATCGATTATTTTAATTATTTTAAGGTGTTTCGTGATGTTGTTTAGTTCTCGAACATCATATTGTATAGGGAAATATAATTGAGTTGTTTTTCACAGATGGGGAAAATAGAATTACGATGACTAAGTCTTTTGGATTTTTGTTCAATTTCCAAAGATTTACTAAGAATTTTTAATTTTGGTTTCGTAAGATTTCAAGGAGTTATTTTCCTTTGAATCTAATTGCAGAACATGAAACCTTAATCAATTCTTGCATTGTTATCAGGAAATGTTATCTATTAGTTTGGTGCAAATATAATGTCGTTTTCTCACATATGTTACTATGTGAGAAAACGACATTATTTTAGCACCAACCTAATAGTTACATTTGAGTCCCTGTAATATGAGAAACGTCGTAATTTGTTATGTAGAATACAGTTTTCTGTTATTGTGATATGACGACCAATAAATGAACTGTTTCTAATGCGCAAAAGTAAAAAACTTAGAATATATTTAGCAAGATTGAAACTTTGAAGCTCCTACGGCATTAAATGTCTTTGGTTTGATTTTCAAATTAAATTACCGAACATTTTTGCTGTCAGTTTTAAATTATTATAATTTTTTAGACACGTGCATAAAATGTAAAAAAAAAAAGTCGTCAGACAATGGTACTGTTTTCTTCTCTTCTTATCTGTCCACATATATGTATAAATGTATGTTCCACTCTCGATGGTGAAGCGCTTTGCATCATGTGTTAGGAATATTATAAAAAAGTAATCAATGATAAAATACAATATATAGATAAATACATAATACAATGGAGCGTAATAATTAATTTTCTATCCCGAATCATGGCAAAAAATGTATAAATAAAACCAAAATATTAAGACTAATGCAAACTTGGTGATATGTTCATAATATCAACCTGAGAACGTCACAGAAAAACTGCCCTGTTGAGGTGTGCTTGAAAATCATATGACGGTTTCATTGAAGTGTGAGTAAAATGTTTCAAAGTTCGGAAATTTTCGTGGCTTTTCCTTGCAGAAGTTCACAAATCATACTGACAGTTTAACTTGGGTTAGTTGATCCAAGTTATCAGATCTCTCCTAAGAAGCATGACTAATTTGTTACAGAATATGACACAGGTTGGGCCTGTGGGCGTGAAAAATATGAAATGCGAATAAGCAGGCCAGAATACTCGGAAACGAAGAGCCAAAATTTATATATAGAAAGTTTTTTCTTTTATTTTTTTTTATTGGGAAAAATTACAGAATTGTGGCTATCGTTGTCCATAAAGTTGTTATTCATTTTTTCTCTCTAATCAATTAAAAAAATAAAAACCCAAAAAACTAAATACTGGCTAATTGGATTTGACTTGCATAAGTTACACTCTTATTGGTTTTAAAAATTTTTTCTTCCATAGACTTAGTTGAAAATTTGCAATCTTCTTCTTTGTTTGCTTCTTCTATCTACCTATAAGAGATAGAGCGTATGTAAATATGAAAATGAACATTGGAGTCAACAGAATCGTCAGGCCACGGGACGGCCTGACGATTGCATCTAACATGAAACCTTGTCTTCTCTGAGTGTTGACTTGAATATCCTCTTTAACGCACACACACAACGCACGCGCGCACACACACACACGCGCGAGCGCACACACACACGCTCATATATATATATATATATATATATATATATATATATATATATATATATATATATATATATACATGGGAAGCCCTGTGTCTTTTAGAGCCATTTGTGACATAAACTCAACCCAGACATCAAGTAGAACACATACATTAATGATGCTGGAAACGTGGTCGGTTCTCTATACCTATACAGGCTTTACCTGACTCCCACTGACAAATTATTTTACACCTTACTCAACTTCTCTCACTGATGATGCTATATCGTTATTGCCATGGAATGTGTTCAAACGACATACATTCCACCAGAGCGGGTTCTTCCCACGAAATATTTCTTTGTGTAACAGACTCCCAATAGGATCCTACACGATCCTTAGAATGTTAACATTTTCAAGTCTAGGGCTAGTCGATCCAAGTTATCAACTCTCTCCTACATGCCCTATATAATGTGCTTCTTAGTGTTACCTTCGACCATTATATATATATAGTCATCCACAGCCAGACTGTTTCGCTGTATCACTGCTCTTCAGTGTGGCTAGATGCCCGTCTGCTTCAAGCCGAGATCGAAACCCGACTGCTTCAAAGCCGAGATCGAAACCCGACTGATTTGACATCTTACATCAGATATCTTATTTCTAGGTAGACTATTGGCGCCTACACACACACACACACACACACACACACACATATATATATATATATATATATATATTGGCGCATATATATATATATATATATATATATATATATATATATATATATATATATAAAGAAAGAGGTTATAGTGGTTCCAACGAGAGAAAAATATGTATATTAAAAAGAAGAGAAGAGAGTTGCCGCAAACGTTTTCGGTTGTAATGTGGATTTTTTTTTTTTAAATTTATGCTTTATTTTCCATAATCTTACTACACGTGTTTCTAGTCTCGCGACCATCTTCACGTAAAAGGCGGAGATTTCCACATGTTATTATTAATAATTCAATGTTAAATATTCTCCATATGAGACATTCTCTGTTTTTGTGTTAGTAATCCGAATGTCTTTCTTGGATTGGCAATGAAGAGTTCTGCGCGAAGGCTCATAAAACAATTAAGGTTGTTCCAAGAGAAATGATGAATTACTTATCGGCATTTTATCTTTTAATGTTTACTGACCCCTGTTTGTTCTTCGATCTGTTTCCATTTTCGTGTGTTTCTGTCAGCATGCGTGTATATATGCGTGCCTATATTCCCCTCCATATATATACTACGAGGAATTGGTAAACTCATTTGTACACATACACACATATATACACATACGCACACACACATCGTCCCACCATAAGGAATCGGTACATACACACACATACACACACACACATACACACACATACTTCCCAATTTACATGGAACCTGTATACACACATATACACATATATATGTAAATACATACACACGTATTTCCTAAGTTGTGTGGGGTTTGTGTGCGTGCTCGTGAGTAGTTCCCCTGTTTTGTCAACATGCGTATATACATATATATGTGTATATGTATATTTTCGTGCCTCTCTGATACCCGCATGTGAGCGTGCGTTCATGCATGTGAGTGATTTGATCACTGTATATTCCTCAACTTGTGTGCATGTTGTGTCCTTTTGCGGGTGGGGTTATGATCTATTTATTTCGGGTTTAAATTTGTTTATAAAGTTGTTGTTTTTTTTTTCTTGTATTTGTAGGTACGAATAATTGTCTGTATCATATATTGGCATGATATTAAATTTACCCTGGTTACATTTGAAAATATGTTGTTATACAAAAAGTTTTCTGTTGTCTGGCAATTTTATGTTGCTTTTGTGTAGGGAGACCCTGTTGTTCTCTTGTTGGCTGAAGCCTATATATGACTTCTTGCATTTTGTGCATTTAAGTACATAAATTATATTTTTGGAGTTTCAGTTTAAGTTTTTATTTATTATGAATGTTTTTTTGGGGGGGTTTCAAAAGTGTAGGAGTTTCCTTCTATAATGATGTCACAAACCCCACAAATTTTTTGTTGCATTTTCTGATTCCCTGTATTGTGTGTTGGTTAAATTTAGATGAGATGATGTGTTTTAGGTTTTTAGATTGGCGTTTGCTTTTAATTATTTTGGTTGTTTTTAGTATATCATTCAGTTTATTATTCTTGTTAAGTTGGTCTAGATTTTTTTATGTGTGTGTGTGTAATTTTGAAAGAATTACAAAACCATACAGAAGTATTATAACATTGAAAGAAAACTGGAAATGTTATCTTTGAAATGAAAATGGCGATTATACTCAAGATATCTAACTACTTTGGAAGTAAACGAAATAATCTTGCAATCATATTGCAAGAAATGGAAAAAGATGGATGAGAACATTCTCATGACAAGATTTATAGATATACACCACAGATGAAGAAGCTGAATGGAACTAATAGAATAATTAGAAAAAATAGAATTGTCGATTACCCTTAAGAGACTGAAAATATTGGTATGATTTGTGCATCACCGCAAGTTGCTATACAACATAATCATTAACCTAAACATTTGGGTCATGTTCTTGAATAGAATCGTCAGTTCAAGATTTTTATATAGATATCATGTATATGCATATCACTAAACACATTCAGCTTTAGACAACCACTTTTTTTTATCAATAGATAAAAACTGTTCCGAGCAAATTAAACCTATGGGGGTTAACGAGAACTATCCTTACTTTGAAACCCGTTAAGTGGTTTTACAAAATCACAAAAAATCTAACGTAAGAAATAAGAGAAAACCCCATAATTAATGTTCTTCAACAGAAAAACTAATATTGTTCGCACATGAAACTAAACCAAATAATGGCTATCTTAGCAATGTGTTGATATTCCATATTATTTTTAACAATATTTCAGGAATGAAGCAGACAGCAGTATTAGAAATAATAGTAACAGTAACTAGGCTTTAATAGAAAGAAAATTTGAAAGGATATTAAATTGGCTTCTCGGACGGTCAACGTCGAATGTATTCATATGAAGAAATGGTTTACATTACTATTATGATTGCTGTGTTTATTGGTTTAATGAAAGCCTTTATTATCTATCATTACTTTTATTTGAGAAAGTTTTACGCACTATAGAGAATATTAAAAACGAGCATGTTTATGTTAGTATGTTGGTTACGGTAGATCGATGATTGCTGGCATACATCCTTCCCGTGAAAAGAAAAAGAAAAATAGTTCTCAAATATGGCCAACTTGAATCTTATAAAGTTAAGAAGTTAAGGAACTAATAATTGTATATTAAAAAAATGGATTGAAAATAAAAGTTTTCCTGAAGTTTTAATATTCATTGATTGATAAGCAGTATATATTTTAATTTTTGTGTCTGCTATAAGTTATAAACGTTATAGAGGCATACGAGTTATGCAAACCCATCGACAACTTTACGAAAATAATTGATTCTGTATACAATATGGCGCCTGTTCAATTATTTAGTGCTGGCTTAATTACATTACTTTTAAGAAAAGAGTATTTCAGCAGGTAGAATGAAATCAGGAACTGTCTATCTGCACATTTCTAAACTAAATGAAATTTAATTTTCTTCTCATATATATATATATATATATATATATATATATATATATATATATATATATATATATATATATATATAATCATTTTCAATCTACAATTCTCATTTCAACTTTAAATAATTCTCTCTCATTATTTGTTTAATCTTCAAATCTTTATGCGTTATGTAAGTAGGTTCGCAATTACTCTCTACATAGGCACAATCATTTTAATCAACCATGCGACGTCCAGGTAGAGTATATATCATCTATTGAATAATGGCTTGGGATTTACGCTAATTAGGTATTTCATTACAAGGCAACAATTCCAAAAATCCTACGTTGCACGCACCGAAGGTTTCTTGTCCCAATGGTTTCGCGCTTAAAAAAGGTCGGATGTTTAGATCAGGTGAATTGTGACGAGTACTTTTCGCTAACCTCATATAATCTTTTAATATAACAATAGATAAAAGGAAACAATAAGCATAATGCACATATAAAAAATTAATATATTTTTTAGAATCTCATCAAGCCAATTCAGATCATTTGCAATATTAATAATTCATATAAATATATATTATAATATTACAAATGTACGTGTAATGATTACAGATGTTATAAATATTTGTCAAATATTTGTCAAATATTTGTCAAATATTTTTCAAATATTTGTTAAACTTTTGTTAAATATGACACTTTTATTACCAACCCCAGAAGGAAAAAAAAAAAAAAAAAACTATTTACGGAAAATTTGATGTTCTTTTTCATTCATAAAGACTAAAATGAATGAAAGCAATATCCCTCAAAATTTTAAGTTAGTGGGGAAAAGGAGTTAAAACATTATTTTCTAAATATTTGGAATTCTATCAGAGCATTCACATACGTTATCTGAGGATGATTGATTTGCCCAAGTGATTCCACGCCTTCTATTCTGATACTGAGCGTAAGTATTCTTTTTCTTGTCATTTTCTTTAAGAATTCATTATTGCTTACTCTCTCCGCCCCTGAAATTTTCATTATTCTTCTGTACAGCTACACTTTTACTGTTTCCCGATACGTGGAGAGATTGCACAGTATATATAAGTGGCTGGATAATTGTTATAGCATACCTACGTACGA
The DNA here is from genome assembly GCA_963932145.1 of Acanthosepion lycidas. NCBI lineage: Eukaryota > Metazoa > Mollusca > Cephalopoda > Sepiida > Sepiidae > Acanthosepion > Acanthosepion lycidas. The sequence continues at coordinate 21,429,299 of OZ010571.1, forward strand.
TAATGGGTATAAATACAGTAATAAATACTGTATATTTTTCTGCGGTTGGAGATTCATTGTAGAATTCACTTGACAGTTGGGAAATTCTTCCACTCGCCGCTGGCGAATCTTATATGTGTTGTTCTGCTCTTAAGTATTATCGTTCATTAGCAACCTTCGTTTGATTATTCTATACAGAAACCTATTGTTATCCGGCAATATGTTTACTTTGTTTCTACTACGCACCCGATGATAATGAAATATTAACAAGCACGACTTCAAAAATCCAAGAAAAATTAACTCAATCCTTAATTTCACATTATAACATAACGGAATTCACTTAGGCACTGGTTGCAATAATGAAAACAAAAAGTTGTCTATAAATTAGAAGCAACTTAAACACATGGCTGCTTAATTAAAATAGTTAATAACTATGCAGATAAAAATTGACAATCATATTTAATTGACCACAATTAATAGCATATAAAATCGGATTATACAATGAATTTATAAACATATCATAAATGTTAATCTCACTAACCAAATAATTAATATACAAAGTTCCAAGTAATAGACGAACAATAAAAAAAATAAACAGTATAAATATCCCTAATAAAATATTTTACTGAAACCCACAACATAATCAGATATTAGATCAAAAGTTAAAAGAAAACCTAATTACAGAAATCAGACACATCCTTAACAACAAACCAACAATATTATATCAAATAAGCTAAAAAATATCTAAAAATACATAACACTTCAAAGATAAATCTAAACAACGCAACGTCAATAAAATGTTATCATTTTAAAAACAAACATTAAATATTAAGAAAATAAAAAGTCAGTTCAGTTCGGAATTCCATGTAGATTCGCCTGATCGATATACTCTCAATGAATTCTGTTGCTAACAAGGGCCGAAACATTCTGACAGCAGCAACAAAGTAGATGACGAATACGAATAATATAAATAATTATTACTCTTCATACTAGGAATTCAGACAGAATATATACATGATTAATTGCTTGCTGCTTTAATTTTTTATGAAATAATTCTCTACGTATAGAATTTCTATTATCCAATCATATTTTTCTTTAATGTTAAGCTACATTGACTTCTCTCTTTGGGTTTTCTTTTGTCTACAAATTGCATTTTCCCCCCGTATGATAATTCTGTCGCATTTCTACCATTACTTTCTCCCTCTCTCCACTGATTAATTCTTTCTAACTTTGCGTGCCGGTTAAACTGTTAAAGACTATAGGATACAAATCGTACTGAGACCGATTTAAAATGCTCTTGCTAATGGAACAATAGGAAAGTCGGAAGATATGAACGAGATCAATGCATGCAAAGAGTATTTATATGATGACAATGAGACTGAAAGTGCACATATAAATAGAATATGAAACTATTGACGATTGTCCTTGTTGAACTAACGTTCGATGTTTGTACGCTTGAATAGATATGCCTTTTAAATGCCTTTACACACAACGTACACGCTATTCTGCGCTTTTACTTACAGTTGTAAGCAATATCATTCAATCTTCAATTTTTAGTCCATCAATTTATTAAATAGTCTCTAAAGATTAGTCTACATCGCGTTATTGGGCATGGTATTTAAATCGAACTATGTAATAAATATGAACCATTTTATGATGGTGTTTGCAATTGTGCATCTTCATATGAAAATCGATATGGGAACAGCATAAAAATTGATGTTAAGTAATAAGTAAATTAATTGAAAGCGGCTCAGATTGAGGAATCGGAGAGCCAAATTTGAATTGAAGGCATTACATTTATTTACGTACTATACACTTGGACAAGGTATGAATCCTCTTCTTCTGCTCACAGCTAGGGGTAAATAGCAAGACAGACCTAGTTCTATAGCCTTGAATAGCAATTACTCCACCGCAGAAAGAAATGGGAAAATATTGCGGGCAATATCTGCCTCGTCAATCAAGTATCGAAAGATACATGATCGCCTAAGCGGGTATCGTGCATATCACATAACTAACTGAATAATTAATCCACCAGAAAAGAATTTCAATTTGTTTTCTATATCAGAAGGTAAAGTTGTACTTGTCAAATTATTTTTAAGATGCAAACATGCCAATTCATAAACATCCTTTATATTTACAGAAATATTATTAATATTAAAAGTGGGAAATTTAAAAAAAAAATTCTAATAAATGAATAATGATATTTACAATTGAAATTTATAAACAAATAAATAGGTAACAATAATATATAAAAATGCAGTATATAAATATATTCAATTAGTTTCTATTTTTTCCTATCGAACATTGAGCAACAAGAGCTGTCCATCACCGACGATACTGGCCTTGTTTTGCAACTTCCCTCCAGGTCATCCTCGTTTTATCCAGGTCTTCCTCTGCAGGCTTCATCTGCAGTCTTGAATTGTTTGTCTTTTCTACATTGCTCATTCGGCTTCCACACAAAAGATGTTCTCATTCAGATTGCCTATAGTATTCATAATACATGGACAATCATTTTATGAATTTCTCAATGTAGATAATTTCAGCCAGACCTCCCCAAGACTTCTTTGTTAGTTATATGGTCTCTTTATGAGATCCCAAGTATGGTACTTAATCACCAGTGGTTGGATACATTTTACATCATGCAGATATATTCCGTGTCTTACTGGCAGAGACTGCAATTGGTATGGCAAAAGTATTATACAGCCAGATTTTAGTACCCTAGTTGAAGGAACAGCTAAATCATATTGGCCCGATATATATATATATATATATATATATATATATATATATATATATATATGATATAATGAAATAAATGAATATAAATAAAATGATTATAAAGAAACGAAAGGATATTAATCTACAACCCAGTGTTCCTGAAGATTTTAATTTTTTAATATTTTTATTGGTCAAAATACATACACACACAATCATATATATATATATATATATATATATATATATATATATATATATATATATATATATATATATATATATATATATACATATATACATTATCTCTCACTGCATGTACAAGTCGGAGTTTCATACACGACGCAATTTTCAGGTTCTGAGTATGTACCGATGTTACGCAATTAACAATATATCTGGTTTTCACAACATAGGCATAGTTATATATTGTGTTGGGATTTCATTTTCTTTAATTTTTTTAATTTTCAAATTATATGCTAGATAGAACAGGCTGCAAAGTTTGAACAATTTATATGTTTCAGGATCAATATATCTTCGCAGTAACAAAGAGTTAATTACTATCACTTACACAAACGAGCGCGCACACACACGCAAAGAGACACACACACTGCTGTTTGTGCGAGCGCGTGTTTGTCTATCAGTGCATGTGTGATCAGTGTCAGTCTATACAACTGTTTTCATACAAGTAGTATATATATATATATATATATATATATATATATATATATATATATATATATATATGTCTCTGTGTGTGTTAATGACTTTCCCTACATCATTATTTATGGTGTGATTTATCGCAAAATGTATCATGAAATATTATAAAAATATGAAACTAGACTAGTAGAGATTATATCTTTGAAAGGAGATAATAAAAATAATTAAACACTAACCGATTTTTTGACTAAATTTTTCTAATAAAAGAAACATACTTTGAATTCGTTTTTAAAGCAAACATTTTATATATTATAATGCTGAAAGATACAATAATCCAATAATAACATAACGCCAATATTTATCATGACAGCAAACACAAGAATATCACATTATCAAATTTAGTTAAAAACAAACCTGAATTTGAAAATATATAACAGGTCTAAATCTATTAATTAAGTGTTATGATCCTAGAGACTGTGTAAAGTATACAGCATGAACTTAAGTGATGTATCTCAAGGAAACTATTGTAAGTGACATAGTTACATTTATTTAGTGGCATGAAGAAGATCCTTGCATAGAGAATAACACTGAAATGAAGGCGCGTTGAAGCAATTCATAATTTGTTTCTTATGATGCATGTGATATCATCGGGAATCTGTCAGAGAAAATAGCATTTCATTAATGATCATTGATGTATTATTTATTGCTTCATAAAATCTGATACTGAAAACAATTTGTTATCATTGCTTTTGCAAACTAAGTTTACATCGGGTCAAACACACGTAATATAGTATTCATGTAAATATAAACAGATCCTAATCATTTCTAAAAACATCGCTTGGTTAATACCGGTTCTATTTTGAAAATATTGGCCTGTATAATACAATTTTATATCTTGTGATCACTAACGTCGTCAATGTATCTTCCAGCAGCGTTGTAGTTGAGCCTCCATGAAACGCTCTTAAAAACCCACGTAATATATTGTTCATATAAATATAAATAGATCCTGATCATTACTGCAATCATGGGTTGGAGAATATTGGTTCTATTTTGAAAACATTGGCATGCAAAATAAAATTTTATATCTTGTTATAACTAACGTTGTAAATGTATTTTCTGCATCAGTTGGAGTCGAGCCATCATGAAACGGCCAGGAAAATATTTCATGAGCGAAATCGAAGCAGGCATAAAAGTATGCGACAGCCGACACGCGTTACACGCTGTTAAATTTTGATTCTGTCGATTGTTTAGTATCCAGCAACCTTAAGCAGATATTATTGAATATGACCAAATGATTTATTTTTCACTTGGAAGATCTCAGAATCAGTTCTATAATTCGTTTGCACTCTCATGTCAGAAACCTTATTAAAATGGGTGCCACTCTGCTGCGATTTTTAAAAATACGCCAAAAATTACGCCAAATAAAGTTTGACACCCATAAGCATGGAAACAATATAGAGCATACACATCGAGATTCTGTATAATATATTAAATGGCTGTACTTTCGAACTATATACTGCTATATGCATTGTCTCTCACTCTCCCTGTCAATCCCCCTTCCTATATATATATATATATATATATATATATATATATATATATATATATATATATATATATATATATATACGTACACCAGACTAGGCTAATAGGTTGGTTGTGAAAATTAGGATTACTCGGTTTTCTGTGAATTGGTTTTGTTTAAGATTTTAACAACTTTTATGCACAATATGACAAAACTATTGTTAGCTTTTTATTAAAAGATATATTTTTTATACATACATACAAACGCAAACACTCTCACACGCGCATATACATATATATATATATATATATATATATATATATATATATATATATATATATATATATATATATATATATATATATATATGCATGCTCCCCTTCCCGGAAAAAAAAACTTCCTTTAAAATGTTCTCTTATTTTTGAAACTCCAGTGAAAATTCTTCTTACCCATTTCTTTCTTCTTTTTTCTCTTTCTCTCCTCATTTTTATTCTGTTTCTGTTTTTGGTTTCCCTGCATAATTTAAAATACATTTATAAATTGTAAAATTTTTTGTTCTGAAATTGTGGCCTCCGATCTCGTGAAATAAATTATCACCTATGGATTTCTTAGTACTACGCTGTCGTTATAGTATTTGGTATGTTATTATATTGTGACCTCTTTGTATTTATATCCTCTTTGGAATTATCCGTACTATTTATCAAATAATATATATATATATATATATATATATATATATATATATATATATATATATATATATATATATAGAGAGAGAGAGAGAGAGAGAGAGAGAGAAGGAGGTAAAGTAGCATGTGTACAAACATGTGCGCCAAAGAGTAAAATGAATTCTAGCCTGCCTATCAAATAGAGAGAAAAGGGATCGTGCATTGAAGTTCGGGTTGGAAGCGAGAATAAAATAATTATTTTAAATTAGTACAAAGTCCGAATACCCATTTTTAAATAAAGGAATTATTAGGTTGGTGCAAAAAAAATGACGTAATAATGTCGTATTTTGACGTTATTACGTCATTATTTTTGCACCAACCTAATATTATAACCCAAAATTTGAACGACTCAAACTTGATATTTAAACTCAAATTTCAAAACACAAATACAACCGAGAACATGAATTACTAGATAGAGAAAAATTAAACAAAAATTAAAATGAACAATTCAGATAAAATATTAAAATAGTAGTCCTCCCTCTAAAAGCATTTTCGAATAAATAAATAAATAAATAAATATATAAAAACTGCATTTGACTTCCAGTTAAGATATTTCTCATCTCGTACTTACAGAATAAGTTATTTAGTAAAATGATTTTAGGCCCACAGGACTTTTTCAGCGTGCGATGCTTATCTGACATTTTTAGTATATTAAGGGTGGGGAGTGGGGCAGAGGGGCAGAGGCGCTGACCTTCCATAAAACCACAAGTGAACGTTCAGTTAAAGAAAAAAAAAAGAAAAACATAAAAAGAGTAGTAACAAAAAAGGCAAAAATTCACATTAAGATTCCTTGTAACCCAAAACATGAACAATTCAAACTTGAAATTCAAACTTGAATTCAAATACAACCGAGAACATCAATTACAAGGAAAGGAAAAATTCAAAAAAAATGATCAAACGGCCAGTTATAGCTGGCACATATTAGCCAGATCAGAAACAAGATAACTACAGATACTAAAACTGGTTAAGAATTGGTTACCCTATGTAATGTGATGAACCTAGGGCAGCAGTACCTCCTCAAAGCACTCGTTGTGGGGCTCTGTGTAATGTCTGAGGCCCACACCAACAAATTCGATAGGTCTTTTCTTATCAGAAATATCAGTGTCATATTTCCGAGCTACCGTAAATTCGGAAACACGATTAGACTCTAACAACTTCTTCCGAATCCTCTGCGATATCTTCAGATTGACAGACAAACATTCAAATATGTTGGTATTGAAGCTTCCGGTACGAATGCCAAAAAGTAAAGTATACCATTTCTAAATTTTTGGTGTATGGAATTGCGCCATGGTGGGGTTTTTTTTCTCACAGAGGGCGTCCAAATGGAATTTGTATAGTGGGTATTCGATACAATCAAATACAAACAACGTACATGCACAAGAACCATTACAACACGCGTGTGTTTATGTATGTGTGTTTATGTATATACAGACACACACACATCTGTTTATATATATATATATATATATATATATATATATATATATATATATATATATATATATATATATATATATATATATATATATGCCATAAGAATTTTTGTCATCAACAATAAATTTTTAAAAAATCCAGACGTTTAACGGATGACAGAATTCATTTAAAGATAAACCCTACGCCTCTCAAAACGTTGTTAATAACTGATACAACAAAATACAGCGATAATGAATACGCAAACACCCCTTGTCTGGATGAATGGATTTATCTGTATCGTTGAAAACGTGAATTAAGAATTTTTGCTGTCCCTTTAAAACACAGTAATTTAAAAAGAAGCTACTCCAAAATTCGCATAAGGATGAAATGGAACTAATGTCTTTATTTTAATTTAAAATTAAATTCGAAGGTTTTCGCTTCCTTTTTTGAAAAATGGTTAAAACTGTGTAACGAAAAAAACATATTTTAAATCAATTAATATTAATGCTGTTTAAATTTACATTGAGCACTATTTTGTATATATATATATATATATATATATATATATATATATATATATATATATATATATATATATATATATATATATATATATTCTTTATGCGAGGAATGTTTGATAATCTCTGCGAAGATTTTCACACAACAATGTCTTAGAAAATTAAAAATTGCAATTATTATTAATTCCTAAAATTTAAAAGATATAAATCTTTTCACTTTCATCAAATTTTGAATTCCGCCTTGAAAATTTAAAAGATTTTTTGTTCTTCTACCGTGTTACTAAAGAGTGAATATTTTTCGAGTTTTTCTTAATTTAATCCAATTTTGAGGAAACAAGTTCCATGTAAATTTATTGAATTTAGTACTGTTTTCATGCCAATATATGCCAGAAACCTATTGCACACAACCTGACAAGAATATTGATTTCAGCTCACATTAATCTATTTAATGAATCATATCTCTATTTTTATTTTACTATTCGCTTTACTTGCATTTAATATTGTTGATTTTTATCATAAATCTATGTGATCATGGAAAATGGTAATCTCTGGAGTAATTAATATGAAAGTTATTAATACTGTCAAGTTTTCGTTGCAATTTAAACTTTCGGCCACTCAGATCTTCCATGGACGATTAGTTGACGACGGTTATGAATGGCTGGCTTACTATGTAGTTGATATAAATCTAACCCTTGTTGAAAGCAAGTAATGTATCCTTATTTAGACATAATGATAGTCTGCCCTTCCTTTTTAGATGTTTTGTTACGTAAATACGATTCGATATTTCTCATATCAGTGTATCTTAAACTTCCACATGGTTTCTATACGATTTGACAGAGTTTAAGTTCGAAGCAGCGAAATATAATCTTTAGTAAAACATTAATCCATCGTGGCCTATACATCTTTGATCTGCACAAATTATTTTAAAAAGTCATATTTATCAAATAAGGTTTAATTGAACATGGATACACTCTTGATATTTTCAATTTTATGATCTCTTATATGTCACAATTTAAAAAAAAAACATAATTTTCCCCAGAAGTGTTCTGTTTGCCTGTTTGTACTTTAGAGTGATTATGATAATATGTGTTTTGCTAAACAAATTGTTACAATTGTTAACATTTTTTATTTGTCTGTCAGTTCATCGTATTACTGATTCAGTCAAAGATAAAGATTGATCTCAAAAATACATTCTAAATTTACTCAATATTACTTATTTATACATATATTACAATTCTAAATGGCATTGCAACACAGAATATGTAGCCAGAACAAGTCCGGAATGGAATTAAGATGAAATCAACCAACAAATATTAAGATATTATTTTTTCAACAAGGTGATAATATACTGAACAATTAATGGTGGAGTTTTATTCTTTCTGCAGTTATAAAATCCATAATATCAAAATAAAAACCTGAATTTGAAAACAGATAAATAAAAACGAGTATTAGAAATAAGGAAAATTTATTGAATAAATAAGATAATTCTTAAAGATGAAGACGCCGTTATCCAATATCTCATGTGCGAGAAACTTTTGTATTATTTCATTTTTTTGTTCAAATATAGAAATTCTCAATAACTCTCTCTCTCTCTCTCACACACACACTCATATATATATATATATGTATGTATATATATATATATCTATATATATATATATATATATATATATATATATATATATATATATATATATATATATATATATATATATGAGTGCGTGTGTATGTGTACGGGTGTGTACACACACAGAAACACAGACACATAAGCACATGTTACGTTTAAGATGACTGGCAACGTACTGTATTGAACTATTCATTTAATCTTGTTTTCATACAAGTGTTTTCTTACCTGGGAACAAAGCGTGTAAAACTGTCCAAAAGCTCTGCATATCCGAGCGCTTTAGGCTATTATGTTTACCGTTATCAAAGTAGATTGTTGTTTATTTATTTTTATTTTTAACTAAATATGTGTTTTTTTTTTATATATGCGAGTCAAGTTAAAGGAATGTTATATTTTTCGAACACATTCAGCACATTGTTTATAGTTAAAGTAACTGTTAGCTTTTCTTTATTTTTTTTATTAGAGGCTTCTATTTTTTAAAATCTTTTTTACATGTGGATGAAGCTATTCTACTTGTATTCTCTAGTAGTATGTTTTAGATGGGGTCTGGCGGGATTTTACGTGTATGGAAATGAGTTCCACTGAAGCTATGGTCGGGTATGCATAACGTAATTCGTCTAGAGAAACATGCAGCAGTTTGACGAATGTAGTTATTCATGTGATTATATATGCACAGTTTGTATCCATAAAAGAAATAACAACTTGTACGAACACAAGAGAAAAAAATAAAAAGATTATTCACAGTAATTTGTATGTTGTCTTTAGCGAAACTATTATGGATATATGACTGAGGCTTAACACACACACGCGCTCAGAAACACGTACACACACACACGTGCTCCTACACACACACGTACACGTACACACACATACATATATATATATATATATATATATACATATATATATCTGTGTGTAGAAGAACGAACAGTAAGATCTCCGCGTTCAAAACATTAATATCAAATTAATATATGTATATATATATATATATATATATATATATATATATATATATATATATATCCGATACCGGTGAGAACGAAAGTAATATACAAATTTCAATGTTCACAGCATTAATCCAAAAGAGGGCTCTATACCGATAGTAGGGAGATATTTATTTATTATAATTTTATCATATAGACAAAACCATTTTACTCACTACAAAAATGAATTTCCTTTCAGTCTATTTCAACTGTACTTCGAGGGCTGAGAATCGAAAATGGTTATGAAGAATCCTGCTTGTAGGACATACGGCTTGTAGGATATACGGCTTGCCTATAAGCAGGAAGAATGATTCGTCGAAGTGTACCTGAAATGCACGGAAACGAAGTTGCATCGTTGTAGTAAGTGAAATGGTTTTGTCTATATAATAAAATTATAATATATATATATATATATATATATATATATATATATATATTGATTTTTAGACGCAAGCGCATACTATTATATTGACGATGCACATGCGAATACAAATCTTCAAATGCAGATAATACATTATGTCGTCAATGAATTACAGTTGATGTAGTCTAGATCTATTTTATATTGACAAATTCTACTTGAAGGTAAGTTCTATAGCAATATCATAACACCTCACTAAATAAGATCGCATATTATGATTCCGACGGCTTTACTATTTATCGAACTATGGCATCGTAATCTTCAATATTACTATAACATATATTTTACATTTTCCCTGAAACATCAGCTATACTGAAAAGCAAAATTACCAGCTGAAACAGATACTTTCTCCTTACATCTATTTCCTTGTGTCTAACACGCACTAGCTACACATGTAAGCATTTATATTTGATGGTTATATAGATACATGTATATATCGTTACACATTTATAATGTTTATATGTGGAATCATGTCGGATTAAATTCCGTAATATATTCTTATCGGAATTTATTCAAGTTTCCTTCATCATAAAAATGAATCTTTCTTTATATTTCAACTATTGTGAAAAATTAAATTAAATATCATCATTATATCATCCCAATAACAATTATCTAAATAACAGAATATTGTATAGTACAATATCAATATATCGCAATATACGTTATATAATATATATTAAGATTACAAATGTTGGATTAATTCAAACTTTTCTTCTGTGACGAATGACAGTGTATCATAAATATCACATCAACAAGGATCGAAATATGACACTTCAGATAAGTTTCATTTTTTCTTTTATTTATAGAATATCCATAGACAACTAAACGTAGAGAATGTTTGAAGGAGGATGTTGTATGAGAGAGAAGAGAAATTGGTAAGTGCAGCTTATCAAGATATGTGGGATAGATAAGGTTATCTTTAGACATGAAAGGTTATGTTTGCAGTGGACACTAAAGCATCCTCTCAGGTGTCTGTTAATTATCGATAAAAGCGCTCCTATTGGAAATTCTTAAGTTACTAATGGAAACTGGAATACATTTTAATGTTAAAACTGCTGGAATTACGTTTTTTTTAGTATTAATGATAAAAGCCAGTTATTCTTTCACTAAGCTATTAAACTTAGGTGATTGAAGAGATCTGCTGTCAGGCGCTGGTGATCAAGTCTTTTGTTTATACACCCATATCTTCATAGATATTCAATAATCATCGGATTATTTTCAGATCGTTAATATAAAACAGAAAGAAAATATGATCGAGAATAGACCTTCATTAGATAACTTCATTGATCACATGGGCTTAGAAAGACAGGCTATAAACGGCCATCATGGACCTACAGGTTAGGAAACACTAGATATTTGATAAAAAAATTCCAGACACTTCATACTGGAGAGTTTGTGTAGCACACTCCTATTCTAAGTCAATCGTCATCCTGGTCTGTTATTTGTCTAATCAGGTACTGATTCCCTATGTTATGACATTTATGGTAAGAGCAGTCAACATCATAGAGATAAATCCAAAATTCCTGACCCTAAAAATGCTACTAGTCCGGATAAAATAGAATATGAATTAAGCTGGACATGATTTTATATAAAAATATTCAACAAACAGTTGACATTATTTGGAAATAAAATACACATAAGTTCCTTCTATACGAAATCTACATAGATTGAGTTAATATTTTTGTTATTGGCAGCTTTACAAATTAATATTTGGGGCATTGAAAATAATATCCGGCGAATAGCACTCTCTTTAGTCACAAATTTTAGAGGAATATTTATAATAAAAATTCATGAAAGTACAAATCTGCAGACGTAACGGAAAAATTCGAAGGAACAATATCAAGTGGAAATGTCAAATTAGCAAAGAAAATTCAAAATCAAATTATTAATCAATAAATGAAAATAATATTATTCACACACAGACATACACATACGCACACATATACATAAAATTTATTTAAAAAATTATAACAGCTGTTTTTGTTGTGGTGTTATAACTTCTTTATTTTATAATTTTTTATAAATATATATTGCTCTGTGTTGTATTAAGCACGTATTAAAAAAATATTCGTTTCGGTTATCGAATTTTTTTCCATATATTCCAACCACACGTATATATATATATATATATATATATATATATATATATATATATATATATATATATATATATATATATATATATATATATATAATTTTTTTTTAAATCCAGCCAACATGCATTTAACGGATGTCAGATTTCATTGAAAAATACATCTCTATCCCTACGAAAACGTAACTAATAATTGAACACGCAAACAACCCTTGTCTGGGGGAATGTATTTCTCTGTATCCTTGGAAACGTGAATTAGGAATTGTTGCTGTGCATTTAAAACCCAATAATTTTAAAACGAAGTTACTCCAAAATTCGCTTGAGGATGAAATGGAACTGATGTATTTAATTTAATTACAAAATTAAATCTGAAGCTTTCAGCTTACATTTTTGAAACATGGTTAGAACTGTGTAGCGAAAAAACCGTATTTTAAATCAATTAATTTATAATATTTATGCTCTGTAAATTTACATTGAGCACTATTTTATAAAAATAAAAATATCTATAAGAACACCGGATTATATATCGTACTGTTCTTTCTTTATATATATATATATATATATATATATATATATATATATATATATATAGATAGATAGATAGATAGATAGATAGATAGATAGATAGATAGATAGATTTATATTGTTTTTGTGTTGGTTGGTTGGTTTTTCATCTCTCGGCATTCAGTATATAACTCCTCTGTCTTTAAAAAACTGCTGTTCCAGTGAAAAGTGTAAACTATTTGGAATTAGACGAAATATTTTGATTATTGATTTGGTAAAATTCTATACTTGCTTTCACCATTAAAATCAAGTTTCGAAAGTATTTATAGTATCTTTCTCATTTTGACAGGAAACAGGTGATCGTTACCTTATTTTTACGTAGCCTTTGATTAGCGATGCTGTAAAATTCTATCGATCTACTGCTAGCGTTTCGAACTTTATGAATGCCGCATGTGATATTGCACCAAAGTTGATCCAAAACAAGGAAGAGCTGAATTATGTTTCGCATCACGTGATATTCATTCTTTTGTGTTTGCAACATAACCTGACGTTTTTCACATTCAACTTAGATGCATTTATTTACCTTCTGTATACCGTATCTATTCAAGACCTGGAAGATCACGACTCTCGACAACTTCGCATCTGTTATGCCTCTTAGTAATTTTTTGCTAGTTACTGTCCCTACTACTCGCTAATGTGCCATCACTTTACACAGCCTCGTTCAGTAGTTTACTCTCGCTTTCTCTCTGTCCCTCTCGTCTTAAATATATCCTGTAAGTTTGAAATTTTCAAAGACCATTTTCCTCATTATGTGATCTATAAATATGAAATGTGTCTTTCTGATACTATGTGTAAGTATTTTTTTTTCAATTTCATCTAAATCTCTTTCATTATTCAGAAGATTATTCCATGGTATACCAACATCCATTTCTAGAACTGAATCTCTGTTTCCTCTTGTTCATCTGTGATAAAATTTTCTACCTTTCACTGCCATATAAGAGGTCTTTTATTACACAACTGTTAAACAATGTTGTTGTTTTTTTAGTTTCTAACGAAATTCCACTTTGTTAGTTTGGATGCTACCCTTAGTTATACCAATGCACCTCAGGATTGCCGTGTTACATTTTCCGTCATCTGTTACAACACTTACCGTATATTTAAACTTCTGTACTTCAATGATATTGAGATCGCCACTTCGTACGTTGCATCTTACTTTTTCTTTTTTGCTTCCTGTCTTCTTGTACTGCACGATTTCTCCATTTGGAAGGACAATAAAACATTTAGAAAATATAAACGATTAATAGACACAGTTTGATTAAAATATTTGAAACAAATAAAACAAAAAAATACATTCAAACGAAAATATAGGAAACACATCGCACTCAACGCATGATAAATATCTCATAAACAAGTCATTCAAACGACAATGGAGATTAAAGAGGAATGATTTAAACGCAACCAAAAAGAGCAAATTGAATTAGAAAAATATTTTTATTTTATTTATATTCCAGGCTACAACTTATCAGGTCAGGTTCAACCCATAAAACCAAATAAAAATAATCTCCTCTGTTTAAAGGAATTGCTGAAACTGAAAATTTAGTAACAATTACGCTTTATAGAAATGGATAAAACTAACACAAATATACATATCAAAGAGGGATACTCATATACATATGAGTTTTCCAAAATTATATGCCCGATTATAAAGAAGATATCGCTCAATAACAATTTGTTAGAGTATACTGTTTGTATGTTTTAGAGAAACATCAAATGTTGTTCGTCTCACTAAACAAATAAGATTTCACATATAACAAGAAGACTGGACAATTGAAATAAGGCGGACTATCAAATATTTTAAATACAAAAACAAGTTCAAGATATGCAAAACTAGTGGACGATAGACATAATTTAATGATTATATCATGTACGAAACGAAAGTTCTTGAAAAGAGTTTTACGAAGTGTTTGAAAATAACAGATTCGGTCAAAACTGAAATCATCTAATTTATTGTATTAATGAATTTGCTGAGAAAAAGGAAAATGAAAATTTAATACGGCTTACTGTAAGTTCACAAGGAATGAAATGTTTTGATATATTCAGTGTAAATATGGAATACACCATACAGTTATTTATATTAAGAGTTGAACTTTTATTCTCATCTTTGGTGTTATTATTAGGATATATTCACCTTTGTTCAGCCCGGTCTTATTCAGATATCCCTCAATACACGTGGCTTTCATTTATTGTTTACTAACAGTAGAGCCCGGCGTTCCCCGAGGATGTAACAGTAAGAGATAGATCAAGTATCGACCATCATAAAGACTGAAAAATAAAATTGACAAAGATTATTGTTTAAGGTTGACGGACACGCATGTCTTAATTAATTTTTTCTTTTTTTACAAATTGGTCAAACCCAAACTCAAACAAAAACATTGTTTTCAATCGTTATGAGTCTATCGATTGAATATAATTTTATTATAAACAATTGTCTTGTAAATGGAATTTTTAAAGCATTCTGAATGTAAAAATAAAGAAAAAGTGTGCAAGAGAATAAGAAACACTACATGCCCCCCAAAAAGTAAAGTTTTCTTGAAATCGGTTGAAAAATGTAGGAAATCCGATCCCATATAGAAACGAACACACACACACATACACACACACACACGCACACAACCTGGGTTTTATAATAAGTATAACTCGATATGAGTTGCCTCGCTTTCATTCTCGTGATGCATTTAATCGTGTTTTCAAATTGATTTCGTGCAAAAACAATTTTGTTCTTCCAATTTTTGGCGCTGTTAGGAACACCGCAAGTCCTGTGATGTTTTGCTGAAATCGGTTGAAAAATGTCGGATATCCGATCCAATATATAAAGACACACACACACACACACACACACACACACACACACAGACACACTGCGTTTTATATTAGGTTGGTGCAAAAATAATGACGTAATAATATAGTTTTTTACGTATTTTTAACGTCGGAAAATGACATTCTTACGTCATTATTTTTGCACCAACCTAATAATAAGTAAGATTACACAGATCCCTATCTCCAGTGAATCTAAGCATGTTATACAAAACCCAGGGATTGACATCACAATTAATATGTTATTAAATTCATGAAAAAAAAAAAAAAAAAACTATTTAATTCCCCAGGCAATTGTCTACAGGAATAGATGATTAATGACAAGGACAGCGGACCGAGAAAATAAATGTCCGTAAATAAATTGTTTAGTTAATAATTACATGAAAATTAGCAGGATCACAAAGCGAAGATACTCGGGGAGTGATTATAAAAGTCGAAATCCTTGGTGAAAATGCAATGACGATCAAGTTATTACAACAACAGTAAATAATGCAAAAAATTATATAATCTCATCCAAAAAATTCAGAGAGAAAATCTCTAGTTAAACAAATAAAATAGAAAAAAAGCAGTAATCTTTTACGCTACCGCTACGTTATAAAAATGATCAAATGAATAATTCTCTAACAGACTGTTCGATTTTATCTCCACGTTAGTGAAATGTATGTGTTTAAATCAAAATAAGATCCAAAAGGATATAACTGTAATATTTATGGTTAGATATTAACATTATTTGAAAGAAAGCTCTGATTCATTAATTAGAAGACAACTAACATATTTTCGTTTTACACTGGCTAGAATCAAAACAGCCTAGTTATACAATGTTTCATAAGATCGAGTTATCACTTTTTACTTTATCACCTCTCCTTCTTCTCAGGGCTGTAATATAATAAACATAATAGCAAAAAAATAGAAATCTCTCTCTCTCTCTCCCTAATTTTATTTGCCACTTTTTTTGTATTTGTCGATTTTACTGATCATTACGTTAATTGGCTTAATCATTCTAATATTGGCTATGTTGGCTATATTCAGGATTTCGATATTTCCGTTGTTCCATCTGTCAGACGACTAACTGTTATCTAGATGTTTCCCTAATAATTCTGTTCAGCATAAATCAGGGCATGATTTTTTTCTCCTTCGTCCCTCTCCTTCTGCTGGTCAAGCAACACAATTCTGACCGCTTGTCAATTCGGATCACGCTGTAGTTGCTGTTGATATTTCTTTGAGTCGTCTATCAGATAGGAGCCTCCTATTCACAAAAATTCATTCTGCTGCCAGCATATTTATTGCGATTCATTTCGAGTTCTTTTAGAATGTTATTCTTAACCTGAGGACAGACGCACGAGAAGACTACTTAACAAATGAAAAATTAGTTACACAAAAATAAAATAAAAAAATACCAGAATATTTTTCTTTCTTTTTCTCCAAAATTATTCATTCTTTTGTGAATCTTTAAGAAAAGTAAATCCCGTTGAATTTATAAACGTTTTCTATCTGTTCATTATCGTCTCTCTCTCCTATATATATATATATATATATATATATATATATATATATATATATATATATATATATATATATATATATATATATATATTAGGTTGGTGCAAAAAAAAATGTCGTTCTCTCACATAAAGTTGAACGTCAAAAAACGACATTATTTTTGCACCAACCTAATATATATATATATATATATATATATATATATATATATATATATATATATATATATATATATATATATATGTATATATGTATGTATATCTTGTGTGTGTATTTACGCAGCATTTTTTCATTGATGTTAGTTTCATTAAATAATATAAAAGTTTGTCTATTTTATGTAAATTCTTTTCATATCGTCTGATAAGCTTAATAACATTATCATTAAAAGTCGAAATAAAATCATAATATTGATAACTATTTTTAATATTATTTTAACTAAAATACGTAGTGAAATGAAAGGAATAGAATAAATACAATATAGAGAATGTACAAATATAATGTAATAATAATATAAGAAATAATTCCATTATTTAATATGCGATTTTTTAAACATTAACAAACAATTCATTGAAATAATATGTGTAAATAAACATTCTTATCATTCGCCTCATGAAGGTCCCAAGACCAGAAACACGTATAGCATAGACTATGGAAAATAATATATATATAGGTAAAGGCATCCATATCATTACCATGTGACTCTCTCTCTATCTATATATATATATATTTATATATATATATATATATATATATATATATATATATATATATATATATATATATATATATATATATATATATATATATATATATATACACACATATATATATATATATATATACTCACACACGCCCTGGCTCAAGGGCGCTTACACACACACACAGCTATATACAAACATATATCTATACAGTATTAACTATTAGTTTGGTGCAAAAATAATGACGTAATAATGTCGTTTTTTCACATTAAAAATACGTCAAAAAACGACATTAATACGTCGTTATTTTTGCACCAACCTAATATAATACAGTAACACTATTGGGTATGATCTGAAAATTCAATTTTTAATACTTTTTGAAGGATAATATCTGTGAATCTGGCTTGGCGTGCCGTATGATTTGTCCTTCATTAGAATGAGTCAATTTTGTAATTATGAAACCGCTGGTAGTCTAATCTTATTTAGGAGTAGATATTGTTTTTTTTCTTATTAGCTCGAATTCTCCTTATTATGTATTTGATCTCTTAAAAATGATAATAGAATTGTAGAGGCGAACAGATGCCATTACATTATAATTGTACATTCTCTATTTTATATTTATTGTATTCCTTTCATTTCACCACTTATTTTAGTTAAAATAAATCACGTGGTGCATAATAATATCATTTTATAAGAATTCCATTATTTATTATGAGATTTTGTCGAATCAATTTTAAATATAAACAAATGAAAGTAAGCATCTCTTAAATTTGAAACGTGTACACATCACGAAATTTGATATTTGTTCTAACCATTGTAACCTAACTTATAACACTTTGTTTTGTGTAGTTGAAAATCCTCTCCCCACCTCGAAAGAAGCGAAAAATGTCTCTTCAACAGGCGTTAGTATGTCTTCCGTATTCTTATGGTCCAGTGGCCTTGTCTTTTGCTAGATAAAAAATTAATCTTCGTGGAATTTTTAAAGCCGTTCGTTTCTCCTCGTGGTTTAAATATTTTATAAGAGCATATTTTCCCAAGCCCACTGCTGGTGGTGGGTAGGAATGGTCGCTGACCGCTAACCTCCCCCCCACCCACCAACACTGCGTTATCTGTAACTTAATGCTTATGAATTGAGATATGGCTGGCTGTACATTCACTGGCGTCCATCAGAATTGATATATATATATATATATATATATATATATATATATATATATATATATATATTCCAATGATTATGTATTTATTTTATTTATCTATTGTTTGGTCTCTCCCCCCACTCTGTGCGACTAATTTAACTTTGATACTTGTTCTAACCATTGTAACCTAACTTATAACACTTTGTTTTGTGTAGTTGAAAATCCTCCCCACCACCTCGAAAGAAAGGAAAAATGCCTCTTCAACAGGCGTTAGTATGTCTTAAGTATTCTTATGGTCCAGTGGCCTTGTCTTTTGCTAGATAAAAATTTAATCTTCGTGGAATTTTTAAAGCCGTTCGTTTCTCCTCTTGCCATATTCACAAAATGGTGGATAACCATATTTTTTCATTTCTCTCTTTAGAATAGAATAATGGGACTTATACTAAGTTAAAACTTAGTCTTGTGTAAGGATTAAATATTAATAAGTCTCATCCTATCCCCCCGAACACACATCTAGTGTCAGCCTGGTACTATCAACTACTTCCCCGCCTTATCCCTCTGTTCTGTCTTTTGTCACTGTTGTATGTGTTTTATGTAATAGGAGTAGGTAGACCCTCCTACCGCCCGGTCAACACTCCTCCCCCTTCTCCTGGACATGAGTAGAGGCTCAGACCTTGTTTCTTGTCTAAGAAGGGGTTCCCGGTACTCTCTCTCTCTCTCTCTCTCTCTCTCTCTGGCCTCTGTACGAGAGCTGATGTGTTTCTCCCGTGACGTGTGCAGTCTGTGGCATTGCCTTTTCATCTTGTGGGTACACGGTTGACAGTTCACTGGTTGCTGTTTCCGACTGGTAGTTAGGGGCCCTAACTCTTGCGTAGCGTCTTGAGTGGCCGCTCTGATCAACAGTTGTATAATACCGGGATGCTTTTAGTGCCATGTCCCTGCAGTCACCTCTGGTGGGCAACCCTGAGGCCACATTATGATGCAGGCTGTGCCAACTCCTCTCTGCGAATTTTGCGGTCGATAACCATCTGCTTCTCTTACTTCAGGCCTTCATATCTTCCAAAAATTACTCCACATGAAGATTCAAATGAACCAAAAAAGCAAACCTAAACCAGCCCCTCACAAATCACCTAAACCCCTCAACATTTCGTTCTCCAACATCCGTGGCATTAGAACAAATTTCTGCAGTATGGAATCTTTCCTCACTGCAAACTCCCCGGATATACTGGCTCTGTGTGAGACAAACCTTGTCCGGTCTATTCCCTCCTCTGATCTCTCGATCCCCGGCTACCTTCCTATCGTCAGGAAAGACTCTCTAACCCACATGCACGGCCTTAGTGTCCATGTCAAGGATCATCTCCCCCTGGCCAGAGAGTTGTCTCTCGAATCGCCAGACCATTTGTACATGTGTCTTCGACTATCTCTCCTCAATGCCGTAAGCTATCTCTTCTTCCTCTATAGCTCTCCATCCTCTCAAGACTGTATATATACATGTAGTCAATGCCCGATTATATATATATATATATATGTAGTCAATGCACGATTAAAATTATGGCGGTGAATGTATTTTAAAAATAAAGGATATGGATTAATTTCATTTTTTTTTTAATTTGCACCTAATCCTAATTGTCGATTTATATCACTCGTCGATTTACCAAACAAATAAACTGTGAATCCATAAATTATATTCCAATGGCTTAAGAGTTTACATTCAAACCAGAGAATATTTATTGAAATGCAGTTATAAAACTAGGGCTGAATATTGCATTAAAGATATACAAATTATAAAAGTCTTCCCATAAGTGGAAAGTTGTTAAGTAAGTCCTTCTTTATAGAAATTGAAACAAACCATTTCTAATTATAAAACAGTATACACGTAGATATGTACAAATAAACGCAATCATATAAAATATACGCACCTATGAAATATATATGTAAGCATATATGTACGTAGTTACAGAGACGCGCGTGCACAGTCCCACATACGCCCGCGCGCACACACACAGATTTAATAATCCATTGGTATCTAAGTGAATCCTATTAATACTATATAAATTATTACATATTAAAATTGATTCGCATCAAACAGAGCAACATATTTTTAGACAATAGCAATTAGGTTACATTAGGTTAATGATCATTTTCACTTTGTAAATTGAAATAAAAATTACAAGGATTTTTCAAACCATCAATGGATGATAAAATATTGAATAAAATCGGATTTGTCAATATCCTTGATTTTCAATATTTAATGATCCATTTACTGCTTTGAAAAATCCTTGTAAATTTTATTTCAATTTACAAGGTGAAAATAATCATCAACCTAATCTAATCTTACTTCCTATTGTATTATATATATATATATATATATATATATATATATATATATATATATATATATATATATATATATATAGTGCTCGATATCCATACTATAAGAATAGAATAGACAGTGCTCATAAAGGGCCATGGAGATGTTCTCTGTCTCGTCACATTTTTTGTGTGTATATATATCTAAATATGTCTGGATGCTTATGTATTATAATATGATAGTGTTTGTATTGTTTTACGCGTAAGTTTATGACCCCATTCGCACATTTGGGATTAAAATGTATGCACATATATTGTCAGAGGACCGGATGGAGTAACGTCTATTCTAACGTAATTTCAACGAAGAAATAAATTGAATAACATATGTATTTCCCCTTTTCTTCTCGGTAATTTTATAATTTTAAACTTAATAGTGATTCAATTTGGATTTTAAAATTGGCAGTTTTTAATTTTAATATCAAATTCTATCATATAATTTAATAATTATTGGTTAGAATAAATTATTTTTTTAAATTTTATCCGTATTTTAACGATCTCAATAGCTATTATAACATGACTTCGTTGTCAGGCTTTTTGAATTTTCCTATACTTGTATTTTGATTGGTTATTCTAGCTTTTGGAACAACGTTTTCTCCTTGTGAAGAATCGTTAACTAATTTGAAACTTTTAAAACCATTTTTTTTGCATTCAACATCATCACTTGATAAGACACCGAGAGTGTTGAAACAAAATGGCTATTTTTTAATGATTTTATAACATGTTTATGTTATAAATTTTCTAAATAAATAATTATATATATATATATATATATATTTAAATATATATATATATATACATATATATATATATATATATATATATATATATATATATATATATATATATATATATATATATATATATATATATTACTGATATACATTTACAAATTTCAAATTTTCTAAAGTCATTATGAGAATAGGTAGCGACAAATGGTGTGTTGGTACATAGGTAAAGTGTATCATAGCGATGTTTGTTTTGCTGTATAAGTATTGCTTCAATAATCATAAGCTCGATATATATCATTTGATTTTACTAATATTTTGTTATTCTTTGTGACTAACAGTCTAATGTTACTATGACCTTACAATGCTTATTAATGTCTTGTTTGCTGTCACTATCATAATATAAGTGGCAGTTGAGTACCCGTGAGATTGTAGCTGTGGTATATCTCATGTAAACGTTTTGTCAGCTTTTTTAATTTCAGAGAAACATTGCCCGACTTGGCAACTATATTCGTCTAATAAGTAGATCTCGTATAGGGGTTGAATGTTTGGTATATAATATTTTATAAGTTTCTACTTCTGAAGTATTTGTAGTAAATAGTGAATCTGATGCATGTATTTTTATCGACTGTTTTTTTATACGTATCTATTGTGTTGGATATTTAGTCTCTTTCAAATTGTCGTGTATTTGATTTTGGTAATATATGATATATTTTTTTTTCAAATTATGATCATGATTATGGATGCCAATATTTAATATTTAAATTTTGTTGTTTAAATAAAATTTGATTTGCTTGCCGACATTGTATTTAGGACAATACAATAAGTAGTTGTTTATATTATTCAATTCTTTAAATAAAATGGTTTTCGATGAAGAATGAATGTGGTTCTTAAGATTCGGTTATTAATGTCATCTATTTTATAATTTTCAGTCAATTCACTGTTGTAGTTTAGAATGAAAGTTAGAAGTAGTGAACTTTTTATACAATGTGGTAAAATTATTGCTGTTATAGTCAATACTATATATATATTTGACTGGTATTTAATTCATAAATGTACTTTCATACTGATTTGTGTTTTCAAAAATGATTTTAAGTTCTATGATGTCATTAACGACTTCAGTTTCAATGAAGATATCATCGATATATCAGACATAAATGGTCAATTTTTATTTTATTCAATATTTTGTTTTCTACGTAACCTCTGTCTTACTTTACGGCAGCCAATGCTGGACGACCTCCTCAAAAATGGAGAAGGAACTCGAGGCAACTCACGTATGGTTCTACGGAAAGTATATCATGGACCAAGCGCGTGAGAAACGATGACGTTTGAAGAGGATGCAAACAAGGAGGAAGTTTATACTTAGCATCAGGTGGAGGCAGTTGACATTTGTGGGATACCTGAGTAGAAAGAACTGCTTGGTAAATCTGATACTCACAGGTCAATAAGAGAAAGAGAGACAAGGGAAAGCAACGCATGGTACACCTAGCAGGGTTATGCAAGTGGATTACAGAGCATTGCCCGGGGGGAAGAAGAAAAGGGTAAAAAATTATTGAGAGCTACAAGGAATAGGGGGAAATGGAGAGACATTATCCCTTACCTTCTGAAGGGACAAGCACATAAAAGGAAGTTGGCCAAATAAAGTTTTGTAATGAGCTTCCCAAAGCGACGCCGTCTGTCTTTATGTGAATATTACCGAGATGATCGTGAAAAGGGAATTATGTTGTGGACACAAATCAAAGTTTTGTTCTTTTAGCATTGTGGGATTAATTAAATTTAGGGAGATATTTTATCAAAGATGGAAACTCCTCAGAAGAAATGCTATGAAAATATTTAATAAAATATGTACGGAGAAGCTACGTTAATGTGATCAGAAAGCAACTGAGTGGAGATGCCAAGTCAGGACCAATAAACTTGCTGATACTTATTTGAATCTTTCAATACTTTCTTGATAAATAGCAGAAGGATGCGTGCCGGATAACTGTTGAAATGTGTACATATGAATATAGTCCCACAAGAATATAAAGCAAATAATTTGGACAAATACTGTTGTACACAATTGGCTACAAAATTTAGACCATATTGTACTTCATACTTCCTTAGGTGTATAACGTTTTTGGTCATTGTCATTCAACAGTTTGAACATTGTCCAGAGTATGAATTCAGGAATAATAGTATTATAATAACAAAATGAATTTTAAAACAACGAATAATATGTATAACATTTTTTGCAAGTCAACAAACAGGTTAATAATTCTTGAAATTGAAGTTATATATATACTTACAAAATACATTTTATACACGTCAAAATGCATTCCATTACATATGTTGTGAATATGAGCCAAAAAAAATCTATATATTTTGCATTTGTAAATAATGACATACTTTTGATAGAAATGGCACCTAATGTTTTAATATTATCAAACACTTCTAATGTCTCTTTTCGTTGCAAGAGAATAAATAGGAAAGGTGAAAACGTCACGAACTTTGTACGTTTTTACAACATACTAATTAGTTATTCTCGTCGGAAAGTCTTTTCCTGAAGCGCTAATATATCTACAAAATTCCCGTTATGTAAAGCAGATAGTGTTTTTTTTATTATAAATGAATTACATTCTACATTCAATTATCATTTAATTAAAAATCATTTTCCCCGAGACATGAAGTCGAATGTAAATTTTTCTACATCATGTTAATTAAGTCTGGTACCATCATTTAATGTACTTAATTCTCTTCCAGACACGCACACGCACACACGCACACGCATACGCACACGCATCTCTCTCTTTATATATATATATATATATATATATATATATATATGTATCTATATATACCTGTGTGTGTATGTGCATATATATATATATATATATATATATATATATATATATATATATATATATATATATATATGCGTGTGTGTGTGTATTTATGGTTAGATAGATAGATAGATAGATAGTGAGAGAGATGTATTTCATTCTTTGATCATGGCTTGAGATAGGGTAGTTCGTTACCAGGGCATAGGCTGATATCTCTGGTCGAAAACATCTGGGTCAACTGGGTGATTTGGTATGATGTTGAGAGATCCGCTTTCGATATATATATTCGTCCAAAGATTCACGACAGTTATGAAGAATTTGATTTCTATGCCTGATAACAATCTATGACACTTGGATACCTGCATATCACTGCACAATCAGGGTAGAGAATAGTATTATCATTAAAAATGTTAGTGGATTTGTTTGCGGGTTAGAATAGCACTTTAGATTCAATAAGATTTGTACTTCCGAGAGTAGACTTTGGTTTAAATATTGTATGTAACATGACCTTGAATCATATTCTGAACCTCCGTTATTTACTTGCAAAATGATGAAGATACCAGCGCAACATAAATATTGTAATCACTATGTTTTTTAGGTGTTATCATTACTGATATATATATATAATAAGAATATCATTTTAAACTATGTTATATTTATGGGTAAAATTATACTCAATATCAGGGAGAGGGCGTAGGAAATGTTCGCCATTGGCTTTATAAAATAAAAGTCGAATTTTGCTCAATTGAATGTGCATCTTATCTAGTCCCTGGCAGTGAAATATGTCAGTGATGCCCTGGGTAGATTCCAGAATGCTGTAATTGATAACGTCAACGGTGAATATCCAGACATTTACCACAATCTTCCATTGGTGTATATTTCGATTTTGTAAAGGGTTTGCGTGATTCGTCATGATCAAGCTATTGAGACGATCATCAGCGATTTTCATAAATCCTACCTTTCTAATGTCCAGTTACTCTTCGATCAATAAATAGATCCTTCGAATTTCGCAGATGCAGCTTAGAACATACCTTAAAACGTCGAATCTTTGATTTTCCACAATGTTCATATTAAAACCATTTATCGAAATTCTTCACCTTGTCACAAAATCATGACATGGTCCTACATTGTCATAACACTCATGTCTATGACAGTTTGACGTGTGTTTTGTTCGGCTTGTTAATTTTCAGTTGCTGATGGACGTCCTCTACCACCTTGATATTCATGATTTGTAGTTCAGAAACCAGTGCAGGACTGTCAGATCACACGTGCAGCGTTTTTTTGTTAATGCTGGCAACAGATTAAATTTCTATAGTACATAACGACGAAGAGGGTTTAGAAAATTTGACACTCGTAGCTTATATTGAAAGCAAAAAGAGTAAAGTACACGTATAACCTACCTGGTGAGATTGTGCAAATGGATGACAGAACACAGGAGTGATAATAAAAAGACAACACTTATTAAGATCTACAAAGGTCATGAGGTCGCGGAGAGCCATAAATATCAACGCTTGGAGCACTATGCCTCATAGAAGAAGAGGAATACTGACATGTTTATGGCACGGTAGATTAATATAAAAGTAAGCACCATCATCTTTAAGTACACTGTTAAATCTTGATTATCATTAGATCACTCAATCATGAATCTCTAAACAGAAGCATGCATTCTGTAATGAGATATATTTAAATTGTTTCAGTATTTATTTTGATCAAACCTTACTTGACATATATACATATATATATATATATATATATATATATATATATATATATATATATATATATATGTATATATATATATACCAACCTCTCTCATTTGCCATATATGACATCATAAACTATATTTCACTGACCCTCCCAATTCATATTTCAAGGATATCATTGACAAAATCAAACTGCATTAAATTTAATCACTAAAGAAGACCAAACATTACAATTCATCTTTGAATAGTAAACAAAACAAAACAAAACAAAACAAAACAAAGTCATTTTTTGCATCTCAGGGAGCATAAACGTAATATTAAGTATAGCTACATGATAATAAAAATGTGGTTTTCAAATCATATAATCCGAGGTTTACATTTCACAGTTTTAAATTACAGAATACTAGAGAAATTTTACTACTTGCTCAGTGAATATTTCCTTCTGGTGTATCTGCATTATATTCACAAAATAGAGTTATCTTGTTTCTTAATTGTCTTTCAATGCGAAGGTACATCTTCCTTTAAATCCATCAAGACAGAGCCAATTTTCTCTTAACGGATATGCTTTAGTCATTCCCGATATAACATGCTAACTTGGTAAATACTCACATTCAGATTTAATAATATATCCTCCTTTTTACGAATATATTTTAACCTCATTTGCATGGATGTGTTTACCATACGTCGTTGCTATCCCGTTTTCCAGAATATAAATAATATAAAACAAGGATTCATGTCAATCATGAAAATACTATATATATATATATATATATATATATATATATATATATATATATATATATATATATATATATATACATATATATATATGTGTGTGTGTGTGTGTGTGTGTGTGTGTCTGTGTGTGTGTGTCTGTCTGTGTGTGTGTGTGCACGTGCGTGCGTGTGCGTGCGTGTGCGTGCGTGTGCGTCTATGTTATTGTGATTATCCATGAGAAGTAAACATTTTTTTTGTTCCTTTTTCAAAGACATTTCCAATGTATACAAGTAAGGGAGAATTTTAACAAAACTTCCTAAAAATCCAAAAGTAGGAAAAACAAAAGATGAAATATGTTAGAACTTTCCCAAGGGAATTCGTTTCCTACACTTGTTTACGGCCAGCTTTCATTTACAGGTGTAATGTTTTTCGATACCCATTATCTTGACAGTATAGAGACAAAGAGTTTCAGCTTCACAACACCTGTTATACCACTGATTAAATAGATCACATTTTGCTGCCTTAAATAAACAACTGTGTCGAAACTTATTTCGTTTTTGTTCGTCGCTCGTATCCTTTGCTCCATTTTAATGACATTAAATTAAACAGTTTTGATGTTAATTCCTACCTGAGATAACGCCTTTAGATTGAGCAATAATAATGAGAAGAAAAACTTCCAACTACATGTTATAACAGACGTTTTATGATTTTCACTGCTAATATTTTGAACAAATTAATTTCACATGTTAATAGATGTTAAGCAATAAATGTTGAAGGTTACTCTGAAGAATATATTTGTTAGTGATGACTATTCGACTTACACAACTATTATTGAATAAATGCTATTTTCCAACTTATTTGCTTTCAAGTAAGACAAACGTGTATCAGAAAGGATATTAAATATATAGAAATCAGATTCATATTCAAATGTACATTATATAAATGAAAGAATCAATAAAAGCTGAGTAAATATCATGAACATCAGGTACTGTAAACTTGGATGTGCGAATGCTGTATTGGATAACAGCTGTTATGTAAAACTGAAGAGTCGATTTCAAATTCTATTTGGGTTCGTTTAATTAATTTACACGAAAACATTTGGCGACTATGAATGGGAAAGAGACATGATCGTCCAAGTGTATATCTTTCGAGTGGGGATAGCGACATAGGTCAGTGGCTATTCCTCCCGATGACCAGCAAAGGATCTTCCAAGAAGAAGAAAAAGAACAAAAATATAGACACATTCATGGATTTCTAACCATCGTAGTAAAGAAAATGGAGAAGAAAGAACTATATATCAACTGTAAAATTACAGAAATTATGGTAGGGATTTTAGGAAGAGATAAGACCATGTTATGTGATAGACATTCGAGAAGCAAAAAAAAAAAAGCAATATTAAAATACATCATTGATGATTGGTCTAAATTTAGAAAATTAAATAAAAACACCACGGAGACTCCAAAAAATATGTCAACAAACGTATAATATCAAACAATGCTGATGTAGGATTCTTGAAAGTCAACAGATATAAAATATTATTAGCAACAAGGATACCTTATCCTGAAATGTTAAAATATATCTTATCAGATATCAAGTACGACCCATCATTTCACATATCCAAATAACTATTTACCACTATTTACATTATTCGGACTATTGTCCTCATCTTTGTCGCCATATTTATTGCAACGTTTCGCTCGTCCTCAAAGACACATGCCACAGTGGATAAAGGTGTTATTAGTTCCAGTGACAGGACACAAAAAGAGTGTGAGTTCAGTACCTGGTTAAGACTGTGGAGAACTTGGAGAGGGAAATTAACAGAAGATAACTGATAACTGACATGCATTAGACATGGCCCGTGGAACGAGAAAAGTCTACCCCAGTGAGCGAAATACAGGGTTCAGTTCGACTTTCCAACTACCTGAAGAAGGCCGCAGCGTACAACGGTCGAAATGTTGTAATAAAAATGGCAACAAAGATGAGGACAGTAGTCCGAATAATAAAGTTTATTTTTCTAGCTTAATAACGAAACATATTCAAAAAGTTAATATTACGGCAAAGATGAGTACAATAGACCGAATAATGTAAATAGGGAATATATATATATATATATATATATATGTGTGTGTGTGTGTGTGTGTGTGGGTGTGTGTGTGTGTGTGTGTGTGTGTATGTATATACGTTGTAATAAATATGGCGACAAAGATGAGGACAATAGCCCGAATAGTATAAATAGTGTACATATTACCTCATCTCAGAAATATAGACAGAAACTATTTACCAGTTTTCAAAATTTCTCAATGATGTTATTACTCAGTATTTATCTAACAGCTATAGTATTAAATCTACTCCCGAATTTCTCCAAATGCGCAAAACAAAACAACCAAGGGCATTTTAGCATAACGTGATATGGAACATGTATTTACAAACCTCAATCAAACCAGCGATATAATCTGAAACTTAATATAAATACTTTTACAAACTTGGTGGGTGAGTTCATCACATCAATCAAGGACAAAGCGTATGTAAACATATATCCACTGACCTTGTGTTCCTGAGTTATGTTTGAATTTAAATATTCAATCCAAGATAGAACCCAAGAATATTTTTTTTAAAAAGTGGTGGCCGGGTACCTGAAACGAAAACAATTCAGAATGTCCATAAAAACATATATACAAAAGAACATCGTTGAACCTCAACATGTCAAATCATACCAAATGTTCAAAATGTCCACCGGTTTTCCGCACACGCATGTAACTGTCGGAACTTTGATTGCAGAACCGTTTCATATACTCGGATACAGAGTCAAATGGTTTCGAACATCCACTTGACATGTTGTTGAAGCGTCTCTTTATTAGTAACATGTTACATAAATCCGTTTTATTTTTTAGTTAGCTGCACAGATAAAAATCCAGTGGATTAAGGTCGGAAGAACGTGCAGTCCATAGAATTATTTCTCCTGTATCTATCCATATTTCCTGGTAGATATCAGCCAGAGCATCGAGAATAATGCGACTAAATTGTGCTGGAAACCCATCAGACATACACACATGCGTCTTACTATTAGCAGCGGTACATAATCGTACACTGATGCTGGTGTTTAGACTGTATAGTACCATGGAGATTCCGATCCGCCCACAAATATTGTTTGCGTAAATTTGTTATTCCATCTCTTCAAAATGTTTCCTTATCGTAAAACAAACAACGGATCGGCTGTTTGTGCAATAAACCATCAGCAAATGTTCTCGTTTGGTGAGTGATCATCGGACGAAAAACTCTGCGCACGTTGCAAATGATACGGATATAAGAGCTGTTCTTGAAGTACCCTCCGTATGGTACTATGACATGCACAACATGTTATGACCACTTGACTTGTGCTGATACCTGGATTCTCTCTGTATGAGCGGATTTTGCTCCTCATCGATCCATAGTTTGTGGTTCCACGTATCTTGCCTTAGCTAAGTTGCGATAAACAGCCGCAAAGTTTGGATGATTCAGTTGCCTTCATTCTGGAAACTAATTTTGATACAGCAAAGCAATCTTACGTCCATTATCATTAACGCTATATAAAATCTTATTTGCCTGATCACGATATGAATATCCTGCCATAGTTAAATTGAACACTTCTCAGTTAACTCTCTACTACGCACTTTAACTTTAAAGACAAACTAACCACAAATTACACGAAAGACTAATATAATATAGTCTACACAACAACACATCGCCATCTACACTAAACATTCTTTAAACTCAATAACTCAAAAAACACCGGATTTGTGAACATATGTTTGTATGGACTTTTGTCAAAGTTTTGGTGCCAGCAATTCTTCCCCAATGTTTGTAAAATTATTTTGATAGACCCTGTGATTGTCATGAGCAAGATACGCGACATCAAGCCCGAAAATGCCCACACATTGCATGCGTATGTTGTCGCAGAGCAGTTGAAGGAAGGGTGAATTAGCGGAGTACGCCTACGCATATGTAAAATTCTCCCACTCAACCAATCGGGTGCTTCGTCGTGCTCTATAAAATAAGCGTGTCTGAAGGCTTTGGGAGTTGAGGCCGAGGGAGCCGACTGCCCTGCACGAGAGACGTCTGCCCTGCGCGAGAGACGACTGCCCTGCACGAGAGACGACTGCCCTGCACGACAGACGACTGCCCTGTTACAGCAGGTCCTTTTGGCGTGACGGCTACAGAACCTGCGTGTATATATTATGAATTTGGGCAGTAATCCTTCTTATATACAAGTTTAATTAAAAACGTCTGAGAAAGAACTGCGGTTAAGTGTATTTAAATATTTTACTAGTGTTAAATGTTGAATTTCATTTTTAGATATTGTTATATGTCGTAAAACATATTTTTCTAAATAAAGAGCTACTTTCCTTGTTGACTTCGAAGTCATTTAATTTAATAATTGTGCATTTGTGCTGCAGTACATGTTTTAGGCAAATTTCATTAAAAACTATTAACATTTCTGTTTGTATGTGCGATTTTATTTAGACTTCAAAAACAGCTACCCATTTACATCGTGGCTGCCTAATGTTAAACAATGTGTGTATCACAAATATTAAAAAAAAATACATTTCTATTAGTATTTACCAATTACATTAGATGAGTCGAAAACAATGGGAAGGCAACTATTACGCGAAAACATTATTTACCGGTTATCTGTACCAAAATTGAATCAATAGCGGACCATGAAACGAGAAACTACGCCCAAGAAACTTGATATGTAATGATTATATACTGTAAGTGAGATAATTACTTTCTTGTCTGGAAGATAAATTGGACTATAAATGGAAGAAAAGTGGAAAATACTGTTTATTTCACGAGTATGTTAGAAAATGTTGTAGAGAGAAATTACATAGCAGGATGAAATTTCTATTCTAAATTCGGTATTTACGTAGGAGAAATTACCCGACATTCGCATGAGGTCATGTGGCAGTAATTTACTTTCGATTGGTGTTACTTATATGCACATTAGAACGTTCGATACATTTTTTGGCTGTCGCTAACTGAACCGTTTTTGTTTATTCGATTTTTCAATGCTTATACATGGATTTGCTTGGTGAGTACAATATTTTAGGACGGAATCATTAATCTCTTTGAGGTATAGAGATGGATAAATTTTAACATATATGAGATGAGTATCAATAAAAGGTTTATGTTTTAGAGAATGTGGAAAAAAGACATTTATATGTAACAACAGAAAGAAACAGTTAAAATTTGCATGGCAAATAACGTGGTAGGTGGTTTGAAAAGTTTGATACCCACAAGGCAGGCTGATGTTAAGAGGGAAAATAAAGCATAATCTACCTACCGAGCTTGAGTAAAATGATGGTGGAGAAAAGGTTTAGGAGACATATTGTCTATATTTCTGAAATGAGTTATTATGTACATTATTTACATTATTCGGACTATTGTCCTCATCTTTGTCGCCATATTTATAGCATAGAAATAAATACAATATGGGAACCAGTAATAAGGAGTGCCAGAGAAAAGCAATGATAGCAGCAAAATTGAAATATGAGCACTGGTAAAAATGGTTGCTGAAGATATTAAGTTTAGAATACCCAGAAATTCAAACCCAGATGTCCTCAAAGACACATGGCACAGTGGATAAAGGCGTTGGTTAAATACAGTGACATGGCCCAAAGAGTGTAAGGCAGTGGAGAACTTTCAGAGGGAAATTAATAAGAGATAACTGATAACTGACATCCATGGCCCGTGGAACTAGAATAGTCTACCTCAGTGAGCGAAATAAAAGGTTCAATTCGACATTCCGACCAGCTGAAGAAGGCCGGAGCGTACAACGGCCTAAACGTTGTGATAAATATGGCGACAAAGATGAGGACAATAGTCCGAATAATGTAAATAAGGTGAGATATTGTTTATTAAAATTTGTTCTATGAAGCGTTTATTGTTCAATAATAATAATTCAAATGACTTTTTGAAAACATAAGCGAAGAAAATAATTCGATATTATTAAATATTTTTTCAGTTTTCATATAATTCCTATCAGATGCTCATATTCATAGGATGATATATAAAAGAAACACGCTAATCAAATTATATAAGTTAATATTTTAAGCATACTGTACGCATCTGCACATTCATGTTTCCTAATAATTTATACAATATATAATAACTGAAATCATCACATCTATTTCTTTAAATCTAATAGATATATCTATATATTGGATTATTTTTCATTTGAAGCATCAACAAATATATTTGGATCGAAAAATTAAATGCCTGACCAACGATACAATAATAGTGTTTTATTTCCTTTTCTTTTAACCGTAGCTGGAAAATATTCAATATCTGTCTTTAAATATAAAATGATAAGAGTTCCGTTAGTCCGTCCGCTCGTCCATGCGTCTGTCACGCCCTCTAAATTAGCCATACATTAATTGATTGAAACCAAATATTGAGAAGTGCAAACAGGTAAGAAAATATTAAGTAAAGTATTATATTTATTAAATATAAATTTACGTTTGATTGAGCGAAAATAACGCGATTTTGATTGCGTTTTCGATGTTTTGTAACTTTGCAAAGATCATTTTTTTAACAAATATCCAGTTTCTAGTACGGCCTGCGAAACATTCATGCGTCCACATGTTCCAAAAAGTTGGAATATCCCTCCAGAAAGAAATACGTACGCATGGACTATAGCATGTTGCATGCTCAAGTGTAAGAAATCCTAAAAATGTATTCTTTCATTTAAAATGAAAAACGAAGAAATTTGCTTAAAAAAAAAATATTCTTTAAAATGAAGTCCTAAAACTAAGATCAAAAAAGTTTTTATATTACCGACCAGAAATTATTTAGTGTGGACATCAATCGAAATTTAATTTTCACGGCTTTTTCAACATTGAAAGATAATAATAATAAATAAAAAAAAAAACAACAACAAAAAAAGAAAACAAAAAAACAACTTCAATATTAGATTCCCTTTTCTTGAATATTGTTATAGCTGACATAT
Source organism: Acanthosepion lycidas (assembly GCA_963932145.1). Taxonomy (NCBI): domain Eukaryota; kingdom Metazoa; phylum Mollusca; class Cephalopoda; order Sepiida; family Sepiidae; genus Acanthosepion; species Acanthosepion lycidas. The sequence continues at coordinate 21,463,985 of OZ010571.1, forward strand.
ATTCTATGGACAAAGATAACTAAATATCTATATCCCAAATTTTGTTTAGATTGGGTAATAAATTTTGATAACTACCTTCAGAAAAGCCAAACAATACAGAAAAAGACGCTTAATTGCTGTGCTGTATAAAATAAGAAAAGCTGAAAACAAAAAAGTTACTGAAATCTGTGAGCAGGTGATCTCTTGTGTCGGAGAATTCACCTGCTGGTAAGACTACATTAATTTTGAAGGATTTGCTTTTGCATTGACAGTCTACGTATGTCAATCGAATTTGCTCCAACTAAATATTTTACGTTTACAGAATTTGCTATGAATTTTGAAAGGAAGAGATTTCCAAAAATATACAAATATATAGCAATATATGAAATATATGAACAGATGAAATACTTTATATCATACACTACATTTTCTGTCCAACAAACTTTCAGCACTCACTCCTTTACCAATATTGGACGAAAATAGGTTTCTATGTTTTTAGACGATTTTTTTGTTAAGATGTAAAGAAAATTATATTCTTCTTACTAGTACATTTTATGTCCTTCAATATTTTATAATCGATTTTTTTTTGGCCTCTTATTCATGATAGATAATTCAATGTAAACTCCATAGATTAGATCTTCGGGCGAAAGGTTCTTACGTTCGATAATAGCACTTTGAATACTATATTATATTATTAGTTTAATCATGTACAGATGAGTGATGTGCGTTACAGATGCTCTAAAAGAGGTTGAAAATGAATTGCTATGTGTCATTTTAGATCGTGTTGATTTTCTATCGTTATAGCATCGTTATATTTCCGTCATTTAGTCGAGACAAAATTCAATAAATTGTCTTCGATTTATTCTAGATATTTCCGAATCAAACAGGATGGACATTGAAGTTTATCAACTATAGTAACCAGATAGAATGAAATTTTGATGCGTTCAAAAATAATATGACATTCAGCTTTTATGAGAAAATCAAAGTAATATTTTTGGATTGATCGGATGATACTTCCCCGGTAATAATGTAATAAAAATATTGAAATATCAAAGTTGGCTGAAAATATATAAAACAACATAAATATATATTTTTACTTTAATATTGACGATATTTTCGTTGAGATTAATATTTTAAGATATTTATGTTAGTTCGTAGTACATGGTGGCAAATTAATCAGAAAATAATGGCCACAAATCTTGGAGAAAAAAAGATGTTGGGAAATATGTTAAGTTCGTCAAGATTAGAGGGGGTTGCATTTATATTCCTGGTTATTAAGTGAACATGACTTGGTATTATCTCATCAATTAGGAACCTCAAATGAAATAATATAAATAGTAAAAAATATACATCCGATATATATATATATATATATATATATATATATATATATATTGCAATGAATCATTCATACAAAAATTAGATTACTAATGTTAATGATATAAAATGGCAAAATCCTTTCGCAAACAAAATTTTAAAGTTGCATTAGACTACGAATCGAATTATTTTATTTTTAGTAAAATCCAGTTAACATCAGAGATGAAAAAATTAAATCCGAATCGAAATATGTTTTTTTCTGAAATGTGTAAACGGATACAAACTTTTGGATCGTGCAGTCGCAATGCTAAGGTTGTATTTTTTGAAAATTTAAGAGAGTGCGTTTTTTACAAATATGGTCAGTTAAAAATGTGGTTTGCGAAAGGATTTCTCCATTTTATATCATTTACTTTACTAATCTACTTTTAGTGTGAATGATTCATTGTAATATAAATGGAACTGCAACACATATTTGATATATATATATATATATATATATATATATATATATATATATATATATATATATATATATATATATATGCGTGTGTGTAAATATGTTTTAAAATGACAATTGGTAAAAAATCTACGTTTTTTGCTGACGCGCTACGACTTCCGACTTTTTGTTAGGCCAAAGATGAAACCGACATATTTTTGGTTATTTTTACATTAAAATCCAATTTCTTTGGAAAAAAAAAAAAAACGTTTCTGAGTAAGGGCATTTCAGGTTAATGTAAATTTCGTTTATACTAAGTGATTTTTTCCATGTCAACAATATAGTTAAATTCGAAGATCAATTCTGTGCACAAGACAAATTGGTATAATTTGACAACTTGAAAAAGAAAGCAAAAAAAAAACCCAAAAAACTATGATTTTTTTTTAACAAATGTCATTTTATCCAAATTTGTCTTGGAAATTAACTACACACACACACACACACACACACATATATATATATATATATATATATATATATATATATATATATATATATTAGGTTGGTGCAAAAATAATGTCGTTGTCTCACGTATGTTAATATGTGAGACAACGACATTATTTTTGCACCAACTTAATATATATGAGAGAGAGTGAGAGAGACAGACAGACAGACGGAGAGTTAAGTTACATTAAAAATATCATTTGCCGGAATATAAAAGATATAGATCGTAACAAATACCTTATGATATATCATCTACTATAAAAAAATATCCAAAACGTCCAATCTAAATAATACATCATTTCAATAACCTAATATATAAAGGTGTTATTTCTTAATGTCGCAAGTAAGAATGAATTTCCAACATTAACAATAAACAAGCAACATTAAATTAATAAATTTACCATGCAACACGCTCTCTTGTAGGGTAAGTTGTCATTTGTCTGAATTTATTCAATTCATACACATATAGATAAATATATCGCAAATAAAATACTATTAATAATAGATAAAATTTAGTAGAAAACATCAAAACATTTTGCAGGACACAGTGCACGGAAAGATTTCAAATTCTGGAGGATTTGTAAAAGAAAAAAACAGCCATCAATAAATAAGTTGCTTTTCTCCATGAAGAATCGTATATTGAAGTGCGTTTAATATATAAGAAAGACAAACACACACACACACACACACACACACAAGCACACACACACACACGCACACACACGCACACACACACACAAATATTTCAATTTGTCCATTTCTATGACGTAAAATAGTGTGAATTGTAATTGGTAGCATCAAACTTGAGAAAGCCAGAATCAAAAACAAGTTGCGCAAATATACGCAGAACAATACTTGAAAAGTATTCGGGGAAACAATAATATAAAATAGCATTTAATATGAATCATGTCAAATTTTTTCAAAAACAAAACATATAAATCGTAAATTTGAAAGATTTAATTTAAAAAATGAAAGGCAGTACTTATAAATATTATTTAACATATTATATTTCAGATTCTTTTCATTGTCTAAATACATCAAACACTCACACACACACTCACTCATATATGTATACACATATGTATATATAAAAGATATCGCATATAGAATACTGGTGCTAGATGCATATATATATATATATATATATATATATATATATATATATATATATATATATATATATATATATATATATAAATATATATATATATATATATACACACATACACATACACGCATACGCACACAGGCATACTCATATATATTATGTGTCTACGCGTGCGCTGTTGCGTATGTGTGTATGTGCGCTCTCGTGTTTGTAATGCTATTTGGAGTGATAGTTATGATTTTGAGCGTGTCTGGAAAAAGCCATGAGGCTATGAGACGGTTGGAAATATATGTTGATAGTGATAATTTGCGAACGGAAAGAATCGTGTGGCAATTAACACTGACATGGAGACTGTGCAAATTACCATGTAATAGCCCATCTCTCTGTTGTAGTCAATGTCTTTTCTCGGAAGCTGTTGGACAGATTTATTCTTCAATATTTCTGACGTAATCCTTCCTGAATCACAGTCTGGTTCCAGATATGGCAGTGCCAGCCATGGCAGATATGTGTTTCTAATTGGATTAGAAATGATTTGAGCAGAACTTGAAATTGTATCAAGTTGTTGATCTGATAAAAGCTTTTGACATTGTAAATAGATATGTCCAGTGAAAAATTATGACGGTGTTTGAATGTCCTGCTAATTTAATCTACATTCTAAGATGTTTTTATAAAGGGATGGAAGCTCGTATCAATGTAATTGTTAAGTTGTCTTCCAAAAACTTTGTTATATGTGGTCATAAGCACGAGATTATAATACCTCCGTCTTGTATTTTCCTGTGGTTTTCAAGATCAAGCAACAAGATACAGAGCATGCATTGATTTGTTATCGCGAATATGGGATTTTCTATACGTTGACGTAGTTCTGGGTAAGACATTAAACTGCATCCGCGTCCTGGATACGACGTTAAACTACGTCCAGCAGCAAGGCCTCTGATTAGGAGGTTTTGAGGAGCGTGGAACCACCTCTTAATTGCTGGTGTTCCCAGGTCCACGCTGACGCAGCGTAATAGCACCTGTTAGGGTCCCAGCTATGGGCAAATAGTTAACTATTACCAGCAATACATTCTGAATAAAAAATTATTAAAAACAATACAGTTTTGAAGGAAATATATTACCAGAAAAAATTTTTTGACATAACAAAATATTACCAGCAATAAATTTTTTGTCAGCATTAAATAACCCATTGAGTCTGATATACTGTAAAACAAAATAAACCATACCAATCTAAACCAAACTATACATATTCTCTTCATATGTATCTATCCTAAAAATGTTGTCGACATTAAATAACCCATTGAGGCTGTTATGAAGTTAAACAAAATAAACCAAACGAAACTATACGCTGACAATTTTGATCCTATTGTTCACTCCAAGAGTAACGTACAAAATATGTTGGTTCCTTCTGGACAACAGGCAACGTATTGGGTTTAAGGATTATCGAAATGAAAGTTTGTCGCAATATGCCAATCTCTACCAGGTAAAAGCTAATCTGAACCAAGCATTTGTGTATGGGTAAAATTGCAGATTGATGAAAACGTTGTGCCATTAGGCAGTATTGAATATTGAAAAATACTCTTAATTAGAAAATCATTTAAATCAATTAGGACATTAATTCTTTCGGAACATTTGATGGATGTCTATGGCACGGTCTAACAATTCAATTGAGCCGATATTTAATATTTCAAATACTTGTGTTGGGAATTCACTTTGTATACATATGAGAACTGGGTTGCATACCGTAGTCACATGGAAAGTTTGGCGGTATAACACAAAGTTATATATACTGGGTACTCAATGGCAAATGTAAGCTGTCAGTCAATTAATTTACTGTCTCTGTGACTTCAGAACTGGTTACGATGAAGTGGTCATATGGTCGGAATGAAAGACGATCGTATATTTAAGCAATTTTCAGAAAATGAATTGGCCGATGGTAAAAAAATGCGTACAACCTGTAATTGTTGTATACATTAGCTAATACAACCATGACGTTGAATGTAAAAGAAGACCTCGCAATAAATCGTTTATACAAGAGAAAACTATTCTACAATAGTAAGCGAAAATATTAGCAAAATCCTGTCGAGCCTAGAAAATTTAACAGATATTTTCGTAACGGTCCTGGTGTTAATCGTAAGAATTCTGACAAAGAGATCGATTGAACGGATAATGAATATGGTATTGCCAATGTTGGGCCGGACTTAAAACCATAAACGATCATACAGAGTGACAGAAGTCATTCCTTCCTGATTATATGACATTTATACATGCAGAGATTGTGATAAATTATGCGCTTCATTTGGTGCACTAAATCCTCAAATAAAATTTTCCTCTGCGATGAATAAAACGTCAAATCTATACCGCCCAATTTTAAAAATGAATGTAGTCTTTGGAAACGTCGTATGCCTGTACTTGTACCAGTGTATATATGATCTCTGGTGTCTTAGCAATATTTAAATAATTGATTCTGGATGCAGTCACATAGATTTATATTCTATTAATCTTTTATTCTTATCTTCTTATACATCGCATACATTTCCTTGCACACGATAAACAGAATAACATATATTAATACGTGTTTGATCGCGGCAAATGAAAAATGAAAGCGTGACATAGCTAATACATTATATATGAGAATCACCTTTCGTAAAGGGATTATCTTCCGATTTCGATAACACATTTTGCATATATAATGTATCTGACATACCCCCTCATCCATGAAGCGTGCGAGATTTTATGATAATATATGATTTCTCAAAACTCTAATTTTGGAAATCGCTCTGTTATATATATATATATATATATATATATATATATATATATATATATATATATATATATATCCTAATAACTAGTCAACGTTGAATATCCGGTAATAATGCAGTTAATAGATTCCAGCATCCTCCATTATGAAAGATGACAAAGGTTTATGCTTTTTGCATTATATACCATAATTAGGTTTACCTCCAACCGAATACAAACCTGTACACTTTCAGATGACGTTTTGACTTCCATATACGTATTACAGGTATTGATTCTGATGTTGTTATTTTATTTTCCCCAGCGGTTGTAAAAAGCTACTGAGTGCATGTCACTGAGTGAATAATGGCGAGGGATGGACAAATTTCATGAAAATCACAATGAACCAACCAAATGCTTTTAAAGATTAGGAATATTTTCGAATATTTTGTTCCGCCAATTTTAATTAATATTTCTATGTGTGGATATAATTGTTGTCTTACGAAGGATTTATTTATTAATATAATGTCCAAAATGATGTAATGAATTTTTAAAATAATGTTTTATACATCAAAAGCATGGAAACTGCAACAGATAGAAGAAGCACAGTAAGTCTTTTGATAGAGGCGATTTTCACCTACAGTAAACAGATTGACTTTCGGAGTACACACACACGCATCAGCGGGTACACACACACACACACACACATATACACATATACACGTGTGTGCGGGAGTGTGCTGGTCATGGGTGTCAGAAATGCTTGTCATAGAAATTGTTTTACCTTCCCCTATTTGGCGGCTGAGAAGTTGTGTATATCACGTGCTTTTACACGTAGTATATAGAAAAAATATATTTGTATGCGTATGTTCGTGCATATGCAGACAAGATGCACTCGATAACTGTGAACAAATTACATATATATATATAAAAAAAAACAATTCATAAAGCTTGATTAAAAAAGCTTGATTAATTCAACCGACAAAATCTGGTTCCCGTTCATGACGACAACGATTTTCACAATAGTGGCCTTCAAAGTTTCTATTGCATTGTGGGAACGCTAGTCGCCTTCTTCGCTACAATGACCTCTTTAAATTTCTTGTACGTTATCAACTTAAGACAGCGAGCAGATAAAAAATTTTCTTCGCAATATGAGAATGCAAATACTCATCGCAACATTTACGGGATGATGTGGGCCAAGACAGTGAAAGTGAGTATCCACATATGATCCGCATCGTGACTGGAGCTTACATATTTCTTTAGGATGCTTCAATGGAGTCTAATTTGCAGAAGATGTTCAAGACTAGCGAGAGAGTTATGCACATATCACTCAATAGAGCTACAGTTCCAGGAGGGAAGTCGGGTGTTTGCACACTGATTCAGTCGAGAGTTGATTTGAATGAAAATTTTGAAGCACTGAATAAAGAAGGCTTGCGGATTTGCAATTGTTCAGCACACTCTTGCAGAACAGACAATAATCTCTATAACCAAACTTGTGAAATGCTATGCGATGTTTCATTCTATCAGCAAAAGTTAACTTTGCTTCATTGAACACACGCTTGCAATCGTTACGAACAGAAACAAATAGAAATCTGTTACAATCAGGTAAGATGGAAAAAGTGACTCCAATGCGCTATAGCAACTGAGCAAGCAAGAAGAAACATTAGGTTTCACTAGGTATTTTCTTGCTGAAAAGCAAAGAATTGATGCCGGCTCTTACCCAGGAGAATACCTCAGACGCGCATTTTTTAAAGGAAATCTCAGACCGAGTCCCAGTCCGCTCACTGATAAGATAAAAATATTCTGTTGGTAGGGAGTTCTTGGCTGTGGGAGTGGAATTGTATTTTTACTGACTCTGCAGTGTGATCAGATTTGCCAAGAGGTCAGAGCGGCGTAGCGTGACAAGTGTCAGGAATAGAGGTTAAACAGGGATCAAGAAGAGAAGCGTTTCCGTCAAATTTACTGGGGAAACGCATAGGAAAGTCAACCGCTTGTGTGAAGCATCGAGTGATTGAAAGTTCAAGATGTTAGATCCCAGTGAGATCAGTCACAGAGTGTTTTGGTCACCTTATATGGTGGGTGTTGAAATCAACGTGTTTGCAGACTGGCGTTGCGAAATGGCATTGTCAGGATTATCGCAAATATTATCTAGCACGCAGCAGTCATGAGAGGAAAGTGATTAGTCGATAATAAAAAAAAATATCTGACTGAATCAATGAGAGAGAGATAGAGACACATATCAGAATGGTCTGGAGATTCAAGATTGAGTTCCCTAGTAATCGGGAGATGTTTGCCGACATAATCATCCAGGCCGAACATGTGGACATTGGAGTTCTAATTAGAAGAACATAGCCAGGAATAAAGAAATTAGAGTTAGGGATTGACGGGTTAATATTAGAATCACAAAAAGCTAGGATGTCCGAAGATATTTCGAATAGGGACGATTCCACACTGCAGAAGTTCGTATGAATAACACGAACGTTGGAGAAAGAGAATGTATGATGTTCAAGTGTTTTTAGTTGAGCGGGTTTGTTATGCATGTATCTTTGGTTGTTTATCGTCATGATGTGTTATACGAGTAAGGAAAAAGTCTAGGGTGGTGTTAATCAGTCGTTCTCAAATATAACATGGGCAGAAGAGAACTGGAGCAGACTGCAACATAGTGTGGTCTCGGGGTTTCCCACAGGAATTGCCTGCAGGAACACCCATCCATGCGTCATATGGCACCGAAAGATCCCCAAGATTAAGCAACTGTTGACTAGAGCAGCCTCGCAAGTCTCTACCCAAGATTCCGGGCTCTTAACTAGCAGTCAGAAACAGCAACCAGAAAACTTTCAACCTGGTACCCTGAGTATGAAGAGATGTTGTCAGATGGAACCCCTCCTAGAGAGTTAACAAAGGATATGCCTCTACTCCTGTTTAAAAGAATCGGGAGTAATGACCGCGTGATAGGATAGCCTATCTACTCCTATTAAGAAAAGCAAACAAGCAAACAAATACGTGTGTAGGATTATAGATGAATTATTACAAAGAACGGGTTTCAACCTGACAACTCATCTAATGAGAGGAACTGAGACCCACAGGTAAAAATATATATATAAAGTACTTAAGTTTCAACTTAATTAATGTCCGAATATCCACTCTTAGAAAAAGTGTATTTCTATCCGCTGCCATAGTAAATAACGAAAAAAAAATCAATGATTATACGAAATCGATCAAAATTAACAATGCGTGATTACTATAAATACAAAGGAGTAAAACTTTCCAACAAAAGGCTAAAAGAAACACAAAGCCTTTTCAGAGCATTAAGAAAAATAATGTTAAAAAATAAAATATTAAATTAGCCACCGACTCATTTATGTATTATTAGTAGTAGTATTAATAGGACACTTAGAGTAGAACGTGATTTTAGAAAAGAAAAGATGCAGTGCATGAAAACGTTCAACAATATTTCGAAAGTATGTCTGTCTTTATCATATCATGTTTTAAAATTGTATACCAGTAAAAAATATATTTAAGAATCTTCAAAACATTATAAGTCTTTGTAAAAACGTCGTTTTAAAAAAAATGGCTGCTCTGTTAAACAACGCAGTAAAACGAAGGATACGCAACCAGATTGATTGTCACGTAACTGAAAGGCTCATAATATGATGGTGATCGGGTTCAACTTGGAATTATCCATTGGTTGATTAGTTACTAAAAGGTATAGATCAAACTGCTTAATAGAAATGTTATAGAATTTTCTGTCATTCTGTTCGTTCCTCCAGGACGGGATGTTGGTAGTTTGCATACGTAACTATCCTCATAAGATTTAACCACACAACACAAATCATGTTTGCTATATAGTGTGGCGTATATTAAACGGGAATAAGTACAATTGTCACCTTCTGAAGAAATTGTGACATTTATCTTTGAAGTTGTGATAAATTTGTCTTGAATCCTGTTGTTGCTCAATGAACAAGGTTTTCCTCTTCTGTGACTGATTTATGAAGTACAGCCGTCCGAGACTCAAATGATTTTTGAAGGGTGAATATTTGTATTTGTTTAAAATTGTCTAATGTTTTTATTTCGTTTGAATGAAACGATAAATCGGCTGGGAATTTTTTTTTTTTTAAATGCAGAAAATTCTTGCGAATTGTTTTCATAGCTGTTATGTACTATTTTTGAAATGGCAGCAAAATTTCGGGGTCAGTTAAAGACTAATGGTATTCTCTCAGATTTTTAACTGTTTTTCGGTGTTTTGATTTGGGCGAAAAATTATGCCAATTTTCTTTTCAGGCCATTTCATTGTCAATTTGTTTCAGTCGTAGCTCTTGATAGCCGCGCTTAACATAATGCTAAATTAAATCATCAACATGCTTCAAATAGTCTATTATCTCTGTGTATATTCATATTATTCACCAACATTGGCACATGTTTGATATAATCGTGTGTTGATGACGGTCAATCCTTTTGTTTGTATCATTATTAATATCATTAGTAGTAGATGTGTTATTACTGTTATAATTAGCATATTATATTGTATGCTTGTATTTTTAGTTACAAAATTGTTACAGCATTAGAATATACATTGATTTCTTTGATCTTATTTAGTGTTATATATATATATATATATATATATATATATATATATATATATATATATATATATATATATATATATATATTATGTTTATAATAAAAGTTTTAATAAAACATTTTTAAATAGCTACGCAAAAGCTTTCACTTTTCATAACTATGATTGTAATTCTTCAAGCGATGGTAGGTAACAAATTATAAAATAATTACTTAGGGAAATTTAAAAAAAAATCGTTACCTCTTTTCTTAAATGTAAGGGGTGTATAAGGTCAGAAATTTTAAAAAATAGGCTTATGTGTTTGACTTGATTAGCCATTTAAACGTAAGATCTACACTAATTAGAAAAATAAGACCAGAGTCTGAAGTTAGATGAGCTATTTCTTCGTTAATTTGCAATAAACCGACATATAGACAGCCATCATTGACGATTGTGGAGAATATGACAGCGACAGAAATATCATGGTTGTAGCCATATATGACAAGTTCTATTTGTTTAAGGGTGTTGGTAGGTTAATCAGTCGTAAAATTAACATAAGTAATTTAATTTTCTTTAGATATGCAGGAACATACTTAAAGAAGCCTGGGGATGAAATTAAAAATGTGCTTCATCCATATACGACATTTATAATATTAAATAGGCTAAATTTTAACAATATTTTAAGGTAAATGTTGGCAGTTTACAGTTAAACCAGTCCTTTTTTAATGGCGCTTTTTATTTGCACATTTGAATATTTGTAATTTTTCTTGTGAACATTGGAAACACGGTTGATTTAACCATTTACAAGTTCTAGTGTTCTAACCTAAGAAATAATTGTCATTTCAAGGGAGCAAATGCTGATAATATCAACAAGTGTAATTGTAGAAATGAAAGATATGTGTTAAACAGACACTCTTGTATACCTAAACAATATTTCTACTATAGAAAACACAAAACAATATTTCTACTATAGAAAACACAACAGTTAAAAAATTATATCCGGAGTATCAGGTACTTTTTTAAAAATTAGGCGGTATCAACATATATTATCTATCACCAACAACGCGTAGGGAAATATGACGTCCTTTTCTAAATATATTTGAAACTTTAAAGAAGTTAAAAAAAACCTACGGTAATATGGAAAATATTAATAAAAACATTAAAACTTGTAAATCGTTAAATGGACTCTTTTCAAGAAAATTAACATAATCAATTTTCTGAAAATTTCGCCGTTAAATGAAAGGAGTGAATTAAATGTAAACTGCCTACTTTTACCTTAAAATATAAAGAAAAAAATTTAAAAGTACTTATTACCTATTTTAATAGCCATAATTTATTAGTATATAATGGTCAACCCATTACGGGTAATTACCTTATTTTGTCTATTCATCTTAAATATTGCTATGTATTACCATGTATTTAGAATTATTAACATCGTACATAGATGTTACATGTTACTAATTTGCAAACATAAACTTCAGTGTAAATTCCAATATCCGCAAAACATTTTCCTGAAGCGATATTTTTTATATTAACTTATTTAGTAAAATAAAATATATCGCTGCTAGAATTAATATTCGAATCTAGAAAATCTTGGGATATTATGCTTCACAAAATTAGACAATATAACAATACATCAGTATTTTTAAAAATTGCGTTCGAAATTCTATTTAAGTATTAACAAACAGGAAAATATCGTTACAAAGAAAATAGTAATTATCTATTATGCATTATTGCTCCTCTGATATTACATAACATTTAACTATTATTTTGGAATGCGGAACAATCTCCTGATGTTTGTAAAAGAAACATGAAACAACAAATATTTGTTCCTACAAAAGTATGATGAGATTAAGATGATCTCAATATTGATGCAACGACAATGTTTTATCGAACGTGGAAAAAAAGGACAATTATATTAAAATAAGGAAGATATAATTGCATTTTGTAGTGTACATAATGTGTAATGAGGACATGGAGATATGATATCCATCTGATATGTTAAACGCAAGAGGGATAGAAGAAGTATCGAATAACTGACCTACCGTGGTTGTATAAAGTGCTTGCAGAACAGGACTTAGGAGAAAGAGACAAAATGAGTGATAGTGTAAAAACAAACCTTAACGAACTACAAAACTGCAAGTTGTGGATGTTCGCTCACGTTCTGAAGGGACACGGCAGAGAGAAAAAATAGACAAATTCGCGCCCTCTCTATTAAAGTATACAAATACTCATGAAAACGATAGACTTAAATTAGACGTATGTCGTGCACAAATCAAAGGGAAGATCGCGAATAATGCTTTCTCAATGAAGCAAGGCCTCGTAACTTAGAGGATAGCATAGCATCTTAAATTATATTTCATTTAGTGCGCCTCAGATATTACGTTGTTACATTTGTAAGGCATTTCTTGGACAATAGGTTTAACTATTTTTACTGAAAATATACTATATTGCTAGGAAATACCAATACTTTTGTTTCATAAATTCTCCATAACGAACATTACTAACCACCTGATTTTTTTTAGATTTTAGACGGTATAATGATGCGACGTAGTTGAGAATCAAATTGTGCGGACGTGACAGTTAAAATAGACATCAATTATTTGAAGCCATGTTTCAAGTTACCGAACTTTTTCACATTGGATTTCATTTTCGTAAGGAGCAATGCCTCACCGCATTCAGAGACACAAACTAAGGGCTATCCGAATAAAATGGGTTTCAATTACACTTGTTTAAAATAATGGCTGTCTTGTTTATCCAGCATTAATCTGGCGGAAAACCTGTGCAAACCTTTGTAGAGAAATGAAACTAATTTACCACGAAACGATCAATGAAATGGTAATAAAATCTGTGTGCAGCTTGTTTAACACGAAGAATCAGACAGCCCCCAAAACGATGATTATTCATGACATTCTATCTATAAATTACAGTGCGCGAGCCTCTGTGTGTGTGTGTGTTCGTGCGTGTTTGCGCGTCCAAGCAACTCCTGCGCTCCCACTCGTCCGATTCAAAATTATTCATAGCTCATTCAAAAGTCCTACAAATGTTAGGTGCAGGGAACGATTTTCGTTGAGCTCAGATTCAGGATTGCTAGATTATGCCAGGTTAAAATATATATTAATATATTAACTAGACATTTTCGTTGCTTTCATACTTAAAGTGGAATAGCTCTATCGGTCGGCATTTAAACTAGCTCCTATAAAGGACACTTTGTTTGGCCAGGGTTGATTTGATGCGATAGGTATCAATAAACTACAGAACTCAAAATTGTTCCCTGCATTTGCATATTGAATTAATGTTTAAGCTTACCTTTTATACTTTCAACGATGCTTCCTTTACTGTCCTTCAAATTAAAGACGATTTGATGTACCTAGATCCTTATTTTGGGTACAGTTATTTTTATTTCATGTCTTACAGAATATCGAAAAAATTATAAGATAAAATTAATATGATGGAAAGATGGCAAAATATAAATTAGAATTAGTTATATATTTAGCATTTGAAGTGTTAAAGAAACATAGTAGCTAATTAATGAAAAGGTATATTGTGTAATCTATGTGAATATATGCGAAACTGGAGATCAATTTTCCCAGCTCTATTTTATAGTTATTTACGTACTAAAATCTCAATATCGGTAATATATAATATCTACTTCTAGTCAATATCACTCTTCAGGTTTAACCTGAATATTGATTTTTCATTAATTAACTCTCCTTCATTAGTGTTCTTATATTCGAGGATTGCTTTGATTTTCATACCAAAAATAGTTCTCTTTAAGAATATCGCGTCATATGGTGCAGAAATGTGTTTGAAAATTGCATTTTACTTGGTATTCAACGAGTTGGCATCTATTTGTAAAAGTTTCCTTTACTATAAGAAGCCAAATTATGAATGTAATGTTCATTTAAAATTTTTGTTTCAAAATGTCAATTGGTGAATATATCATTGAGAAGAGATAGCGAGCGGACGAAGCCTGATAGTGGTGTATATATTTCAAATTGAATTGTCTTATTTAATTATTTTGTCATAAGTTAAAACTTGTTTTCATATTTTATATCAAACATTTTTGAATACTTTGCTTAGTTTCTGTAAAAATAAATCTGCAGCCTAACATTTCAGCATTGGCGTTGTAGAAAGCAATATAAAACAAATTTGTACTAACACTATCACTGTTTTCTATTTAACCGGGCGATGAGGAAAGGACAGACATTTGTCATTGCCACTTCGATAGGCATCTTAATTTCCAGTTTACTACGCTTTATATAAACATACAATACAATGACAACAATATCTCCTGTCCTCTAA
>OZ010571.1:21483921-21513921 GCA_963932145.1 Acanthosepion lycidas
AAGACGGGGCTGTAATCATCGTGGTTTTATGTTTGCGTAAGGATTCCAGACTACATTGCAAAATATATAAAGTCAGTCGTCTCTCTTTATGCGTGGTCAGAGTAACTATTATCAGCAGAAAATTCTGAATCGGAATACAGAGTTCAAATTCTGTCTGTTACTTTTGTTACCTTGGACACTGATTCTCTTGCAAAACGTATCTCCTTTTAGATATAGTTGTGATTACAGGGCAGATTGTGTTTAAACTATGTTAGGGTTAACTCTGAATTGAAAAGAAATATGCTTCGTCACGCTATCTTGCCTTGGACAATGTCAATTCAATTATATCTTCAATTCATATAGTAGCAGTACGTCTATAAATTGTTTCTCTAGATTTGACTATACTATCTTGCTTCATCTAACCAGAAGCACAATTCACATTTGCGTTTAAACTAATTATGATATTACATTGATTGCTATATTGCCATTAAATTTTTTTTAAATTATTCAACTCGTTGTGAATATTTTATAAGAAAATATTCGATATAACAACACACTAATAGAATAAACATATCTTGAATATGTAGGTACAGACTGCGATGGGTAAATTATTATGTAAATTACGCAAAAAATAAAATACCGCAATAATCTCATTTTAACACAACCAAAATTACACAAAAATATCTTGAAATACTGAAGAGTAAACTTTTTCAATAAAATATGTAACTCTTCTGGGCGGTCTCCTTGCATAAGTTGGTGAATGCTGCCATAATCATTTCCTTCATTTCATATTTGATATTAAAAGGAGTTTTGTCCGCTTCTCACCCAACTTCGCCCCACACATAATAAGAGGTTTGCAGACTGGTGTGTTATGTGGCCAGATATAAACGGTAATGTTTTCGTAGAAATTGTCTGACAGCCCAGACTATGTTCTCCTTCATATGTGGCATGGTGTACAGTCCAGTTGCGAGACAGTAACTTCTAGCAACTGCCTCCTTGGCCAAGAGTAGGACTCCTTCCTAAATCGATGTAGGCTTCCATGTAGAGTCTGGGGCCATCACCAATACATTCATGTGTTCTTTTCTTATCAGATTGATTCCAGTAAATTTTCTGAGCGGCCCCAAATTCGAAATGAACATTAGACTCATCAGAATCTTTTCGAATCCCCTGCACTCTCCTGAGATTGTAAAACAAATACTCTTTAATGTTCGTATTAGAGTTTTCGGCGCGAACGTCAAGCAGTACACCATGATATTTCAAATTGCTGGTGGAGTGGACTGCGTGATGGTACTCTTTTTTCACACAGGCGATGTCCAACTAACCCTAGTTTACTGTGCAATCGACAGTCCACAAACAAACACCGCGCATGCGCAAAATAAAATTATATAGCAACAATTTAGCCATTGCACCCGGTATCTGCCTGCGTGATGGCAAATGTGCAAGACACATTAAAGTTCCTCATCGCAATGAAATGAATCGGAATATCGGTGTCAGATTTTAGCTGCAACACCTTAAATTAGATTATAACTAATATTAGGTTGGTGCGAAAATAATGTCGTTTTCTAACATATGTTATTATGTGAGAAAACAACATTATTTTTACACCAACCTAATACCTCTTGAAAATATAAGTATCTATTTACCAGCAATTTACCTCAAGATCGCATATCTTGAAAATATGTAACCTGTGATATGCTCTTTGATGGTTCGTGATAATTTCAGAAAAGCATTCTCACATAGCACTAGCATATTGGCAAAATCGGTTTTGATCGTTTTAAGCGTTGATAAGTAGCCTGTAGTGATATTATATTCGTTAATATTTACTTCCAATTTTTTACATATTTAAATCCTACCTTGCTTTTCTTTTCTCTTTTGAACGGTCTACTCAGAGGACATGATACATTACAATGATAAATATGAAGATCTAGCAACATATATATTTCGAACTTTAAGTTATATATATATATAAATATATATATATATATATATATATATATATATATATATATATATATATATATATACACACACACACACACACACACACACATATATATATATATATATATATATATATATATATATATGTTAATTCTGTATTTTTTTCAAGATCTAAAACTATTTTGACTATACAAAATTTCGACTCCGTAAATTCTGCGTAAATATGGAATAATTATGTTTTGGATTCCCAATGGCTTTGAATTAAAGGAAAAAAATATGTTAAAAGAGTTGCCAATCAAGGCTGTAGAAACTAGTTTACACATGTCTCTAAACTATAGCAAGGCTATTAGTCAAAGATTATAGAATTTCCAAAGATAATTTTTTTCCAAATTTAGTGCAAAATTCTAACCAGGAAATTGATCTCGTCTTTCCAATTCAAATGTTTCACCGATAGCAATGTATCTTAAATATAGTATATCTTAAATCCGGTTAATTTAATGGATTCATGTATAATGTGCAGATCTTCAACAAATATATTCTCAGAAAAACTACGAAAATAATGTTGCGTGTTTTACATTTGAGTGATATATCCCGATTTGAAACATTAATAATATGCATTCCAAACAAAAGCAAAGCTCACAATTATATTACATTATTTAAATCCTGTGTAAAGAAACGAAAAAAGAAGGAAGATGTACCAATTCCTGAAAAACATGAAAATAGATTAATCTCTAGCGATGTTATTTACTGATCTTGTACTGATGCTATATTTTTGCGTCTATTCTAAAGACGGAGGGGCGAAAATGAAAGATTAAGGTCGTCTGAGATTCTGACGTTATTTCGGTGTAATTATATAATTATGTCGTAATTATCATTCAACGAAAACCTCTAAGCAATAATATGGTTGCAATTTGGAGTTTAACAAAAGATAATTATTTTTCTACCAATACCAGTCCAGCATTCGCTTTATTTTTATATATTTTTCAATTATGTTGATATATTCGAAGGAAAGATAGTTTAGACAATACATAAGTGAACACTGATGTGTGGGGTTAGCCAGATTTCTAAAGGTAAGAAACCAAGATAAAATAACTGTGAACTTGTGGATGTGTGTTGCCAACACATAATACAAGGGATCAGTTAATGATCTTCTGTAATGTGTTAAGAGAACTGACAATTATCATGCAAGTTGGGATATTTGCAGGGCGTGGTAAACTAGCAGCGACACACTCCTTCAATAATATGCATAGAAAATTCAAGTGAAGTGTGTTCACGGAGCAAATTTCTTAATTTGGCTGCGGAATTTGATCTTCCGAAGAATTTTTCAGGTGATATTTTATGTAAGCGCCGCATCCGTTTGGATTTGAAGTTTCAATAATACGCATTGGTAATTTGAAGCATATATGGACAAAAGCTATTGATTGTTA
Source organism: Acanthosepion lycidas (assembly GCA_963932145.1). Classification (NCBI taxonomy): domain Eukaryota; kingdom Metazoa; phylum Mollusca; class Cephalopoda; order Sepiida; family Sepiidae; genus Acanthosepion; species Acanthosepion lycidas. Next base: position 21,487,269 of record OZ010571.1, read on the forward strand.
TATTTGATATATCCATCGTAAAATCCAGTTTGCGCCTTGCAAACGATATTTATCCACGAAGTAGTCTGACGCTGTTATTGCAGACGTAAAATATCTCGCATATAACGCTTTGTTATATTCTTCGAGCACGTGTCTAATGCATTTGCGAATCAATGGGACAATTTCATGAATAATCTACAGGAAAATGAAAATACTACTGAATGTAACATGTCTTTCATTTTATAGTAATAATCATATTCGATTAGGGTCCTAAGTTATTTTTCTTTTTAGCGTAAGAAGCCAATTACTATCAGCGTTTCATTTTGTAATGTTGAAATCTAGGGGAATGCAATCAGTTGCGAGTTAATCTCGGTAGAATATAGCGATAGACTTCTTGTGTAATATTCCCCATTCTCTAATTGAATACTTAGCTTAGGTTTCGGTTAAATGCGTTTGAAAATAACATCATTTGAATAGATTTCCATATCGGACAAATCCCTAATAAATGATGATTTAAATTGGTTTAATTCCAATATATATAAATATTTCAATAATAATAATATAATAAGTATTTCAGAACAGAGAGTTACATGACCCCTCAAAAATTCCTTTCTTTTGTTACGTGAAATAATTTTTACACTTGAACATCCCATTTGACCCTGTCACATAAAATACTGTTCTTCTCTTTCTCTCTTTCCTTCAGTATTCCCGGTGGGTGTATAATTCACGAAGCCGTTTTTTTCTTATTAGTTATCAAAAAAAGAAATTCACTTGATATTTTCACATTGTAAATAAATATTTCCTATAAATTCGCATTTCTCTGAAGCTATTTCCGTTGCTTTTTTATTCTGTCCATTTTATTAGCATTCCTCAATATAACCTTATCTCTGAGGATTCAAAAGGTTTCTGAACAATACGCAATTCAGACGATTGTGGCAATCTTTTTAGGCCATCTTGAAAAGTCTGTTTCTGTTGACTTTGCTTAATGCATTTTATTTTACTGTTGGACAATCAGATAAGTGCAGTTCGGCTTTTGAATCGTCTTATTAATTCTCCTTTGTTCGGTATACCTAATTTTGTTATTTTAATAACACTAAAAAGAATACGAAAACTACTCTTATCATAATAATTGGAGAAGATCTATAAACACAGATGAAGTATCAGGAACAGGTAGAATATACGTGCCGTTGGTAAACAAATTAAATAACTAGACAGTGTGGAATGAAAGTGGTGTCGCATGTTTTTGTCTTAAAACAGGCTCTGTAAATGATATCAATCAAAAAATTCAAATGTAAATGCTATTCAATGGTGAGTATTTTGAGAATTTTCCCTTTTGTTGGAAAGTATTCATGAGGACAACCATGAAAGATTTTCAGATTGATAGTGGAGTATTTGTCAGTTGCATTATCCACGGTGATTTTACTGAGAAGCTGCCGGGAGTTAGTTGCTTCATTATAAGGAAATATTAATTGAGCGAGCAGCTTGACCTACTATCGATTGAAATTCATCAATTTTTTCTCGTAAACCAACATTACATGAAACTGTTTCTCACTTCCAGTAGATCTTATCGCCTTTTCCAATATTGATGTTAGTTTCCTTCCTAGACTTTTATTTGAAGTAGTGTTGAATTTTAACATCTTGATTGTGTCATTACCTCCTCTTCGCTCTGTTTTAGCTGTTGCAAAATTCTCAAGTGATGCGGTTTTTGCTATTTGGTATTAAATAATAATTACAATGAACATGAAGCTAGTGCCTAATCGCTTTTACTCTGAGAGATCAATAAATATATTTTGGTGTTTACTTATTTTTGTTTGGCACAAGGCCAAATTATAGGACATTGAGGAGGGATAGCGCTATTCACTCGTATAAGTCAACCAAACTTGCTCATTTATCATGACCACATATCGTGACAAACTTTGATTATATTTACTAAAATTCTATTAGTTTGATACAGGACTACAGTCATGAGATATACAATGAAGATTAACTGCATTATTCCGTAATATTGCTTAATCAGTTGAGCTCGCTAAACTTTACCGCCATCGGTGGGGCGCGGGTTGTTGTTGTTGTTGTTATTGTTGTTGTTGTTGTTGTTGTTGTTGTTCTTCTTCTTCTTCTTCTTCTTCTTCTTCTTCTTCTTCTTCTTCTTCTTCTTCTTCTTCTTCTTCATTAGTAATGGTTGATACGTTTTGCTCAATAAACATTGTCCCAGGACGACGCTCCACATTAGCATCCATTTTTTTTATTATACCAGAGTCAAACAAATAAATTTATGAGAGCAAATCTCTAGCAAACTAAAGTGATGGATTAATAATTTCCTTCACTGCTCTAATTACAAAGTACCGAAGCTAGTCTTTAGCACCTTTCATTTTTAAAAACATTTGGCATAAATCTCAAGGATGCACAAGGAAAAATTACTCTATTCGGTAATACGTTTTTCTTGTAAGAAATTTAACCATGCTCCTGGCCCATAGCACGTGAATAATTTTATTTTTTGTGTGCACTTATTTGTACATATAACTTATTCATTAGGTAGACAATAGGATCTATCCCTCCGAGGGTGCAAGTGCCGTAAATCAGATTGTCTCCTTCGTCATAAGAAATCATATATCTTTAGATATAGTTAAACATATAAGTGCGTTGTGTGACTAATACTGAATATGATATGGCGAAAATGCTTCGCTATGATAACTGTCGATGGTGAAGGCCTGAGACAATAACACATTCCATAATTAACGAGAGAATAATGTTGACAAAATCAAAGTCGCTTAATCTTTCAAAGTGGCGTTATTGTCTTTATTTTTCGTTTCTTTATTATTCATTTGTGATATGCTTTCTTCTTCCGTTACTCTTCATATATTCTCTCAGGTTAAAACAGATGAGAATCTTTTCAAATGTCTGAGAGTCATAAACCTTCCTGAGTAGCGTACCTGAATAAAATAAAGCACATCAAATAGCATCCTGGATATAGCGATAAACTACATAGGGTAGCAAGGCATCTGATCGGGAGAATTGAAGTTTGGTGGTGGGGCCGTAGAACCACCTCTCAATTGCTATATTCCTACGGACACTCTGCGCGGGGGTAGTAGTACATGCTAGCATCCCAAATATCGGCAAATTTTAACACCCCAACGGGAATAAAATACTATGAAAAGTATTAGGTTGGTGCAAAAATAATTTCTTTTACTGACATAGTAACATATGTGAGAAAACGACATTATTTTTTGCACCAACCTAATACAATCGTAAAAATACCAGCACTATATTTTCATAATAAAAAGAAAAAAAATATCAGGAATATATTTTGTAAAAGTGAATAACAGGTACGATAAATACATTAAAAAAAAAGTACTAGCAACACTTTTTTGTCGATAAAATTATTAATGACCCCAAGGAAATTATATTTTTGCATTAAATGACCCAGAGGGACTTCATATGCCGCTAAAAAAAAAAACAAAAAAAAAAAACACACAATGAGTGCCTCGACCTCGATTCAGCAAAGTACCACCAGTCTTGATCTCTACAACTGAATCCCCCAATAGGATGTACGCAAGTTAATGATTTACAATTTCTTCGTAATCTATTAGTAATATATTAGTTGCATTCGGATATCTTCCCAAGTATTGCTACTTTGGGAAATCCTTGAAGTTTTCCAAATCAAAATAATCTTTAATGCATAACTCCATAAACTTTGTTTCTTGATTTTTCTTATACTAATAACACACCACAGAGAAACCCTGTATATCATGGCCTTTTGGAACTTGTATTTGGTGAACATTAGTAAAAAGAAGTTTAATATATCTATATATAAATTTTGTGTTTCCCAATAATTCGTCCGTCATATACTCTAAAAAAGAAAACCATACATTAACCGATCGAAACCAAATTTTAGGGATAAAGGAAAAGATATATCTGGATACAAAGATTGATTTGAATTGGGTGCCTAGCTTAGTACAATAAATTTTCATTATTTTTTGGGAAAAATTGAAACTGTCATTATTTAACAGACAAAATAATTCCACTATAATTTTTAAACTCGAAGTCAAATTATGTTTCAAAACAAATCGGTTTAATGAAATTTCCTCGATTGTTTTGACAGAATTCTTAGAGATAACTTCTGCAATGCTAAATACTGTGAGGATTTCAACACGCGTCAGTTTGTTACAAAAGAATTCTAGTAATAATAAAATAATCTAAGTAGATATTTGTTTATTGAAATGTGGCTTGACTTCTTATATTGTCAAATAAACAATAACTGCAAAATTACTCTTAATTTCATTTGAGGGTATTCTAACTCTCTCTTTACTACTGTAGAAATTTTCACTATTGGAGCTTGGACGGTCTTAGTGTTTTCCTGACCAATCAGCCCCTTCGCAAGGCACAGTACAAATCACTTCAACAAGCAGCATAACAGTTAACTTTCTAGTGATATCCGATCAAATGTCAGGATCATTAAATATAGTGATTTAATATCATAGTGTGTCGTGTCTTCGGTACATATATATGGGTCATCATGTAATACTGGGCAGAAAATTAAAACTACAATCTATAATCACCCCTCAGAGGCCAAGAGTTACATATAGACTGATTGAAAAGTAAGTCCTTATTATATCTATGTGTAGCCAGCCAGGAGACCTGACTACGCAGCGTATTACTTTTTACTTTGGGGTCGGTTAAAGCAGCAAGTCTACTATTGAAGTCCGAATACAGGTATTTAGTTATTCAAAGCCACAAGAGTTTCTGGTGAAATCAGTTGACGCCATTTCTGAGCGGCTTGAGAAACTGGTATCGAAATTTGTAGCTCATATCGAATTTAAAAAAAACAAACTTTATGCCAAACGCTTTACTCTGTTATCCATTTCTTGTAAAATTTATAGTTACATCTAAATTTTAGTTATATATATATATATATATATATATATATATATATATATATATATATATATATATATGTGTGTGTGTGTGTGTGTGTGTGTGTTATAGTTACATATAAATTGAAAAAATATAATTATATAAAAATGTAAAAACTTCTAGTTATATATAACAATTATATTAAGAATTTGAAAATGAGTAGTTTCTTTTCAATCACACTACATAATCAATTATATCCTTACACGAAAAAGCTGCCACATCATAGACTACGTTTTAATGTGTGTAAAAAAAAAACTAAAATATGTCTACTACACAAGCGATTTCAAGAAAATCTCTCGGGGTTAGCTGTCTCTAAATATTAATACAAGAGTGAAATTCCAAGGAAATATAACATTACATCTGAAAGTCAAAAAATTGATGTTCGACTCTCTTAAAACACTCTAGGCGCATATTAAATCCTTCATATACTTCTCCTTAAGTAGAAATCCCTATTGGTTCAATGAAGAAAGCAAAGCCAAGAATATATGGAAAATAAGTGAAGAATGGAAATATAATACGCCAAACTATCTCTTTTCGGGACCCCTGATCAACGAGAAACTTGGTCATCGAAAAAAAAGTGAACATTATGTATTTAAGCAAACTAAACCATAGAGCCAGTGGAGATGTGTAGAGCGAAAGAGACTTGGTAGTAAATATGTCAAAAACGCATTCTTACTGTACAGGTCTTCTTTCGGAAATACGTGCCTTCTCTCGAACTAAACAAAGAAGAAACTAGAAACTGTTAACTTTATATATTATATTTTAATTGATGTTTCAGTAAGAGTATATGATAAGAGGATTTTCGTTCAAGACTTATTTTTTCGATTTCGGATTTGAAATATATCTTCTTAAAATTCGTCAGTGTTAGAATCAGTTAACATCATAAAAATGATATTTCTTTTTGTCTATAATCAATCAATTTTTACTTTAATCATATCACCCCAAATAATGCCGAGATGTCACTCGTACGCACTTTATACAGATGGTGAAAGTGAAAGTGAAAGAGAAAATTGAGAATAAGGAGAATTTAGAATAGAACAAATGATGAACAGCATTCAAGAAGAGAGAAGTAATCGATTGATGTTGAGAAGCAAGAATACAGAAGGTGGAGAGTTCGTGAAAAAAAGAATGTTGAAGTAGGAATGACGATTGCATTTAATTATTTGAACTATAGTAAATGGGTGGGACCTAGATGCCTCTATGCAAATATATAGCTATACGCATATATTTAATTTTATAATTTCTATTTATTTAAAGGCTTGTGTTATATAAGTATTAATTGCATCTATACTAAAAATTTATTCCATTTATTCTTTCTTTTACAAATGATGTGCAATTCTCGGAGTACACAACTTTAACTAAGTTTCTGAAAAGGGAAAATTGAGATAATATTATTTACCAGAATATGTTTCCAGTGAAATCATCTCTCTGTTAGTAAATATTACACGTTTTTTTTTAATATCCACTTTTACAACATAATTAAGATTTCGTTCAATATATCTGATTTTGAGAGTGAATGTCATTTCAATTTTGCCAATCACTTTAGAGTTCTTGCGATTTAAATAAAACGTATATACTCATTCGAATTAATCGAGATTAAAATGTACGTAAAATATTCGAAAATCGAACGTCCAGCTTGTGAAGATCATCTTGAAGCTGAAAATTTGGTTTCTGAGTTGTATTCCATGTCTTATTTTTCTAATTTAAATTCTACTATATTTAAAAAGTATTGGCGATTTCGATTTTTGGTGTCGGATCAAAAATTTAAGTCCCATTAGGCACATGCGCACTTGAAGTCACGAGATGAGTATTATCTGATACCGACAGTTTTATGTGCACTTCACCTGAATTTGCACTTCATTCTCTCGGTAAATATATATATATATATATATATATATATATATATATATATATATATATATATATATATATAGGAGATATTTGTTAAAATTCAAGTGTAAATTATGAATTTAATCAGAATTTAGAATATACAATATTATTTAACGTAAAAAAATTCACATGATATTATTTCGCCTAGATTTTAAATCCATATCGATATAATATGATAACGTTTTAAAGATATTTAATCATGTCTGTAATATATTCCAATATGGTTATAACCTGTCGAGAATTAAAGCTCCTAGTATTTAGTAGGATGTCCTTGTAAACCGCTCACAAGTGCGATAGTTTGGGTAAAATGAAATGGAGGTAAATGATATCATATCACGTAGGGTACACCAGATAATGTGTGTGCTATGGATGAAATATCCCCCATTTTGGGCATTATTACATCCATGATAAAATAACACCGTATTTTACAGACGGAACGGAATTCTGGAATTGAAAATATACTGTATCAGTAAGAGTTTTATACCGCTAAGTTTTGCCAAACGCTATTACAGACGACATCAAATTCCGCAGAGTACGCTTATGGTTTGTAAGCAGCTATACTGATTGGGAATTAGTCATAGCTTTTGGAAAAGATTGGTTAATACTGATCAGGGCCACTAAGATGACTACTAGTGTCACGATGATATGACAACGTGTGAAATTTTCTATCTACCCAATTATATGATAATTATATCGGTCTGCCTTGCCGCATAATGTTACTCAAATATTAAGGCACGTAGCAATCAACAAGCCTAAGAATATGTTTGTATATCATATATATATATATATATATATATATATATATATATATATATATATGTGTGTGTGTGTGTGTGTGTGTGTGTGTGTGTGTATGGGATGTACGTATCTCTCTTTCTGTATATATAGGTATGTATATCTTTACACACATATATCACACACGCACACCGCACACTTATATATATATATATATATATATATATATATATATATATATATATATATATATATATATATATATATATATATAATTTATGCAGGATTTATTGCAGCCTTTTATCATTTCGTTTTTAATATTATTTATTTTTACTGTTCCGTCTATATTTACCTTTTGTTTAAATATTCCCGTTTCGTAAGTGTTAGGAGGTCCACCCCTTTTTCATACAAGTGAACTCGACTAGTGGTGAATACCCGGGAGTCGGAAGAAGTAGAGTAATTGAGAGAGTAAGAGTGTGAAGTAAACGTTTTGTAGGAGTCACAGTTACAAGCACATAGACTCAGTAGGAAGTCTTGCTTCGATACTTAATTTTCTAGACTGTATATATAAATAGTATTATTGCTACTAACCGCATTTCTGGATCTACTAACCGTATTACCAATTGTATTATTACGTCAATATATTTATTTGTTATATTTCATTCCTGCATCTGTCATTCATTTTGAGACTGGATTTCATCCCAGAATCCACAACAATAAGCAATTATGAAAAAAAAAATGCTACTTTTATCTGCATTTATTTTATTTTAATATATTTCTTGTTTTGTTTATGAATTGTATTTTTCGTATCTTTTAACTGTCAATCTTCACGCGTCGGTGGTTAAGATATACGTTTTACTTTATTTTTCAAATTGCATCTTTCACTCTCACCAGCAGTCGTTAGTGCTTTTTCAAGTATTGCTCCTTCACGCGTCAGTTTGCAGCCTCACGGTTTCTTTATATTATATTATTTAATACCATTCAATGCCAAGAATGTGCTCTCTAGCTTTCATTTCTTCTCGGTACTTCATTTACTGTGTGAGTGTGGTCTCCTATAGTTTGTGCTCTCATACATTCTATCAAAAATTGAAACAGCGGGAATGACGTGAATATTTTAAGATATATGAGTAGGAAACAGAGGTCAAAACTGTGTATTCTAATATTTCACGACAGAAGTAGCATTTCGTAGAAGACAATGAACATAATCTAACAGATTTCTGATTTTGGCTTTCTTTGCTTATAACCTTAACGTTACCTCAATTTTATTTCTGTTATATTTTTCTCGATGACTTCTGTTATTTTTTATTTTTATTTATTGCTTTCTACTTCTGAAATTTCATATTATTAAAATGCATAAAAATGCTAAACTAACACAGAATTTCAATAATATTTTTTTTCTAATTTCATGCAGCATATCCATTCATAACATAGGTTGTCGTGGCTTTTCAAAAATTTCTGTCACTGAAAATGGAAATGTTTCGTTTTTACTGTCCTTTACTCCGTAATCTATCATTCTTTACAAAATATTTTTTGGTACTTTTCTCTCTTATTCATTCTGATCCTCTTGATTCCAGTATTCCTTGTGAGGCTCTAGATTTTCCAACAATTCTTATTCTTTATAAATCAGACTAATTTCAACCCTGTCTTCCCGATTCTAATTATTGTCGCAATGTTGTTTCCATTTACCTTAAAATTCCACCTTTACACGCATACTCTATCAAATTTATTCACTGTATCCGTCTTTAGAGCCACGTCTAAGCAACATCGAGTGTGGTTAGTACTCTAATAAGTGAAGACTTGGGAGTACCTGCAAAAATTATGATAAAAATGAATCAATTAATCACAATTGATTAAAGTAATTTCTTCATCAATAAGGAAATTGTCCAGCATTCAGTGCCAAATAGGGATATTAGTAAGACATTTCGTTTAACAATTTCTCGTTGTTTAGTCTCTCCTTTCTCATTATATTTCTGTAAAAGCACCTTTCTATTGCCCTCAAGAGTCACTTACTTCGTCCACCGGAAGGAAAGTTGGCTCCATGTGCCGGGCCAGGAAATTTTACTCCCCGGAATCGATCCTCCAGATCTACAAATGAATAATTCGTCCTTGCATGGAGTATTGCTGCCATATATGGTCTGGAGCCCCTTCTGTTTGCCTCGGGGTGCTTGATAGGCTCCAGAGGCGGATATGCAATATAATTGGCCCTGCTTTGTCACCTCGTCTACAGTCACTTTCTCACAGACGCGCCGTGGTCTCTCTCTGTCTGTTTTACAAATATTTTCATGGTAATTGCTCCGAGGAGCTGCATTCGCTGGTTCCCAGAATTCATGAGTTCAAGCGCCCTACGAGGCTGGCATCCCGCTCTCACACTTTCACTGTCGAAACTCCTAAATGTAGCCATCTTTTCTACTCCAATAGCTTCCTATCTCACACCTCTCGCCTGTGGAACTCCCTTCCCTATTCCCGTTTTCCTGAGAGCTCTAATCTCCAGCTATGCAAATATAATATCAATCGACATCTCCAGTTGCCTTGGTCTATCCACTACCCTTCTCAACATCCTTTCTTCTATCACTCCTATCTCATCTTGCTCCAAATTTTATGTAACCTCTTGCGTTCTAGAGGCTTCTCGCCTCGCTTGAGGTGAAACGCTTAAAAAAAAAGTGATTGACCAGGTTTCACTTTTAGTAAAGGAATTGATTTTGCATAGCAGTTCATCGCTCTTTTCTTTGTTTCTAACGAAGCATTGGAAAGTATATCTAGCCATATCAATGTGCCAGTGTATTTCAGTGTCACATTTTATGTCGTCATTTGAAACGCTTTCCAGATAAATGTATTTCTGTATTCACCAACCACTGTAAAGACAATGCTAATGTACGGTGCCACTGCTTGTAGATTAACTAAAACTCTACATTCTACGTTTGATGAAATCAACTCCCGGAATGCTGGAAGCTATAACCAATATCGCCTGAGAACAACATCGATCTAAATCACAGCTCTAAGGAGTCATCATTGATTTTTTTTCTACCATCTGACGCGAGCGCCGTATGGGATTTGCAGGACACTACTAGTGAGTGATCTACAGTTTATGACACTTATCCACGGATCAAGACAATTCGGTCGCCCAGGATCCACGTATATTTACTAGCTATATTATGACACAGAATGCTTTCCTAATGACTTTCAGGCCTTGATGCCGGGCCCTCATGGTTGGCGTGATAGTCTCATGATTGTCAGTGCTAAAACGACCAAATAAAATCTTCGCATGTTCCACTTGCTTACCGCCATATATTTCATCGTTTTACAACATATTATTAATCATTAGTCACTTCTTCTCACTTACATTTACTCTCTTGTCTAGGTATTCCTGCAGCTTCATTACGGCGTCTGTCATCAATACGATATACTTTGCGTATCTTATGCCAACCAATAATAAATCGTATGTAATCTAGACTTCTTACGGTCGTCTCGCTGTAAATATTGAATAGATCCGATGTGAAAACAGTCCCTATTTTACTCCCTTTATTTTTGTATAATACATTATTTGTATATTTGTGTTCAGGCGGTTTGCTCTCCGTGATACCTCTAGAATATTGTGATGTATATCCCAAATAAATAATCTTTTTCTTTTCGGTGATTATGTGGCTTAAGTTATCAAATGTTATTGCACAGTATATGAAACATAGGTATACGTCCTTCGGCATTTGTTTTGATAAAAGAATTATTGTTTTTTCTTCTTATAAATCCTTTAAAGAAACCGCAATCTTCTCCTATTTTAGTTTAATTCTGGTATGTGAACTTATTATCAAGACTGGAGTGATGAGCTATGATATGTGCCATGTTAAAGATTGTATCAAAACTATGATTATTTGATTTGGTTGAGGCGCATAAAGACACGTCTTCAGCGATATAATGCATTATGAATTCGAAAATAATGCCTTCAATTTTTCGACGTCACAAACCGATGTAGGTAGGACGAAAGTAAATTTAGAAACTTATAACCAAAGTATATGTTTGTCCCCTTACAGTTAGCAGATGGTTGACAGTATAGAAAAAGCTACTTTTTCAAAATTGCATGCGTACAACGAAGGGAAATTACTTTTTATTTTTTCACGAGAAATGTATTTGTACCTATTATATTCTCGTGTTCGATAATCGATTATGGTCGTAGAATCATCGCATTTACCACAACCATATTTGTAGTGGTGTGTAAATGGCAAGATAGATAGATAGATAGATAGATAGATAGATAGATAGATAGATCTCAAACATCGTCATGTTGGTTTTGAAATCATTTTTTCCTTTTCTTAGAATTGTTTCATGTTTTTACATGTCTATTTGTAAACTCAACAGAATCAAGTTAGAATTGAACAAGGCACCTCTGATTCAGTTTCTGCTTCGATAACGATAACGATGAAACCAGCCATGCTTCCTTGTTGAAAGATTACGTATAATATACAATTGATTGTAGCAGAGATAGGGAAATAATTTTCAGTAGTAGGAAAGCAAGTTGTATCAAAATGCGACTTTATTATGGTTCTCCACTGCATTCCGTCGACATCATGAAAATCCCCTCTTCTTGTGTGGCGAAAATACATAGGAAGTGATGGTAATGATATGGAATAGTTTATAAAATTACTCCCCAGCGTCACTTCAGGAAATATGTAATCATATCCCTTCACAAATATATTTTGCTTGTTATCTGCTAAATGCCCTGCAACTGGAAGAAAAATATTGAAGTGGTATCTTATTACTAACATTACGGCATTGAATAAGCTGTAGTCTTTCTACTTGACTAGCTCACAAGTGATTGAGAACTTCGACTCCTCAGTTATTTAACTCGGAAGTGTAGTGTTTCCACCGGTTATTAGAGCAAGAAAGATGAAAGACTAGGCTGGATTTTGAACCTGTATCGCCGATTGCACTTGGCGACTTGACTGTGCACTTGCTCTATCCAATGGTATTAGTATATCGCTGCAATTTAACTTCAAATACTGTAGTATTAATTTCAGTTCATTTCTCGTATAACAATCGAAGACACCTGTTTTTTGGTAGCGTGAGCAAATTATCGCATAGTATTTATGTAATGCAGAAAGAGACAACATTCTTAATCATGAAACTCAAGAAAACAAAAACAAAAAAAATGAACAAAAAAACGATGCAGCGATAAGATAATTCTGTGCGTTTTTAACTACAAGAACATAGAAGGAAATATTTTGAAAAAAACTTGTATAGAGCTAAATACGATAAAATAGTATTAAGAAATGCAACACAACTGACAGGAAAATAATACACACACACACACGCACATACATACATACATACACGCACACGCACACACACACACACACACACACACATATATATATATATATATATATATATATATATATATATATATATATATATATATATATATAATGTGTAAGAAAATGAATTCGTTAAAGATAAAGTTCCATTGTCAAATTTTGAACATCGTCAGAACTTTACAGTTTTTGTTCTAAAATACTTATTTCGTGAGAATAGGATTCTTTTACTGTATCTTTAACCTCGTTTCGTATTCCTTTCTTAATTGCTTCATTTATTTTAGATTCAATTATTTTCTTTTTTTTATTTCCTTTAGCATTATGTTTCTTAATCTATTCTGTAGTTTTTTTATGTGTTCGTCTATCTGCCTTTATTGATATTTTCGCAGTTAGTGTGAAAAGCAAATGAATAATTGTAAAAAGTATAGTAATCATTGTTTAGATTGGATTGGCGTGCTGGTGTTTGCGCCATATTTCTTATGTACATATATTAATAATGTTAATTTAAATTATATATATATATATATATATATATATATATATATATATATATATATATATATATATATATATATATATATTATCATTTCACCCCCAATTAATGTGAAAATGGACCTACGACACAGGGGTTTAGAGTGAGTGAAATAGAATGATAAGACTTTATAAAGAAGTGTGAGGAAAAGAAAATAAAGTAATTGGGTTCAGACAGAAATGAAGATGACAATTGACGTTGCATTTCATTAAGATTTTTGAAGATTCTGGGTGGCAGTGGAAAAAAATTGGAATGCAATTCCACAGAAGAGAAGAGCGAGAAAATAGTTTTTTTTTTTGGTTTTTTTTGCAATAGAAGAGACCGTTGCAGATAACAATTTCAACAAGGAAACGATGAAAGATCTTTGCCTTCTAGTAATACGCTTAAATTTATGCAATGTATGATCCAAGGGAAATAAAAGCTCATCGAAAGAGCTGTCATGGAAAGTTATCTTATGTCCATCCCAGCTATTTGATTGTTCCTAATACAGGAATTCCTTCGATAAAAATATCTTGTGGGGTCGTTGATCGGGGTTAACTAGTTTCAATGTTTTAGATATTCAATAAATTTTCTTTTGCCGTAATAACTTTAAAAAAAATATGGCGTTATTTCACAAATCTAAAAATTAAACAAAGACAGGGATGAATCATTAGAGCTTGATTCAACTGCAAGTTCAAACGCATTAACACACCCTCCTTCTTCGCACGTTTATTTCTTCGGGGATTTTTTCCCTTTTAACGATTCAGTAATCCTTCTCAAACAATATTTACATCAAAGATTATTCGAATGCCAATTTAGGATGGAATCACATGAAGAAACAATTGGCTTTGTGGCAAAAGCCGATTTGTCGCATATTTCGTCCACATATTTGAAATAATATAAACCAAATATTCACTCAAGAATTTTTGCGTCATATATAATTTAGATGGCAAATATGGAAACCATCAGATAAAAAAAAAAAAAAAAAAAAAAAAAAAACTGGGAGTTATATTTACTGCGACATGTTTGAATAAAATCGGATAAAAAATTAGGAAGTTAATAATTTTTATTTTAAGTAGTAGTAAAACATGATTTTTTTCACAGTTTTTTGTAATTCTTTCTGTGTAGCCAATGTCGCAAGAAAAACTATCAAGTGCAATACATAAACCTCGTAACATAAAATAATTTTGCATTAAGTGTAAAAACATCAGGCTATCCAGTAAAAAAAAATTTTCGCATGCCACTTTGTTTCGGTTTTTGCAAAAATTCCTACCCACCTTCAATTTTATATCTTTTTCTGCCAAACCCGGGGGACCTGGCGATTGAAACGTTGGACTTGACTGAACTTATTTGCAACATGCGTCTATAATTTCATGAAAATCGGTTGAGAAACGTGCATGTAAACAGAAACAGACTGAGACACACACACACAGATAAATAAACACAAACACAGACATGTGTTTTAAAGATATAGATATAAACAGAAATATGTTTAGCTTTAAAATAAACTACATAATTTTTTTATAAACACAAACACGCATATATATAATATATACCGACTGTAATAGTAAAATTGCCCAGATCGTGTAACAGCATGGAATAATGGTCTATCTAAAAAATGTTTAATATCTAAAAATCCCTAAAATAATGGAGTTTCTTTTTTCTTGTTTTTCAAGAAAACTGTTTCGCCATTTGAAACTATTTAGCGAAAGAAGCACTGAAAAAAAAACATTGTTATTCAGCTAGAAAGAGAATAAATAAAAAACGTGTCGTTTCAACGCCAATATTTTGTCCCAACTGAGAAATGGTGAGATGTAAAAGATCAATCAGGCCTTCAGTAATGGTACCAACATTCATACTCTGGCTTCCATCTTCAAAATCCATTGAAGAATCATCACTAGAATGATGAATTAGCTTTAAAAAAAGATAGACAAGCAGAGAGGAAAACAGGATCATGAGGTCACAACAGCAAGAGGGATCATCATTTCAGCTGAGAGCTAAATACATTATTACTGTTCAAAGAAGTATCCAGTAGTATTATAACAATCTAGGCGAATTTCAATATATTTGTAATGATTTCTAATTCACAACGATTCTAAGCTTAATCTAAAATTATACAATTTCACTGTTACGCAATTTCACTGTTACACAATTTGGTTAATTTTGCATTTACATCCAGTCTATACGGCGAAATCATATGACAAAGTGTAAAAAGTATATATATATATATATATATATATATATATATATATATATATATATATATATATATATATATATATGCAAGCATCTCGGGAAGAAGTCTGAGTTTGTAAACAGTGACTATCACCAATGCCAGACTATTCGGTAAAGCGTAGTTTTATCACTTTGGGTCGCACCGAATCTCGATGCCTTTTGCGCTGGACTTGACCCATTTCCAAGGAATTTGAAGTTTTACCGCTTGGATGTGGTAGTGAGAACATCTCGTAACTTGTAATATCCAATCATGTTCCAGAAACTCTTATTTCATTTCGAACCATTTTTGTACAGAATTCTAAAAAAATGGTTTTTCACATCTTTTGGCATTTCTTATTTTTTATGTTTCACTTATTAACCGTAAAATATAGTAGTTGTTTTCATATAGATGCCTCAATAGTTCTAGTTTTTAGTTTAAGGAAAAAATAACTATATGCACTGATATAACAACGGATATAAATAGCCGTATGTAAAGTAAATGGCATCTGGTAGTACCGTTCTTTGAGGTTACGGGAATGCCCACTGTTCTATAAAATGCCGTATCAAAGCCGGATAAACAGTTCGTATTAAAGAATGGATATTAAGCTTCTAATATTCGGAGACATTCGATGTCTAATAATGACTATTTTAACTTGTGTACAGGAAGTATCTGATAGAAAGTATCTTGGAAAGCCGCCTAAAATTTATGTGACTAGATGCGCCTGGTTGAATTTTCTGTAACAGTGAAGCAACTGCAGATGAAATGATTTTCATATTCAATTCCGGGGAACAATATGCATATGAAGCAGGGCCTCATAGCGTCCATAACCTTCGTTGAGATGTAGCGCAAAAGATAGAGTTTGGTGCATTTTTATAGCAAGTAATATCGTGATTATTTGTATCATAGTTGGGTTTCGAATGATCTAGAATAAAAACAATTTTCTCAGAAGTTTTCTTAGAAATAGGACTCAAGATAAAAATTTCCCAAACAGAAACTATCATCCGCAATTGTCATAAAAGTAGTAATAACACCTACTCTGAATTCCACAAGATTTCAGATTACGAAATCCCCATATATATATATATACATATATATATATATATATATATATATATATATATATATATATATATATATGTGTGTGTGTGTGTGTGTGTGTGTGTGTGTGTGTGTGTATATATATATATATATATATATATATATATATATATATATATATTATTATTATTAAATGGACACAGCCCGACAATTATTTTAAGACATTTTTATATCTATACATTCTTTTTATCGATACAAATATTTAAGTAAATTCTCTGATTTATAATGTTTTTCTCGGGCATTTAGGGCGGTAAATATTATTAACACTGTCTATTTCAAAACAACATTTACTTATATTTGTATGTGTAAAAAGAATGTATAATCATAAAAATGTCTTAAAATACACATACATACATGCATCCCTACACACACACACATACACACACACACACACACACACACACATATATATATATATATATATATATATATATATATATATATATATATATATATATATACGCGTTTTTTGTGTGCGTAACTATTGATGGGCGGTGTGCAAAATGACGATTTATACATCTGATGCCATACTAACTTGGTTTCGTTGAACCGTACTGATAATGCTATCAAAAAATGTTCTTATATATAATTACTCACATATAACTTCAAGAATCTTTTTTCATTATTAGATATTCATTTTAAACTTTAAATATTTTAATTAAAAAAATCTTGAAAAATTCTTGTAATTATATATTTATCATCGAAAAAATTTTTTTATTCACACTAGATATTTTATTTATATTATTGATTAATTAATCAATTAATAGCTTATAAATTAAATATTAAGAGAGCTTTAATGCAGTTTTTATGTTAAGATTCGGAACATGTTTTGCTGAATTTGGTAATGGCTTGAGGAAAAAAATGAAAGAAAATGATATATTTCTCTTAGTAGGACGAGAAATAATCAGACGCTGAAACTACAGAATTAATCTACAGACTGACATGCAATACTCAGGCCTTCCGTAGCTTATACAAAAATATCCTGATTTAGGAACTTTTGCTGTAGACATAATTTCGGTTGCAAATGTGTAAGATTTATGAAATAATATAAATTATACTATCTTCAGTTATTAACATTAACAACGAAATATTTTCGATTGCAAAATTGTATTTGAATTAAACGATTATTACTTACAATATAAAGCTTATTACTTATTATACATTCCTTCTTGCCGTTCCTTTTGACGGCAGGAGTAGAGTAGTTATTAAATAATAAACAATTCAAATATCTGGGCGTCGGGATAAATTATGAGAAATTTAATTCTGGGATAAAGGAAGATGGACATAGAATAGACTGCGCCAGGGGAGATCTTACCTAGTCCTACAAATTGCAACGAAACCAAAACATCAGAGTAAATACTCGAGTCATATCCAATCCCGTTCAGAAACATCTAAACTGTATACAACCGATTTATAATATCAATTGCTAAAGTATCTTTGAAAAAGTGAAGCTTGAGTGCCTTGGCACATACCATCCTTCTTCGGACATTGTGGACTTGCGCAATAAAGACCTGTGATAAATAACAGAAAATACATCATCTTGAAATTCTGCTCTACTTCAAACTAAAGGTTAAGAAGAAAACCAATATAAAATCTGGAACGAATGATAAAAAGTAGGCGGACTTGAGAAGCTGATTTTCCTGAAATTTTATTTTAAGAGAATTATTTTATAAAATTCAAACGACAGCGATAGTGGCTGCTCAGTTAATAAATGGTGAATGTTTCCTTGTAGTGAAACGGCTAATATTACCATTAACATAACATGCGAATGGGCACTTAATGTTATAACACATGAAAATGTGGATGGAATGAATATCTTAATGCACTCACAACGAAATATGAGACTGAGGTGAGTAGAATTAAATATGTGTAGGTAAACATTACAGAAAATTGTAAGACACGATTGAAGAAAGAGGAAAATAATCCGAGGATTCCTGGCGAAGAAATATATTCCAGAAAGTGGCTATCCATTTTCTACCCAAGACAGTGAAACACTGTGTTTTTGGGTACTTGTAAAATAGAAACGTTTCCTGACAAGTCTACTTATTCAAGATAGCCATAAATTCCAGCGCTATCTAATTTCACTACTAAAATTTATTTCCGGTAAACGGCTTCCAACAATGTTTCAAGAAAAGGAAGAATCATTTCACGAATTGATTACCTTCATGATGTCAGCATTTAAAGCTGAAAACAGGTAATAAATGTTTTTAGTGAAATGCCAGGAATTTCAGTTTCATCATCGTATATATATATATATATATATATATATATATATATTATAATTTTATATACACAACATTTCAAAAGTTTGAAGCCCCACCTTGAATTTGGAAATTCGTCCACGAAAATAGATGAATTGTATTATGAATAAGCAAACATTATTATTGTACATGGTTAAATTAAATTACATGACATTTTATTAGAAATTTTTGTTATGTTAAAAAGAAAATAATATCATTCTATGATAAAGTTTCTCTCCCTTCAAAATATCCTCTTTTAGCCTTGATTACTGCACCAAACATTTGTGGCATTCATTACAAAATTATCTCAAAGTATGTTTGATAAATGATTCAATTCATTTTTCAATAAATGTAAGAGTTAATTATCATTTCCTACACTCTATATCGTTATACCTTCTAATCTTGGAGGTGACTTCTGTAGTATGCGTTTTTCTGTGTCGTAAAAGCAATACACTAGAATTCATATTTCTATCTGCCGAAGTGACGAAGGCTTAGGGGTAGAAACCCTGATTGATATCAAATCGGTCACACACTTTTCATTAAAACGGCTAACAATGTACTACAATTACATATGTGTGTATGTGCGTGTGTGTTTATTTGTTCTGTACTAATTGACCAGTAACTCCTATATGTTTGAAGATTTATTACATATTCCTAGTTTGTACATATGATATAAATTATGAATCTCTGATTCATGGAAACACATTACATTTCATGGGTATTTCATCCTTGCAATTTGGAACATCCTTAATCTTTATGAGTAATATTATTCTCCCCTGTAATTTTGCAGTGCAATAAACACAGCATATCTTAGAATAGGAAATACATTTTAGAAAGTGTATATTTTTTTATTTAATGAGATCTTCTTTCTGTGATGTTTCAAACTTTTCTATCCGTAATTTATAGTCTGGAATTTATATTTTTATATTCGTTTTCATATGTAATAAATATAAATATTAAATTACAGATTGTTCCGTAACAATTTAAAAATCTATATATAAAAAAATTAATATTAGTTACACGTCTAACTAAAATATAAATATAGCTATATCTAAACTTATTCCTGGATGAAGCTTATAAAACTTTTAATTACTATAATTGATATAGCTGTTAGAAATCCTGTTCTGTGTCTAAAGCCCGTATGTAGAATCATTTTTGGCAAAATGTCACTGAGCTTAAATATGCAAAGCCAGTGGATATGGCAAACTTTGATTGGTTGTGTCTTCGGTGAATGTAATTGCCAGGAAAGAATTCAATACCTATTGTCAGGAAATTTGGAACGTGAGTGAATATTCGTCAGTACCAATTAGGATTCAAAACGAATACTCCAAGGTTCGGACAGTGACAGAGATTATCAGAGCTGTCGAAGAATATTACTCCAATAGAGTTTAGGTTTCTTTTCTACGTGTAGATAAATGCAGTGTCGAACGAATTTAGAGGAAATGACAAACGACCGAATCATATACTTTCACACACAGAAAACCTAAATTCACTGAAAATATATACGCTTGCTTAAGAATATGAATACTGCTCCAAAATAATTAATAAATAGTTCAGATATATCAATAAATGTGAGTAAACATTTATTAGATTTAAGAAGAAAATCCTGGCATATTTTGAAAGCAACAGCGTTGATTAAAATCGTATTTATTCATTAAAGAAAACATTCTCATATTTTTCTTTCAGTACAGCATATGTTATTTAAATCCTCAATTCTGTTATAAAGAAAAACAATATAAAGAAACATGTAACGATTCATTTTCCTGTGAGTTGTTAAATATCTTGCAACGTTATCAGACAAAGCAATTTGCATAAGATGAATTCATAGGGATTCTTAAGATAAATCAAAAACGTATGGAAGAATATTGCATCCCAACTGCATGATACTTAATACATCGCACTTCCAGCCTGTTCTTGGCGAGTTGTTTCTTTGAAATATCCACAAACTACTTCCTAACATCAAACAAGTCTCTTCTAATAAATCACGCAACAAAAAAAGATTAGGACACTTAGAGTTGTCTGTGTTTAACTCAAAATCGCAGTTGATAAATTCATTTAGAATTGCCGGCAAAGTTGTTGCTGTAACTCTCATTCCAAGCAGTGTCTAATATTGTCGTCTCACGGTCAGTTTTTAACGATTTCGATCGGAAACGTTAACTGATGTTTCATTTGTTAGTGTTGATGTAGAATCTTACTCTACTTAGGTATTAGGTTGGTGCAAAAATAATGACGTAATAATGTCGTTTTGTGACGTTACAAATACGTCACAAAACGAGATTGCTACGTCATTATTTTTGCACCAACGTAATAGCTCCATTGTTTGCCTTGTTTCTTTTTAATTCTCAATATTTTCCGGCATTATTTTCCGTTTTCTTCGGTCTATTCATGTTAAAGTCTTGATAGTATTATTCTTTGAAGCGTTATTAATAGATTGGTTTATATATATATATATATATATATATATATATATATATATATATATATATATATATATATATATATATGTGTGTGTGTGTGTGTGTGTGTGTGTGTGTTTGTTTTACAGTGCATAATGATTCATAATGATAAATTAAGAAGACACCTTTAAAATTCATCTCGGTTATAATTTATTTCATGGTGATTGTTATATTCATCTCTTCAGATGAAAAAATAGAAGAATAAATTAAAAAGCCATTTTAAGGAAATTTTTCTAGGTCAGTTTATTTTTGATATTAGCCCTGCATGTATTTCTTCTTTATTCCTTTTCTTTTCATTCTTTTTTCTTGTCTTAATTTTTAAACTATTTCTTATTATTTTTATTTTTTCTTCTTTTGTCTCTCTTTTTTATCAGTTCTCCTTTTTTATCCAGGTATATCTGTCTGTCAGGATTGATTCCATTTCTTTTAAGTTATTCGACATGAAGAGATGAATATAACAATATTCATGAAAAAAATTATAACCGGGATAGTTTTTAAGCTGTTTTCATAATTCACTTATATTGTAGGTCTGATGAATTGGTTCGTAATTACGATTCCAATGTAAAAAATTATAATCATGGAATATTAGTGTTTGAGTCTTTTATATTATATTCTTGTCTGGACATTGAGTTCTACCTGGATACAATCCTCTTGGGAATATATATATATATATATATATATATATATATATATATATATATATATATATATATATATATATATATATATATGTATATATAAGTATGTATCGATTCCCCATAAGTATGAACGTAGTTGTCACTCTGGTCGGGAATATGAAGCTATTTTAAAAATATATCGCCACTTAATGAATTTAAGAAAGGCAGCCAAGAATGTAGAGCCAATACTATCCTAGACGTTTTAGCTTCTACTACTTTTAGAAAGGAAATCAAAATGTACCTTCATTCGTTGAAATTTTTGCCAAAGAGCAAGTTACAGACAGAAAATATTTGGACTCTGGATAATTGTTAGGAACAGAAATAATTCCTTCGGGGTTCCTTATACTATGGACTTATCTTAGACATGAGTAATAAGATGACACCAAAATGGTTAATTGATGTGAGGTATAAATATCGAGTAAAACACAGGGTCGCGCAGAGTTGGAAAAAAAAAAAAACCCAGAGTTAACTCCTCCTTAATTGTCCAAATATTTCACTAGGGCACGCTCTCCCTACACTATATATATATATAGTGGGACAATTCTTGCTTCCTTCTCTTTTTACTTTGTATTTCAGCGGACACTTTTAAAAATGTGATATCACGTAAAAATTCGCGTTTCGCCCATTTGTGGGGAATGCAATGAAACACACATACACTTACGTACGAACATTTACCAAATTACAAACTCTTTACGTTCACAAACAAACATTAATTTTAATGTCTTTGTCACTTGTAAATTTTTGGTTTAATACATAAACATATATATATATATATATATATATATATATATATATATATATATATATATATATATATATATATATCGGTCATGTTTGTTTTATTTATAACTTCAGTTGGACTCCATTTGAGTACGCCATTTTCTTGTTGTTGGACTTTTCTCTATCAGGAATAAACCGCACGTGCTCTTAATTTAATGAGTCGTAAATATCCCCCTATCCTCTAAAAATAACCAACCTCCAATCTCCAAGGACGACTTGAGTTTAATTTTATCCCAATGCAATATCAGTCATTCTGTCACCGATTCTGTATATTTTAGCCCATGGATAATAGATGTATGCTTGTCACGGTATCAGTGACAACGACTAAATTGAACCGGAGTATTAGTAACTTATTCCCTGGTAAAATTCCTTCTGTGACAAGTCTCTGCGGGCAGATGAATCCATGTCGTGTGTAGATTAAAGCCATGAATGCGACCTGTAACAATGTTAATGTTCACGTTTCTGATGTTTATTTAACTATTTCTTTTGTAGTTGAAACATATTCCTATTGAAAATGTAATCTTTTTTATAGTAGGATATGTACAGCGTTTTTGATAATTACTACGCGTCAAGATTATATCAGTTTGTTCAAGTAAATTAATGCAAGGACCCTTTGTTTTTTGGAAGTACAAGAAAGTGGCTCCAGCCTATATTCATTTAATCAGTTAACTAAATGTGACGTATATAAACCCAATTATGCATTCTAGCAACATGACACTAGTCTCAATAATTTTGTCGTGGTCACAATTATTAATAATACCATGCATCAAATCTGATCGGGATACAAAAGTTACGAATCCAGTTGCTCGTAGCTACAACTTATTAGATAGTTGATTCTTATTATTTATTCAATTTATAATAATAATTAAAGTGACACTTATTTTAAGTATTGATTTATTATGTATTCCAGTAACCTATCTATCTAATGCTTCAAACATTTAAATTACCGAATAGCGCGTTTACTGTTAATGTAACAGTCACTCATTGCAAAAGCATATATAGAACGTCAAAGTTTCAAATGAGTACACCCAAGGGAAAGTGTTACTTTCCAAATTCGCGGCAAGATAAATTAACGCGGCTCACATGTTGCTTGAGAAGTTTATGATGTATTCTTCTAACCTATAAAAGACGCCATTTTTCATTAAAGCTGATGTGCATTTTTCTCAAGTAGCTAAAAAAGGGGGAAATAATTTTCTAACAAAATTGAGCTTCCAGTATACGGTCTGGAATAGGAAAGGATGAAAGAACATATGAATACGGAGTTATTTATATATTCCTGACGAAAAAAAACGGAACAATCTTTATTCGAAATGCCAGTGCCAGTTCCAATTCGAAATATGCCAAATGTTTTTTTCATAAATGCTGCTTAAGTTAATAACTTTTGTGATATGCAGTCTTTTATGTATATCTACCTGCATAGAAATGAATTATGTGAGCGTCATACACAGACACACGAAGAAAGAAACGAACACATACAATCATGAATATATAGATGGGAGGTGCTGAAAAGTTTGCGTTATCATTATGAGGCCCTTCAGAAATGATAAGTAGTCAAGGCTTGGAAAATAATTCGAACGTATAATTTCAAAATTCCATTTTGTTAATCTATCTATCTATCTATCTATCTATCTATCTATCTATCTATAAGACCAAAAGAACTGTCATTAAATCTGCACACACACACACACATATATATATATATATGTGTGTGTGTTGTGGATTCCGTGATGTAATCCGGTCTCCAATGAATGACAAACGCAGGAATGAAATATACCAAATAAATATATTGACATAATAATACAATTGGTAATATGGTTAGTAGATCCAGAAATGCAGTTAGTAGCAATAATAATATATATATACAGTCTGGGAAATTCAGTATCGATGTACGACTTCCTTCTGAGTCTACGTGCTCGCAACTGTGACTCCTATCAAGCGGTTACCTCGCACTCTAACTCTCTATATATACAGCACTTGAATTTATAACTAAAATGGCCAACATGTTATACGGTTTAAGAGGATAAGTTATGGATTTATATCTTTTCTAATATTATTAGCGATGAAGACAATGTAAAAAAATAACTGAACTCAAGGCCGAATAGATAGCTGAATTAGAGTCTTGTAGAGTAAAAAGGAAAAGGAATAATTTATATGGATATGTAGGGAAGATATCGGTTAAACATTGGCTTCAACATATCACCGATGAGATTTGAAGAGAATGAGAGTATTTTGTTACATCATGCGGCTTTTGTTCATGAAGTTTAGAAGTTACAAATAAGGAATTTAGTTCATCTGAAGAGTTTTTTTCTCAGAAATAGCAAAAAACTTGTCAAGGGAAAGAAATTATAGTGTGGAAAATAGTTAAATACTCACAAGTACCCAGGGACGTTTTGGGATTCTTTAGAAACTGGAAAGTGAAATCTGGAAAGTTCATTCCAATATCTCGTACCTGGTACCTGACTCCTGCTATCTTCTACGTTTGGACGACCCAGATAAGGCTGAAAATAAATAGCAGGAGTCAGGTACCAGGTACTAGAATCGTAGAATCTTCTCCAGCTTCTTTGAAATATACTAAATGTAATATGGCGTAGATGTAGTGTTGCAAACCAATGGAGATTTGCAGAGGGATATTTTTTTTAGTTTCTGTTCTTCAAGTTACTTTTATATCACAGCATTTCAATTTCAGAAGTTATTATACCTAATTTATTATATTTTCTGCAAAGTTTACAAATGGATCCCGTGTTGAGTATTTGGTTGTTTCTTAGTTCATAGTTAAATATGTTTATAAAATTGCCATTATTACCTGGAAGATGTATAGTTCATTTATACAATGTATTAAGTTTTTTGTCGTTCAAACAGTGTTGTTTTCAATGTCTGTAAGTCTATATAGAAATTTCCTTGTTCAGGCGTTCTAGTAGATTTTATTTTCCTGTGGATCACTTGTGCTTTCTTATTAAAAGTTTTGCATTGTCTTCCTTTATCTCAGGCTGCCTTCTCACAAGTTAATGTTTGAATTGGCATGTCGTCTCACTGTGATGACATGTTGGATAATTTATTTTAAAGCATGGATATTGATGCATTATTTTTCGTTCAAGTATATTTAGCTAAATTAGCTGTATTATATCTATTTAAATTTCAATCTTTTCAAATCCACGTGCACTCTCAACTATAAAAATGCATGCCTTAATTATTACAAAATAGCTATTATTTAAAAATAATAAACCATACAAACACGATTTCCTCAAACAAAAATATATTCTACAGTGAATTAAAAAAAATATTAAATAAAACTTTATTCATAAATATTATCCTAATTACAAAGTTGATGATCAAGTTAGACGAGCTATCAAAAATATTAACATAAATCAAAAAGAACACATTTCATCTGCAATTAAGTGTAAAAGTATCAAACTACTATGCCGTAATCAAATCCATTCTAATTATAAACAGGATGATTTTTTTTAAATCTCAGAAACAGCAACATATCCATCGATCCCAGTAAAAAATATAATAATATTTATATACGATAATAAATTTAATACAGACAACCTAGATGTTCAAAACAACTATTCTCCGTCAACTAGCATTTTATGAAAGACCAACATTTAAATGTCATTTAAGAAAATATATTAATAATATGTATGTCGGTTTTACTCAACGATGAAGAGTGTTACGTTTCAATAAAACAATCCGCAATTCAATCTCAGAGCATTTAAAGAAATATTCATATCCACATTCACAGTTTAGGCTGATATTAATTGAAAATACAACGGTACTCCACCCATTTAATAATAAGCAAAAACTAAAAATTCTAGCTCTTTATATAAGGGAATTGCGGCTAAAAATGAATAAAATCAA
>OZ010571.1:21516421-21523921 GCA_963932145.1 Acanthosepion lycidas
GTTAGTACGATGACACCACGACGACGTCTCCCCCTCCACTTCCATAACACCAATACGCGCAATCTACATAAAACCAAAATTTAAAAAAAAATAATCAGTTTGTCTGACGATCGCAAAAGCGTGAAACCCAGGGTCACAAACTCACATCTATCCAACCACATATGTTAGCTCTATCTCTGAAATTGAGCGCTTTCTATTAAGTAGCGCGCATATATTATATAAATAATTATACATATATATGTATATATATTTATTTATATTTATATACACACACTTTTTACACACATACACACACACACACACACAAATATATATATATATATATATATATATATATATATATATATATATATATTGCCCACATCTGATTTTCAACCTAGAACTAAAGATCTATTGATTGAGGAGCATAACCCCATCGATGGTACAAGACGTCATCTCTAAATTCGACTCTCATAGAACAAGTAGTGGTAACGGTATACGAGCTGTATTCTTAAAGTAATCTGCTCCTGAGGTAGCTTTATTTCTCGCCAAACTATATAACTATTGCTTCGCTGATTCTTGCTGTCCATCCAGTTGGAAGTCCTCATCTGTTATACTTGTTTTTAAGAAGTTTGGAGGCCATTAATACCCGTCTAACTACCGTCCTATCAGTCTCCTTCCACGCTTCGACAATGTCTGCGAGGATTTAATCAATGCGGAAGTGGTTAAGCACCGTACATCCCATGATCTACACTCTAAAAACAATATGATTTTCGCTTTGCCCAGTCTACAGCTGGTGTGTTTACGGCCTAACTGAATTTGTGTACCAAGATCTTGATAATAACGTCGAAGCTCGATCTGTGGCTCTAGATATCTCTGAAGCGTTTCATAGGGTTTGGTAAGCCGACCTTCTTCGTAAGCTTCAGGGATACGGTATTACATGAGGACTATTTGATTTAATCCAATCATTCATGTCAAACAGTTTACTGAAAGTCATTCTAAACGAGCTATCCTCGAGTTTCTTTCATACGAACTCTGGTGTCCTCCAAGGCTCTATCCTGGATCCTACACTGTTTCTGATCTTCCAGATGTCATCTGTTCTCAAGTACCCATCTACGCAGGAACACTACCATTTACTCCTCTCTCAATAGTAAATCCGTCATTCCTGACAAAGTTAAACTGGTAGTTGTTTTCGAAAAGGAACCCCAATCTATGGTTGACATGGGGCAGGAAATGGCTTGTAATTTTTAATGCCTCCAAAACGAAACTACTCCAATTTACCCACCATAGAGGAAGCGCCCTGTATCCAATCATAATGACTAATGCTCAACACCACTAGAATGAGGTGGAACAACTACATTGAATCAATAGATTCATCTATCGCACGGAAATTTGGTTCTCATTATCGCTCCAGATTATTCTGGTCTATGTCCATCCTTCAAATCTACTATTCGTCCTTGCATCGAATATTGTTGCCATGTCTAGTCTGGTGCTCCTGCTGTTCATCTCGAGGTTCTCGACAATATCCAAAGTCATATTTACCATTTGATAGGCTTTGACCTGTTATTTCGACTCCAGTCACTTTCCCAAAGACATAATGTGGCTTTCCTCTGTCTTTTTTAGAAATATTTTCATGGCAACTGCTCTGACGAGCTACATTCACTGGCACGCCATCTGCATGAATTTAAGCGTGGTACTAGGTTGGCATCTCGCTCTCACACTTTCACCTTCCAAAGAGTTAAAATCTAACCACATTTTCTACCACAAGAGCTTCTTCTGTCGCACTTACCGACAGTGTAACTCCCTTCCTCTTACTTGCTTCCCTGATAGCTATATTCTTCAAATATTCAAATTTAATATCAATCTGATGCCTTGATCTTGATCCCCGTATTTTTCTTTATCCTATCCTCAAAAATAGCTCTTTACTCTTACTCTCACTATCTGTAACCTCTTGCAAGCTAGTGACACTACTTGTTTGCGGGGAAATTCTTAACACACACACACACATATATGTATATATGTATATATATATATATATATATATATATATATATATATATATATATATATAATAGTAAAGAACAAGAACGCAAGCAAGGTTGTAATAATTCTTCAGAAAAACAAGAACATAATCATTAAACAACCTAACAAGGGATGAATTGGTTACTATTAAGAAGAGAGCAACTTACAAACTAGAAGCAGAAAATCAACACATCAAACAAGATTTCTATGATAAATCCCCTATGATAATACCAAATATTTAAACTCAAAATTCCGTGCTATGATTTAGATCATGTCATAGAGGCAGAAGTTAAAGATCTGCTTCCGAAAAGTGATAATACATTTATACGCTTTGCTATTACCAAATTAATTACAGACAAAACCGCCAATCTTTCAGTTGAGAACATTACCAGACATCCACACAAAATGTATTTTCAGATATAATTTCTTAAATGCAACAGACCGGTCAACCGACAGTTTCAAGTTTCGGCAGTCTGTGAGACCTCATTCTTAAACATTTTCTACGAAACTATTCCTAGTTAAATCAAAGACACAATTGATTTCTTAGAATTTGATATAAAATATACAGATTACCAAAAGGATTTAATCATTGTGGTGAGAGATGTGACATCACTATACATAAATATAAATACCCATTTAAAACTAATTCAAAAAAATATCAATCACGAAATTATCTTCTAATCTACAAAGCATAAGAAACAATCCAGAATTTCTATTTTTTATTAAAGTATTCACATATCTCTATCTATAAAAGGCAGGGTGCGCGCGCGCGTCTCTGTGTGTGTGTGTGTGTGTGTGTGTGTAACGAATGGACGGTCGCAATTTTTGACGGATTTGCTCAAAAATTTACATGCACATGCTCCAAGTTAGCGGGAAGGCGAAGGCCGACTTTGCATTTCCCAACTCCCATCGATAGTGGAAATAATCGATGTTTTTAATACTTCTACGGCAGTTTTCGTGTAGTTTGCGGCCATTTTCTACTGGCCAGAGTAGCTGGCTCTCACGAATAAGCAGGAAGATTCTATTGGCCAGCGTGAGAGCCAACAGCTGACTGACCCGAATGTTAACTAGCATGCTAGCATGCAAAAAAAAAATCGATTGCTGCATTCTTCAACGTTGGGAAAATTTAAATCTGCATGGCACTTTACTCCAATTGGATCATTCGCTTGCGTAAACTCAACGTTCATTCTGATTCCGCATAACTGGGTTGGGTGTGAAAAAAGTATTTGTCGTTAATATTCTTTTTTCATTCGGTTTCTCCAGTTAAGAGACCTTTTTTAAAGCTGATCGTTTTGTGTTCATTTTGTTTAGTTCTTTTTTCGTAAGAGATTCGCAGTGTGAGATAAACAAGAAGTAAAGCATGTAGCAACATCAGCACAGAAAAGAGCACTCCTTTAAAGGCAAGGAATAGCAAAAATATTTTAAGTTAAGTGATAGCGATTGCTGTATGATTCTTATGATTTTTTTAATCAAGCACGGGCAACGCCGTGTCATGCTGCTAGTCTTCTATAAAATAAATTCGAATCTCAGTGTGTCACTGAGTCACCCCCATTCAACTTTACTCCTTGAGGCAGTTGTTCAAAATATCTTTCCATTCTGGAATCAGATCAACTCCGTGAGCAAATTAAAAACATTTCAGGCCAGATCCAGATCGGCAATTATGATCTTTTGAATTCTCAAATTTTCATTACTGCTATTGTTTTCGGCGATTTTCTTAAATTATATTTGGCGATAATTTTTTTTATATAAATTGGAAATAAATTTGGCAATAATCGAAATTAATTGCGAAATCTAGCGAAAGTCACACATGAAATATAAAAAAAAATATATTTTGTAAGGAAAGTAAGGTCCTACGTACATCACTTTAAATAAAGTGGTGGTAGAAGAATTATTGTTGAACTTATAAAAGGTAAGCTTAAATATTAATATAATATTTAAATGCAGCGAAAAGGCGGTTTTTATGCTAGTACTGAAAATCTCTAATAGATAAAACGTGAACATATAAAAAAACATGTTTGGTGAAATCCCAATTAATGATTGGCGACAACGCCCAAATGTACACTAATAGTTTTATCTAAACTACAAAAATCGTTCATTTACCAGGGCAACTTAACAAGTAATAAAGTAAGATATCATGTTTGCGTGCATATTATCACCGATAGTATATTTCCTTCATCTGGCACGAACAAATTTATCCGGCGTCCTGACTTGAACTGAAAATTCAATACATGAATTTGTATCAGTTGGACAGATACCGAAATATTTCTTCATGTTTAATAACCATGAGAAAACGCTAAAAGATAACAACTTCAATTTGACTGTAATTACACATTTCAGCCAACTAGATCATAGAACTCAAAAGTTTGGGTGCGTGACTTTAGCGTGGCCATAAAAATGCCAAGAACAAAGCCGCTAACCCGATTCTATTTTTAAAAAAATTCATATACTCTACGTTTCACAACGAATTTAGGCATATGGTGTGCAAACAGTTTCCACAAAAGTCCATCCGCAAACCATCTACAAGCCCAATCGTAGAAAACAAATAGCGACAAAATCTAGACTAATATACCACATGCGCGAAAAAAGCATACTCCAAACGCTTCATTCAATTTCTCTTTGAGATAAGTCACACGCGTTTCCGAAATTCAGATTTTTCACATTTCTTTTCTCATTAGCAAAGTAATTGATCTAAAGACAGTATAATATAAAATAAATATTATTATATTAATTACATTATTTTTATTAAATCTTTATGTATCAAATTATTTTCCCAAGCCTCTCCGTGTGTGCGTGTGCATATATATATATATATATATATATATATATATATATATATATATATATATATATATATATATATATATATATATATCCAACAGCACAGTAGTTTTTACAACACAGCCCTGAAAAACAGCGGATACAAAAACTTTGACATAACCTATAGAAACGTTAGTACCAATAATAAGAGAAACAGGAAAAGAAAAATCATCTGGTATACCCCACCGTACAACCAAATGGTTAGGACCAAACTAGGCCATAAGTTCCTAGCTTTAATTGAAAAGCACTTTCCCACTAATAGCAAACTTAGCAACATCTTTAACAAAAACACATTGAAACTGAGTTACAGCTGCACTGAAAATATTGAAAGAATCATAAAAAGACACAATAAGAAAATCCTAGAAAAACACACATACCAAAACAGTAACAAAACACATAAACTAAAACTAGATAAAAATAACGAAAAATTATGCGATTGTAGAAACCCTAAAAACTGCCCGTTGGAAAATAAATGCCTCACAAAATCCGTGGTATACCAATGCACTATCTCATCCATTGAGAGCCCTAACACTGATAGGATATACATAGGATCAACAAAGAATAATTTTAAAATTAGATGGAGACAACACAAGAGCTCTTTCAACAATATTCAAAATAGAAATCAGACATCTCTATCCCAATATTTCTGGCATCTGAAGGAAACGAATAAAACACCAAAAGTAAAATGGAAAATAGTAAATAGAACAAGAACCTGTAGAACCTGGGATGACCCATGCCTCTTATGCTTACAGGAAAAACTACACATCATTAAATTCCTAAATAATGAAAAATTATTAAACCATAGGCAGGAATTAACGGTTTTTTGCCGACATCAACAGACTTTCGCATTAGGTAATTAGCATAAAAAAAAAAAAAAAAACATAGCTAAGTAAAATTCTAAAAAGCTCAGCCAAACCCTTAAATAGAAAAAACCCTTTTTGTCGTCGTCAAAAAAACAAAAAAAACAAACTGAAATTCAATGCAAAGCGATCTGTATATTAAACACCCACTTAAATAAACAAATAAATAAATAGATAATCAGATAGACAATAATAAAAGACAATTCTCCAGACACATAACGACTGTAGACGCGCCATAAAAATATCCTTCACTGGGAACCAACTAAAGGATGACCGTAAACATTAGCCTTGAAATAGATACCCTACCGAACCTTAGCAAAACCTCTCAGAGGATGATGAATCTACTGATAAGAATTAACTCCCTGACCACTTAAAGAATGAAAATAGTCTAGCCACTCCCACAATAACAAATTCTGTAAAAATACACGTAAACCGAGAGATAGCTTATTCCTAAAATTTCGCTTGAGGATGAAACGGGACTAAACACCTTAATCCAACTTAATTTTATTAATTATTTGGATGATTTCGGCATCTCGTTTTTGAAACATGAGAACTCTTATGTAGCGAAGGAATCATATTTTTAAACAAAAAATATTATTATAATATAAGCTCTACTTCTGTATGGAGCACTGTCTTCTTAAAAATAAAAACAAAAATACTAAGGAACCCCGGATTATGCACCCAACGTGTTCTTTTCTATTTTCTGCATACCTGCACAAGGATATATATATATATATATATATATATATATATATATATGTATGTATGTATATATATGTATATATATATATAGAGAGAGAGAGAGATAGATATATATGTATGTATATATATATATATATATATATGTATATATATATATATATATGTATATATATATAGTTAGATAGACATATATATCTATATATATTAGTATGTGTGTATGTAGAATTAATAGGCCTATTAATGAGATTTGCGCAATAAAATGCCAACGAAAGGATAACAAAATTGGTGATAAGTCTCATGATATATATATATATATATATATATATATATATATATATATATATATATATATGGTTGTATGTATGTATTGAAATATATACACACATACACACATATATATATATATATATATATATATATATATATATATATATATATATATATATATATATATGTATGTATGTATGTATATATGATATGATATGTATTTTTAAATGTACTGTTTATCACCTCTCTGTGGATCTTGGCAATGATCATCCTTCTTTGTACTTTGTAAACTGACGCTAAATAATCGCAAACAAGGAATTGTACCAAATAAAAAACGACACCATTTAAAGTCTGCCAAAATCAGCAACAACTGAAATGGAAAGCACATGTATTTTGAAGTGATATTCTTGGCATAAGATATTAACATTCCACACTCCTTCAAATAAAATTAAGAATTAAAACTACCACCAATACCGGAAAAGCAATACATATTACTGGACGTGATAAACCTATTTTCATAAACATCATTTGAAGGAAAACATTAAAATATACATAGATAGCAGTAATGGTTGATTATTCAATAAATGAATAATATTTTCTCGTTCGGGAAAGGTTAATATTAAAAGTAACATGGCCATTACTTTTGTATCATTAGATAAATCCGTGTTTTCTAATTTATTTACCACGTCTAGTTGATGCTACTTTTGTTTCATTCCTAAATCCATATTTCCTATTATAACTTGCTGATATTTTTACTTCCTCTTTTGTGATATTATCCCTATTCACTTTGTCCACATTTTTCCACAAACTATTCGCAGGTCACTATAACGCTAAATATACCGTTTTCTATGTG
>OZ010571.1:21526421-21588921 GCA_963932145.1 Acanthosepion lycidas
TATATATATATATATATATATATATATATATATATATATACAGTAGCGGCCATAATATAAGGAAGGGAAACAACAAAGACATAATATGTGTATTACTTAAAATGTAATGCATGATTAGCAATGAAATTTTAACTAAATTAATATTACGGTGTAATGCATAAATATTATACAAAGTTACAAAAAATTACATGATAGGTTTTTTTTTTAAATAGATTAAATGGAACAAAGGAAATAAGCTACTGGACAAAAGTTAAGGAACAATGTTAATAATTTGCATAAACTTTTAATTTACATTGTTAAAAGAACTCGATGGAGCATTTCAACAATAAGTAAAAGTTCATTTATCATTAGGTCTTTATTTTTAAACAATATGGTAAATTCTACATGGAAAACGCTCTGTTTTGAAGAAAAAAAAATCATTATCGCTAACTATCAAGAAAAAAGTCAATTTCAGAAATTTCTGATATTGTTCATAGGTCTAAAAGTGTCGTTCATCGTGTAATTAGCAGGTATGAAACAGATAAAACGTTAGGTGCAAACCAAAAACCAGCATACCTCCAAAAACATCGCAAAGAGAAGATCGAAGAATTGTTAGAATATCTACAAAAAACGTTTAGAATATGCTACATAAATTCCCCGTAAATTTAATGAAGAGACAGATAACAAGATCTGAAGGAAAACGCTTGCTCGCCGGTTAAAAAATGCAGGATTGCATGCCCGTATTCCAGCTTCGACGCCTCTCATTTCAAAGCGAAACCAAAGGGCACGCCTGAAGTATGCGAGAGAACATGTTGTTTGGACTGACGCACCGTGGGATACAGTTCATTTCAGTGACGTGTTTACTGTATTTGGTTCTGAGGGCAAAACTCACGTACACCATATAACAGGTGAAAGACTGTCTTCTCAATGTGTCAATAAAACCGTTAAGTTTGGTGGCGGCAGTGTGATGGTGTGGAGAATGATTTCATATGTAGGTGTTGGCCCTATCATCCGCGTACATAGCAATATCAATGCTGAGATTTACAAAAGGCTTCTTCAGCAGCATGTGGTACCAAGATTTCACCATAATC
Source organism: Acanthosepion lycidas (assembly GCA_963932145.1). NCBI lineage: Eukaryota > Metazoa > Mollusca > Cephalopoda > Sepiida > Sepiidae > Acanthosepion > Acanthosepion lycidas. Next base: position 21,527,492 of record OZ010571.1, read on the forward strand.
TTTATGAATCTTCTATTTTCGTGCAGGACAATGCACTTTGCCACAAGGCTCAGACGGTTATCGCTTTATTTGAAGAAGAAAGAATCACCCTAATGAAGTGGCAAAACCAGTTCCCCGACCTGAATCCAATAGAAAATGTTTGGAAGATAATTGGAGAAAGGGCTCAGAAAAGAAACCCGAAAAGCCAGAATGACCTATGGGGGTTATTGAAAGACGAATGGGAAGAAATTTCTGCTGATTTTTGCAAGAAATTAATTAGAACATGTGGTCGACGATGCAGAGAAGTCATGGGGATGTTTACCAAATATTAAATTTTGTTGATATTTTCCTCACGACCAAGTATTAACAACGTTCCTTAAATTTTGTCCAGTAGCTTATTTCCTTTGTTCAATTTAATCTTTATTTTTAAAAAAATATTATTTAAATTTTTGTAACTTTGTATAATATTTATGCATTACACCCTAATCTTTATTCGGTAAAAATTTCATAGCTGATCATGCATTATTTTTAAGTAATACACATATTTATATCTTTGTTGTTTCCCTTCCTTATATCATGGTAGCTACTGTATATATATATATATATATATATATATATATATATATATATATATAGATAGATAGATAGATAGATAGATAGATAGATAGATACATAGACAGAAATAGATATACATATATATATATATATATATATATATATATATATATATATATATATACAAACCAAAACACAGCAGACCTTCTACAGAACGCCTAACCTCATTAGACAACCCAGACTACCTAGATTAGCCCGTGGTAGACAATCAACAGCAAACACACTCAACCTTCATAAAAACTGAATAAGCCCCCAACCAGGACACCTGGAATTGGGTATAGCATCCCTAATAGGAGATATGATGCAAGCTTTCGAGCTTTTACGAAAGAACTTCGCCATGCTTGCAAATTCAAACTTGAGCCATACGGGCGAGTTATAAATTTAAGTAACAATAAATTTTCACTCAACACATTCAGGGTATTAAATAAAGGACTAAGCTTTTGCCCTATTCCCCCAAAGTTGATAAAGGCACCTTTGTAAAGAACCTGGTATCCTTCTTCAGAAGAGTACGGTTAAAATCCCACTACGGGGACACACCTTCCATACATTGATACATTAAAAGAGAAGGATACTGCCTACACCCCACAAAACACAGACATTACTATACAGACATTTGTACTAACCTTAGCAAATGACATAGAAAAAAATAGCACGTAAGCTGCCACGTGACAATATTATTGAATGGAAACGTATAGACCTCGACACGGTGACACAGTAAGATGACCTAATCATAACACAGGCTGAAAAGGGAGCCCCACAGTGATCTGGGGAATCGAAGAATACATTAAAGAGGCCAACAAACAACTAGCCGACACCTATAAAAGCTTACCTACAGATCCCCTCCCCGAATACCAAAAAGAATTAACTAGCTTACTAAACATAATGCTTCGCAACAATCTAATCGACAAAGAAACATGGACAACACCTAAACCCACAAACATTACACCTGCTCGTTCCTAAAATACACAAAGGCAAAAACCCAGGAAGGCTGGTCATTTCATCGTTCAAATGCCACACGACAAAAATTCTCAAATACGTCGACCATTACATACAACCCCTAGCTAAGGAAGTAAAATAATACATCAGAGACACAACAGATTTACTGAACAAAATTAATCACATACAAACAGTTCCAGAGAATGATATTCTAGTGACTATGGACGTTAGGTCACTCTATTCCAACATTAAACATAGCGAAGGGCTAACCGCCCTTCAGGAAGCACTTAGTAAAAGAAGAAAACAAGACCCCCCAGAGTAGTCAACATAAAACTCATGGAACATGTCCTTACATTGAATACTTTTAACTTCAATGGAGCACACTACATTCAAATAAGAGGTTGTGCCATGGGCACCATTGCAGCTCCATCGTCTGCTACAATATTGATATGGAAAATTTGAGGAGACCCATGTCTATCCCCTCATTGGTAGCGACTGTGTATTCTATGCAAGATATATCGATGATATATTCTTTGTATACACAGGCAGGGGTGACAAACTTAACCAATTCCTTATTACCCTAGACACAGGGTACAACTAAATTAAGTTTGACTATGAAAAATCCACAACATCAGTAACATTTTTAGACACCCGCATTTACATAAATGAAAACAGAAAACTAAAAACGACACTACACACTAAAATCACCGACACACACAACTATCTACACTTTAAAGTTTCCCACTCTGAAAACTTCAAAGCGAACCTTCCCTATTCCCAAGCACTTAGACTCGGAAGGATATGTTCCAAAAATGAAGAATTAATTAAACACTTTGAAAATCTGGAGCATCAATTCACAACACGTGACTATAAACAACAACTAATCAAGGAACAAATAAATAAAGCAATTTCCACACCTTGAGAAGACACGCTAATGTGCAAGATTAAAAATAAATCTAGCCGCATTCTTCTAGTAACCACTTTCAACCCCACTCTGCCTCCACTAACCCAAATAATCAAAAGTCGCTTGGAAATAATACATCTCAAACCAGACCCCGCAAAAATTGTTTAAGGATCCCGGCCTTCTAGCATCTCGTAGACCTAAGAACCTAAAAGAAATCATGGGTAGTAACCACATTTCAGGGGACAAGGTAATCCGTAATAATCTGACAAAAAAAAACAACAGGAATTTCCCAACCATGTAACAACAAAAGAAATTTATGTTGTAACCATATTATACACACGAATTCATTCACTAGCTCAGTCGCTAAATCTTCTTTCAAAATCAATCAAGATTCTAACTGTAGGAGTCATAACATAATTTACCTCCTAGAATGCACATTATGCCAGAAGCAATATGTAGGAAAATCTGAATGGCCCTTTCACTACAGAATTAATAATTATCTCAATCTAATTAAGTCGACTCCCAATGATAAATCATTACCTGTAGAACAACATTTCCGCCTAGAAAAACACGATTTCAAAACCCATGCCAAATTCACTATAATTGAGAGAATAGAAAAGTTCAGAGCAGATAACATCAGAAAGATTTTAGAGTTCCATGAAAATAAATGGATACAACGTTTAAAAACACACTATCCAGCCGGGCTAAACCATAAATTTAACAATATTGATAGTATTAATATATAACCCTACAAATCAAAAAATATCCACATTTCTAACCCACACAAGACTGACATGCTTACGGAGGTGTTGAGGCCTCACAATTATACACACACTCACACGAATATACACACTTACACACATCATACTCACTCACTCCCTAATGAGCTAAATGATAACACACACCCACAGCAATATACACGCTTACACATATCATACTCACTCACTCCCTAAGAACCAAATAATACACACACACACATCCCCTCTCCAGGAACCAATAAAACTATCAAACTGTCCAGGGAAATTCAGAGCAATATAGCTCCATCCAGCTCTTATCTCAAATAACAACTTAAAAGAGACTGCTTGACCAACACAAGAAATGTTAAAAGATTCATTTTAAAAAGATAAAAACATGAAAACTACAGACAAAAGAAACATTCATTTCTGTAGTTCACTGCTAGCAGCAAGCAGAAATATTTCTTCGCCTGATGATGGCCTTTTTGGCCGAAACTAGTCGAGGATTCTAAATGAAATAATAATAATAAAAAAAACGAAAGAATATTAATCTACGACCCAGTGTGTCTGAAGATTTATTTTTTTTATATTTTTTATTGTTCAATATATATATATATATATATATATATATATATATATATATATATATATATATATATATATATATATATGCGTGTGTGTGTCCGTGTTTGTGTATGTATTCTTGTCATGAACTGGTGGTCAAGGAATATATTTTCAAAATCTTGTTCTTTTCCATAAATTTTCATTACTCGTGTTCATTGTTCTGTATTAAAACTCTTGCTTTAATTGCCATCTGTATTATTTGTTGTTTTATATCTATGTATGCTTATTCTCTGGTCGCAGCAACTAACAATGTGCTTGCAGTTCCTTTAAAAGTAATCCTACTTCATAATAAACCTCCCAAAGGAAAACATTCGACTATGGAGCCACCTATCAAACTGTTTCAGCGCAGAGAAAGGGAGAAATTCAGAAGAGAATGCTCAAATATCATGGTTAAACTACTACCAGACATCAAGTGACTTGAATAATTATTATTAGGTATAATGACGCCGTTTCAGTGGTACTATCGGAATTTTTTCCAAAATTTTAGTGTTAATCAGTTTATGACACGCATGACATATGACGTGGCATATATCAATAAATAGATCAGTTTTCATTATCAAATACAAGGAAGAAGAATTTCCATTTATATTAAGAATTATTTAAAACAATGTGGTTATAAGGCAAATTCTACACACTTTTCAATTCATATCTACCGAGTTTTAGTAGATATACCTGAAAAATGTTTAAATTGAGAAATAGAATAAACTTATATAAGTTTTACACCATATTGACTTAATTCTCTGTCTCTATGTCTCTGTCTTGTTGAAAATTTGTCATGGCAAATTAAAACAATTAACATTTCAGATAATCACTAATAAATGGTAATAGATAACATATTAAAGTAGAATTTGCACATTAAGTTAAACGGTAATATACCAAAAATGTATACAATGCATTAAAATATTATCGAAACTGGAAATACATTTTCAGAAATTGAAGGCATCACTTTGTAAGTATTAGGCTTTCTATTCAGACATATGTGAACTAGTGAGACAACGATTACAGAACTTTGACGTGTCCATAAACTGATTTTCTAAACGTAGCTTAGATGTGGCACAAGTGAATATAGAACTCACTGATCAGTCGTAAATGTTCAAGCGTGAAAAGCTTACTAACATTTACACCATGTAGAAGTAATTATATTTTCTCATAAAATTATCATAAATATGTTTTATCAATGTGGTCAGTAAATGTTATTTTCATATCAGTGCTTTCATATTCAAACGTACATGACTTTTTGAGAAGTCTTTCGTTAAATTATCGGGTATTGAGCTAAAAAAGATTTCTTGGAGAAAAAAATATGCATTAGTTTTTCGTCGAAATTCACTCATTTTAATTATTCATTTCCTTGTGCTGTGATCTTAAATTAAAATATAGCCGTTCTGATGAAAATCAAACGAAAATTAAAATGAAAATAATATTAGCAAAAGATGTGTGAACATGGTTTAATTCTTAATAAACTTCAAGATAATATCAAATTCATCTGGAATTATTTTTAACCAGAATAGTTCTGATTTTTTCAAAATAAATATTTTATTACTTCAATTTCTCTTTCAGAGTTTTCATTTTTTTAATTGATAACTGTTAACGCTGTTCTTCCCTCTTGTAATTTTATTCCTGATAAATAATTTAACATAATTTTACATGCAGAATAATAATTGTCATATCCCCTTCCGTGTTATACATGTAATAAAAGGTAATTTATAACAGATATATGGATGAAAATATATGATCTGTATTTTATAAATCAAATTTAACAATGGCGATCGTTCTATATGAAATCATATTTTTTATTCTGATAGATCCCAAAATATGGATGTCTTAATTTTTTTAAATTTAGACCCGGTTTCTGTGTCACTGCAGTGAAGAACTCAAAAAATTTCTTTATTATTACAAGTGCTACATTGATGGATATGGCATTTAGTAGACGAACATGCATATAGATAGATACATAGATATGAACTAATTAACATGGGGAAATTATTTATCTATCTATCCATCTATCCATCCATCTCTCTCTCTCTCTCTCTCTCTCTCTCTCTTTTCAATCGGACGTCTAGCCAAAGAGATGAGCTCTGATAGAGCAAAAGCGGCTTGTATGTCGATGATTATATATATATACATGCACACATACACATACACACACACACACACACACACATATATATATATATATATATATATATATATATATATATATATATATATATATATATATGTATAGATAGATAGATAGATAGATAGTTAGATCTGTGCATGGTTGTGCATAATATAAGTAAATATATACGAACATACATATATAGAAGAATCTCTCTATCTGTGTGTATATATATATATATATATGTATATATATATATATATATATATATATTTATATATATATATATATATATATATATATATATATATATATATATATATATACACGCACATACGGAAATATATATGATCTATGATATGATATGTTATATATATATATATATATATATATATATATATATATATATATATATATATATATATATATTCGAAAAAATGCAAATAGTATCTACATGTCATACCAAAGCGTTTTCTATTATACTTTTAGATATTATCAACGATGATTTTATTTGTTTATTTTAACTTTTGTGTGGATAGTTTTATCTATCTATCTATCTATCTATCTATCTATCTATCTATCTATTTATCTATCAATCTATCTATCTATCCATATATATATATATATATATATATATATATATATATATATATATATATATATGCGTTCTTGTTCCCACTGAGATATACTGAAAATTCACTCATAATCATAATTGCCATTGTTTACAAAAATGTCTGTGAGGTTTTCAATATTTCCTTTTCCCGATCGGACTTCTCGTGTATTACTATTTTGAGTTCTTCTAAATAAAATTATTTCTAAATTAATCATGCTCCCGTTTTGAAACATTCTCGTAATTGCTCATTAACTGTTTCAAATGTGGAAAGGCAATTAAGACTTGATATCTGAATATTAGACCAAGTGCGCTTATTAATTGGAAGCTACTTCTGATTGTTATGAACAGACATTCTTATTTATATTATCTTAAATTCTTGTTATGGCAAAGCTAAATGATAGGAAATGAATGTTGCGCCTGATTTACGTTTTAGAAACCACTTTCGGTTTATTCATTCTATAGCTTTTGGCTTGATTCTGTTTCGTTACGAAGCCATAAAGAATTCGTTCGCTAAAACCAGTTTTGAACTGAAATAAAATCCATAAAAATCTGTGTGAAACTCAGCAAATAGGAGGTAGAAGCATGAAAGGAACGGAGGAATAATTGCGATTTAGGCTTTGATTGAGTGAATGCAAAAAGTGAAATGGAAGCATAGAGTAAAGCAAAACTGAAACGGAACAAGGCGGGAATATCAAGAGAAATGATTGAAAATCTAGGTGAGTAATTAAAGCAAGGCAACCCAAATGACTTGTAACGTTAAGAGAAAGGAAATTTAAAAAAAAAAAAAGGTGTAAAGGGAATAAAGAAATTAAGAATAATATGAAAGAGAAATTTTACAAATGAGGTTTCACGAAATATAGAATGATGGAATTCAAAAAATAAATGAACTAATGATAGAATTATTAATAGATTATTCATTATGCATGAAAGGAGCGTGAAAATTATAGAAAAGGGAACGGACGAATAAGAATAAAAGAGAATTCTGATAAATTGAAAATGTATATGAAAAATGAAAAAGGGAAGCAATAAAAAGAAGGCAAGACGTGACGCAAGATCATGGAAATCTGCAGAATAAAAAAAAAAAAAGATAATTAGGAAATGCCAGAACAAATCAGAAACATTTGGTATCACTTATTTATTCCAATAAACAAACAACTCACTATCCCCTAGGATAAGTATTAGGTCGGCGCAAAAGTAATTTCGTTTTCTCACATAATAACATATGTGAGAAAATGACATTATTTTTGCACCAACCTAATACATACAATTTCAAGGCAGAAAATCATATACAAATTCGAGGTAGAAAAATATACACACACTCGTGCTAGCCTCTTAGAAATCATGGTGTTAAATGCATTTCCTTTAATATTTTTAACATCATATCTCAATGTTGACTGTATTTGTTTCTCTTCATATTCAACCAATTTTGTCCATTAGTCTAAACATTTTATAACAATAATAAAGGAAAAAGTTATTTTCGCATTAATGACTATAAAAACAGGTGTTCTAAAATTTAAAATAAACAGACTAAAATATGATTTTTTTTCACATACAGATTTACTAGCTCAGGTCTCCTTCATAGATAGTAAACAATTTTCAACATGATCACAAACGTATATACTACAGAGAAAGTGATAGAGACAAAGAGAGGCGTGTATATTTTTATAGATTCAATTTTAAAAATTAGAGAAATACTTAAATAAAGTGAACAATTAATATTAGTTCTTTGATAACAGAAGGTGAATAACAAAAGGACAGGGAATATTTTGTATGAGCAGAGATCATTAGATATAATATATGTAGTGACTATATTAATTTACACACGTGATTCATTTAAAAATCGTTTCCCATGAAACACAGAAATTACGATAATCAGATAGGAATTTCTCTTCCTTAAGCAGATCAAAAAATATGACTATTATTGGAAGGGTTCCTTCGATTGGCTGAAACATTTTCCAATAAAATCCATGCATGCATTAATTATATTTGTGTGAAAGCTGAATATAGTGCTGAAGATTTTAGTTAAGTTGTTAAAAAATTATTAAACTCTGCTGAACCTCAGCATATCATGAAAAAATTATGATGTTGGAATGTTTCACTGATAAACTCAAAATGAAACAAACTTTCCAACTTTTAGATTAATTTAAAATTACTGATTAAAGCTGCGTGGAAAATTAACACAAAGGCATTTCTCGCAATGAAACAACGATTAACTTTCATTTTATTCTATCTGATGTTTTCCCTCAATATATAGACGATCATTGTCCCCAAAACTTGGCCTCAGTAAATTTGTCTTTTTTCTCTCCTAATCTATGGTCTGCTAACTATTTATAAAATCCGCTGATTTTCCCTGTCCTTTCTACCTTCAATATGTTCTATGCCTGACACATTCTCTACGCTTTATTTCCTTGATATGTGCCCCTGTGTTATCATTTGTTTCTTTCGGATTCCAAGTACAAGCATAATTTTGTTTCCATTTTCATTAAAACTTCCTTGTTGCTCGTATTTTTTTTCAATGGTATTCTCAGAATCCTTCTGTAGAACATCATTTTACCCTCAAGTCTCTTCTTCATCTGTGTTGAGATTTTTTCGCATTCACTGCCATATAGGAGGACCGATATTACATAAAATTTCAGTATTCTAAATGTTTCTAAAAAATCTCTTTCTGTTTCTTGATACTTTACGTATATTTGGATGATTTCCGTATTCCAATACCTCTTCGGGTTTCGCTTAAGCATATCCTTTCCTCTTTTAAAATTTATTTTAAAATTTATTTAACATTTTGTACTTCATATATTTTGGTTTCTCCGTACTGTACTTTGCATTTTAGCCTTTTCCTTTTGCGAAGAACCATATACTATGTCTTCTTACTATTAATGTGTAGTCCTGTCTGCTTACATACATTTTGTTCTTTCTATATATATTCCTGTAGTTTACTTTCCATGTTTTAAATTAGAACGGTGTTTTTGCGGATCTGATTTTAAGATTTTGGTCGACATTTAGGATATCTAATTCTCTCAGAGCGTAAGTCCGTGAGAAGAGACATCCTTATCTTACGCAACTAGTATTTTCGTATTTAATATCTTTCAAAAGTGAAGATATTTTTTTCTGAAATTTGATCGATCAGCGGAGACGTTCCATTTATGGAGAAGAGGGATGTTTATGCTCAGCTCAGAAAATCTCAGTATAGCAAGAGAGTCCTAACGGATCAAATAGTCCCAGCATAACTTACTAAGGAAAATAGTTTTTTTTATTTCTTGGAATATAATGCTTATCGGTGTATAAGACGCATTTCAAGACAAATATTAAGAGAATCCTACAGTTGTATATGAATTATTTCATTGAATAAGATTTCAGTCTGTTTTTTGTTTTTTTTTAAATTAGTATATAATTTTCTAAACTCCATACCTTAGAAATCTGAATAAAAATGTTAACAAACAATAAACTATAATGGAATTAACTAATTTGTAGCGTTAAGTAGAAGGAGCAAATCCACTGCAAGAAAAGAACGAATTGTAAACTACTGACTTTTTTGATTAACTAGCATTCTGTAGGTCAAAAGGCGTTTCTCTATACGCTGAAACTCCCTGCTATTATTAAAGGATATTTTTCAAACGGTTCATGTCGTTTTTTTATGAAATTCATTTTATTAGGTTGTTGCAAAAATAATGTCGTTTTCTCACATGTGTTACTTTTATATATGATTTCTGAATTAATTCGTTGATATATATATAGCCATGTTATATATCATTTTGAAGCGCCTTTTTCGCTCTATCGAATCGTGTTATTCATTACCGTTCTCAATCTCTTCATTCATTTTTTGCAGGCTTTTCGACAGCATGGACAAAATTCACATCCGCACGATGTTCTTGTTCCAGTTCAAACTCGGCCGAAAAGCTGCCGAGACAGCTCGTGATATCAATCATGTGTTTGACCCAGCAACAACTAACGAACGTGTGGCACAACGGTGGTTCGAGAAATTTCGCAATGGTGACGAGAGCCTCGAAGATGAAGACGGTCGCGGCCGGCCGACTGCGGTTGATAACGAACATTTGAAAGCCTTAATTGAAGCCGATCCTCGCAAAACCACACGAGGTCGACCACTCAACAGTCGTTCGCCATTTAAAGCAAATAGGGAAGTCAAAAATGCTGGATAAATGGGTGAACGATAATAAAAAAAAAAGTCAAACAACGACATTATTTTTTCACCAACCTAATATTATGTTTTAAATTTATCAAATTATCTTTTGATAAATAATGATCGACAGGGTGGTACCTTAAGAGGGTTTGACTACATTTGTTACTATCTCCCTTGATAGTAGCGTTAACAAATCTTTTTAAGTTATTATTATGTTTGCACTCGGGAAGAGACAATTTATGCAATAATTTTGACAGATTGTGTGATTATATTTAATTAAGCGTTATCTCAAATAAAAAGAAATAACCAACATTCTACCAGATATAAAATTTAAAGTATGCTTCTTAAAATACTTTGACATGTAAGACCATGGCAGTCTAAATGCACGTAACTTTCTTGAGTGAATTAGTCAGCTATTATGAAAGGCATTAATGCAAATAATTTGATAAGTTACAGCATAATTTTTTCCGAGTCTTGACACTAAATAAATAGAATTCGTACCAATGAGAGTTGATTGCGAGAAATCTAACAATTGTGGATTTATCGCACTCCATCTTTCTTCATTGACTGCTTTGAAAAATAATTTCATTGAGAACGTGTGCAGCTACACATTTAAATAATTATAGCGAATGTGCGTTTTCAATGTTGACTATGAATAACAACACGTACACACCAAATCTCAAATTGTTAGGCCTGTGTAAGCGTAATGAAGAAACATATATTGATGGAGTAAAACAATTATGAGGATTTGGCAAACGGAGTTCAAGTTAGAGGCCATACTGATGACAACTCCTCGGCATAAATAAACTTGTCGAAAAGCATGTCTGCATATCTTCTTCTAATCTCAGCTACCGGTTAAAAAAACAAGGTAGCGTGGATATCTAGTCTAGCTTAACGGTCAGTCTACTAAAATGATCACTCCGAATTCATAACCACGGCGAAGGAAAAGGAATCTATTCCACTATGTTTTTATTTTAGTCATTAATTTTAAAATAATAAAGTAAAAAGTACCTTTATATAGCGGTAATATTTTATATTAAAAAGTTACATAATTCTCAACATATATATATATATATATATATATATATATATGTGTGTGTGTGTGTGTGTGTGTGTGTGTGTGTGTGTGTGTGTATGTGTAAGTTGTATGTGTGTAGGTGCCTGTCTGGAGATGATGGGTAAATTTGTTGCGCTAGCTTTATTATTAACTATCTACTTGTAAGTAAATACATGCGTATATGTATTTGAGTATAACTTCTTATTTATAAACAAGCAGACTAGTCCATGTCTACCGGACTAGATTGTCAGAAGAAAATTAATATCTGGTAAGTAATACAAACATCATAGTTTTTTTTCTTGGGTGACTAACTTTTAGCAATTTGTACCATTACCGTTTCAACCCCGGATGTCATAGAAAAAAGATGTATAATGATTCCAGTTACATATATATATATATATATATATATATATATATATATATATATATATATATATATATATATATAAGCCAATCCTCATCGTATGCATGAATTCCACTTGACGTCAAGTGTGAGAATAAGGCCAAATTGTTGCTGAAGCCACGCGTCATCTCCAATTAATCATGACTGTAGGGGCTCGATCAGCAATGATGGAATGTAGCTAGTTTGGTTTTCAAAACATTGAATGTAAACAGTCACCTCCCCCCCAACTCAGAATTTAGTGATAGATCGGATGTCAGTCGTCATTTTCTGATCATCAAGAGTGTTAGAGGTGTACCTTTATATAACCTTATCACTAGCACAGATGTTCACAAATGATTTAAGTTTTATTCGTAGGCATATCATTGATGGAAAGCTCCAAAAAGTGTTATTTCAAGAAGAGACCCCAAGTGAACGCCGGTATTGACCACCAAGGCTTCGGATTATTCGCCGTTAATAACGAGCTTTAGGTACCTTAGGATGCACATTAAAACTGAAAAGACCCTTCCAGTGATTCCATATGAGGAAAGCTTGAGCAGTAAAACTGTGTGTCTCACATTGTGAAATTCCTTCGCAATATGTAATGTTCTGGCCTCTGTGGTATATTTGTCATTAAGAGCCTGACTAAATCTGTGAATAATGGTATGTAGGACATCAGCAGTGGATCAGGCCTCTCCAAACAAGTACTACTCTTCGCTCAAGCGGTTGTAATTATCTAGGTTCTCGACGATATTTTTGTTGATTATGTCCTGAAAATGCGTACTGATAATAGTGAGGAGACTAATGGATCTATATTGGGAGGAGGATGATAACTAGACGCTTTCTTGAAGACTGGACATATGTTTGATACTTTCCACAGATGTGGGAACGAAAACTCCCTCAAACACCGGCTAAATATATTGGCTAGTATGTAGGATGATTCCAAGTTTAATATTCGTAAGGACAACCACAGGTATTTTGTATGGATCAAGGTATAATTGACTTTCTGATTTTGCATTATAATTGCAGATTGCATTTGTTATAATAAATCCAAAAACTTTAATAAAATATGTATTATATAATACTATATATTACTATATAATCTATTTATATTTATTATATAATACTATATATTACTATATAATGTACGTATTTTTCCTCTTTCTAACTCAGATTGTTCATGTTTTTAACAGTTTTTTTCATATCTATCTCAATTTCCTTGTGTATATTTGTATCCATTTTTACCATTTTGTTCGTTACTACCTATTTATCTATTTGTCTATCTTTCCCTCGTATGTTTTACTTTTATATCTTTCTATCGCTGTACATATGGCTTTTTATATCCAATACTTTATGGTATCTGGAAAATTAATCTTTTGAAGAAAAAAAGAATTAGCAAGAGAAAATCAAGTGGCGCGCGTACAAAATGTCTTGAAGAATTAATGTTTCTTCTGCCTTAAAGATATCAAATCAACAGCCATTTGGAATAAAATATACGTACGTTTTACTTTCACTTAAATATTAAAGAGTTTTTTTTCTTTCTATTTGTGTTTTTACTCCCACTGAGAAGACTTAAATAATTATTATTTGCTGTTATATTATCTAGTTCAATGTAAATGTTATTTTTTGTCTTTTTGATCTTACATTGCATATTTATCTTGTGTGGAGTAAAAACTTCACATAAATTATAAACATTTAGCTACTATTTCAAGTGTATGTCACTTTCGACTGCACTCAACTTATTTACGAAGGAAAGACGTATAATCGTAAGTAAATGTACCGAATGAATTTTTCCCGCACCAAAATGTGTCCATAACGCATTAGGGACGTAGGGGCATCACATTTACTGAAGGCATAGAAGCAGTGCACTGTCTTGGGCAAAATACTTTGAATTCAACGTTTTCCTTCACTTACACTGTTTGCCAAAAAAGTACACTCTGCACTGCTATTAAGTTATTCGAAATATAATTTCCTATGTTTTAATAAAATTTTAAATATACTCTAATATATTTTATAAAAGTTTCACAAAAATATATTATTAATTCCTAATGACTAACGTGTCCTCTTTGTTAATTTTATGCTAAATTCGTTCTGCGTTTTACTTCAAACATTTTATAGGCTTTATATAGAACATGAAAAATGTAGAGATATGTAGTGGCGTTTTGCATATAGGAAAGCTTGTTCACACTTAATTTAAAACTACTGCCAACATTAACAAATCATGCGGTGAGGGATCGACCTATGATCTGGCAGGTTGCGTTGATTTCTGATGTTCCCTTCGTCTACAATTTAAAATCATCTTCTGAAAAGACCATTCAGACAAATCTTACGTCAAAATATCAGATAGGTTTCCGGTAATATGGTTGCAGCACTTAAACAATAGCGGATCATCTCAGGAAAATTGGCAAAGGTGAGGAAACTCATTAAATCTGATCTACATTGCATCAGTGAAAATAAAAACATTTCGTAGTGTTTTCGGCACTACGAAATAGTAACTTTGGATGAGGAAGGAATCCTTTGTGACTATCGTAAACGGGCAACACAATGGCTTCATCATGACGAAGAATCCAAACACTTTCCCTCCCAAACCGAAATTGCTCCAAAGAAGATTATGATGAAAGTCTGGCTACCCACCATGGGCCTTATCAATTATAGATTTCTGGAATCTAATCGGAGTATCACCGCCGACATTTTCTACCAGTAACTGGATGAAATGTACATTCTCTTAAGCAAAATGCTACCAGCACTTCTTAATCAGTCAGTTCCTAATCTGTTCCAAGACAATTCTCTGCAATATGTTGCTATTATGACACTTCAGAACCTCAACATCTTTGGATAGGAAACTTAGCCCTATCCACCATATCATTTTAATCCTTTTGAGTTTTAAGCCAAAAATATTCTATGGGAACGAACATGCGAAAAATACATTCAAATCTTTCCTGGTGCCTAAACTATTAAAGTTTTATCGTAACGGCATAATTTTTAACTAGAATTTTCCCTACAATCTAATATATACCCTTAATTACACGGAGAAGATACATATTCTTTCATTTCCCAATGGCTTCTGCAAATAAGGCAATATAACAGACTCGACTTGATTTTGATCATGACTCCGATTTCACATACCGAACTCTTATTAATTACCCCACGAATAGGCTTTGGAATGAGTGTAATCACACGCGCAACTTTCAGTATGCATGAATATAATGCATGTGAATATTGTATAAATATGCTCGTATTAAATATAACCAGCTGGACTCTAACGTACCAAAAGATATGAGATACTTTCATATAAATTTGCACGTGCTCATACAATTTAATGTCAAGAAAATACCCTAACCTATATCTGTTGTTCTTTGATAGCTGTAGAGTAAAAGTGATCACAGGCCTCTGGTAAAGGCGATGTGAATTATTCCAGTGCGTAAAAAAGGTGTATTGTGGTTTTCATAATGGAGAGACATTCTATTTGTGACTTTGGGAAACATTTGGCATGACTCAAGATAAAGTATTACTTGCGTATCAGAAATACACGAGCAAAAGCATTAATAATCACAGGGTACTTTTTACTCTTAACCAAGTTTGTATGAATCGAAATGTATATGATATTAGATAAGTATCAGTTTCTGAAATTGTATATCAATTCCATGCATGAGGTCCGTGATGAGTATCCATCAAGGTGACGCTGCTAACATGACACCAGTTGCAACGTCTAATCAGTGCTACTGACACCAATAATTGGACTCTTCTGGTCTGGCATAATGTAGCATGGTTAGAATAGCCAGTGATGTGGTTGTTATGGTTATGTGCAAGGCTGAAAGTAATACTAAATTCATTTGGGGGTTGATCACGTGTCAACATTTGTGAGCGGGGTTTCGATTAAATATGTTACTGAACGCTATCTACTACGTTTCAAATCTTAGTGACAATTTGCATTCATTCATGGCCTCTACGGGATAGAAGAAAATGATTATTGCAATAGAAGGACGCAACTTTGTAGTATAAGTTTGTTACAAAGAGTTACCAAACATTCTGATTTGAATTACATGTAAATGAATATCTGTTGTTCTAAGAGAATTTGATTTGTGAGGAACACAGTATTCTGTGCTCATTCAAAAAACATTCCAAATTAGATTTTTTTGCACTGAGTTTACACAAAGATTGAGAGAGATCATGCACATGAGCATATTGATATGGACGACCACCTGCTAGAAACCAGATGCAGTTGTGCAACTTCCGTGGATGTTAGAGGATACATACAAGCTGTAAATAAGTGACTTAGCTGCATTTTGGACGTGAACACACTGGGGAACATTACAGGAAGATATAAAAGCACTCGTAATAAAACAAAAAGTGAAAGGTATTTTTTTACAGTAACGTGAGAAGAAGAATGCGGCTCATGAGGAAACCACAAACCTTCTCGTCGATATTAAAGGACGATGTCCGTAGTTATATAAGCAATAATGGGGTATTTCAAACAGTCTTCATATTAGTCAATAAAACGATGAATATTATACGATGTTATCGGACCCAAGTTATCGAGAATTAATTGGAGGAGCTTTCTGGAGATATTTGAGGAATCGTCAGGCTGACGAATTTCACTGGTAACACCGAGTGAAACACATGTTGAGGATGTATATTTGCCAGCCTGTGACAAAACTTGCGAATATCAGTTAAATTTTAAGATTGTACATATGAAGCAATACCACCGCTGAATGCCGTTTTTTTGCCGGGATAAAGATTTCTCTGCATCCTAGCAGGAATCTTATTGTTGGAGTCATCTTGAATATCATTGGCTGATCTTCCTCCAAGAACAGAATCGCTAGAGTAATATTCACATAACTCAATAGTTTCTGCTACAATTTCTAAACTAGATAAGCACAAGGATTGACGATTCTACAGTATCCTAAAGAAATGTGCTGTAGAACCTTCCATTTCTCTCCAAGATTTATATTGTATTCATCACTACTTCTTGCTTTCCACCTTGTTAGAAGCCCCCACCCCTGTAGTTCTTGTCTGGGGAAGTTTCTGACTCCTACATTTATCGCACTATTAAAATCTTATAAACTTTTGGCAAAGTGCTAGTAGCTTTAACATATGCTGAATCGGTTCAGCATCTTACTTCTCACGGCCCACTTTCTCATAAACAGTATCAAGTTTTCCGATGTGTCAATTTTCATCACTGAATTTGTCTATCAATCATTAGATAGGAAGTGTAAATCTCAGGCTTTGGCTCCATATATTTCAAAGGTATTCAACAGAGTTTTAGCAGTCTGGTCTTCTACACAAGGGTCAAAACAAATATTTCCAAATCACTTCATATTAATGCGGGGCTCCCGAGGGCTCTATCTTTGGATCTAAGCTGTTGCTGATAGTCATCAACGGCCTTGCAGATGTAATCATTTCCCAGTTAAGTATTTATTAATATGACGCCAAAATATATCTGTCTTCATAGCAAGTCCAAGAAGTGCGACAAAGTCAATCTAGCAACTGTTCTTGGAAATGATTTCCTGTTAGTGGTTAAATGGGGTAATTAATTATTTGTAATTTTAACGTCCCCAAAGCGTCTTAAATTTAATCAAAATAAATTACCTATTCTCTCTTGTATCAGCAATCCTGATGCAAACTACTAGAAGAGTAAATTATTGTCTCTTCTTTGGTTCACGTTTTCTACTGACATGAAATGAAGTAATTTTATTCAATCAATTGCTAGGTTTCATGAAATAAAGTATAGTTCAATGTGTTGTGCCAAATGCTTTTGCTAGTCATAATACATTTTAACAATTAAAAGATCCTGCGTTAGTGTATCTGGTTTTATACTATATATCTTGAGATTTTTA
Source organism: Acanthosepion lycidas (assembly GCA_963932145.1). Taxonomy (NCBI): domain Eukaryota; kingdom Metazoa; phylum Mollusca; class Cephalopoda; order Sepiida; family Sepiidae; genus Acanthosepion; species Acanthosepion lycidas. The sequence continues at coordinate 21,545,406 of OZ010571.1, forward strand.
CAAAATTCAAAGAATATAATCGATTCTGAGCTGAAGTCTCTATTTCTGTCACATTCCCACTGACCTACCGTAGCTTCCATTTGTCTTTCCTGCAAATGACTTCATGGAAACTTTACTACTTCATGCCTCGATTTCATGTATTCAAGCGTACTACTAGATTGGCAAAATGGTTTGACTCTTTTTACTGTAGAAATAACAGGACGCAACAGTATTTTCCATTCAAATTGCTTCCTTGGCACTTACAATCTTGAAAAATTAAATGAAATACGAGTCCCTATATTCTGTCTTCCTGAATCCTGTTCCTCTATTATCCTAACTAATCAAGTCGCCATACAATCTATTCGTTCTCATTCACTACTCGAATTCACTGACACCCTGGTGCCATTATTGCCTTATTTGCTGGAAATAATAATTAGAATAAAGTCAGAATACATTTTTTGTGAATCATTGTATTTTAATTGCGTTCAGTTTATCAAGAAATGAATAATTACATGAGAAATTATTTTATTCCCATCATTTTCGTAGCATATTGTAAAGCGTAAACAAAAGTATGTCTGACTTAATATGTCCAAACGCGCGTGTGCACAAAATCCTAAAATAAGTATGTGTTAACATTATATCAAATCTTAATAAATTTTGAATCACAGACATTTAAATAGCACGGAGCACGTTTATTGAAAGAAGTAATATTTATCAAAACGTTTCCTTTTACTTAAAAGATTATATCTTAGAGGATATTAAATTATTTCCAGAAGTGTTATGTATTGAATTGAATGTTAATTATATAGATCTTCTATAATACTTAGTGAATTAATTCATTTCATGTCGACACATAGGAATATTCGTTTACATACATACATACACACACACACACACACACACACATATATATATATATATATATATATATATATATATATATATATATATATATATATTAATTCCAATATTATGTATATATATATTTTTTATGTGCTGTGTAACTTCAGGACGTGGTGACTATGGATCAACGTAAGATCCAATTCCTTGTATCTCTTTCAAAGTTTGTACATTTTTCAAGACTACAATATTAATTTCCGCCATCCATTCACACATGCTCGTCAGAAAAACGTCAGAAAAACGACTTAAATTTGTCCCCTAATAGTTTTGCATTCTGCATGTCCTCTGATTGTCAGATTTTTTGCCCTAATAACTATTTAAATGCCCAAGACTTTTAGCTGTCTAAATATATTCTAAGTATAAATGTCGTTTTTGTTACTCTTTTCCTTAAGTCTAAGTATCCGTCTACAAAAACCACAGCATATATTAATTATTATACATGCTTTATTCGGACCACACACACACACACACACACACACACACACACACACACACACACATATATATATATATATATATATATATATATATATATATATATATATATATATATATATATATGGGGTGGGGTGTATATGATGAAGAAATTTATACAAGAATTAATAATCAAATCACTTCGCTTAATGAGATATTAAATTACTACCAGTTCCTTGAATAATACGATCCCTATATTTGAGAAATACATGGATGTGAAAATTGCATCCGACTATGACAATTTGAAATTGTCAAATGTATCTGACAATATAAGGATCGTATTTTTCAAGGAATTGATAGTAAGTTAATAAAACATTAAGTCCGATCAATTTATTTTCCGAGAGAGAGAGTGAGAGAGAGAGAGGGAGAGAGAGAGAGGGAGAGAGAGAGGGAGAGAGAGAGGGAGAGAGAGAAAAACTGATTTACCACAGCTCTTCAGTGTCGCTAGACGTCCGAATACTTCAACCCGGTATCAAAACTCAACCGAATTGGCACCCTAACCCTAAACCGTCGGTGCACGGTAGAGAGAAAAGGATATATCTTTCAAAAAGTTTCTTCAAACCTTCCGTAAAGAAGGTTTGCATTTGCTCACGTAGCCGCCTTTGCATCGCATTCTTCTCTGGGCAATGAAAACGCACTAATTTTACGGTACCGCAAGTCATTTTGCACTATAGCTTTAGCAGGTCATGTTCATGTCCAACATGGCCGGCATAGGTGTTGGCCCGATTCGGCGACCCGTATGTATTCTTTCAATTGCAATTTTAATCGGCGACCAGATTGTCTTTCGCTCCTTATATTGCCCACCGCGATTTATAGCGTTCTATCCACTCACACACGTTTCCTGAATGTTAGCTCCATACTGCGCCAACATCCGGATTTTTGCAGATTTTATTTCCTATAGGCACAAGTTCGGTTCGACACGTTGTTTATCGTGGATGAGCGCCCATACTTTTCATCGCGTTGGTTCCTGACAGTAGACTTGAATGAATAATGTTGAGTGATATTTGATGATAATCATCAGATGTAGGGTCGGGCGCCAGTCTATCACTCTTGATTTTAGTGCGTAATTTCTAGAATATACTTTCTAGTTTGTCCTCGTGTGTGTCTGTGTGCTCGCGCACACAAACACACACACACACACACACACACACACACACACACACATATATATATATATATATATATATATATATATATATATATATATATATAGTCATCCACAGACAAACTGTTTCGCTGTACCACAGCTCATCATTGTGGCTAGACGTCCGGTTGCCTCTAGCTAGGATCGAAACTCGGCTGAACTGGTGTCAGTCGGAGATTTTACCCTTAAGCCTGCCAGGGAAGAATGTGATTTTGTGTATTTATTTTTAGATAAACGCAGTGACTGAGATAACTCGATTAGATTTCCCGAAAAATCATTTTTTATATATATATATATATATATATATATAATCAAAACGAATATTCGTACATGCATCAAATCAATTTTGAATATTGTTATCCATTTAGCAGAATCTCATACCCGTATGTCATCAGTTTTTAATATGTTAATTAACAACGCAAAATGGAATATAAAACTCATTTTTCATAACACTAGTTTAAATACAACATATTTGAGAGACGAATTATGTATATCAATGATCCTAACCAACCAAATAACTACCCACCAATTTTTAAATGTAATTTGGGAACCCCCCTCTTTCTCTCTTTCGCTCTCAATCTCTCTATGAATCTTAACTGTATTTGACCTAGGGTTATTTTTATTGCAAATTTTTCGCATATATTACAAAATAAACATTATGCTTATTCTACCCCTTTTTGAATATGTTGATTATTGAAGTTTTGTAAGATAGATCTAAATGCACTAATCGTTCGGATTGGGCACATACACACGATCAACTTCCGCCTTCGTATGGTGCATACGGTGGTCTATTAGAATCAGTCTCATTTTGTTGTCCATTCGCTTAATGACAGCTATGGTTCAGTTAAGGATATTGAAACTGTATTGCACCACCACGACAGCTACCGTGTTTATGGCTGTTTTTTTTTTATTAAATTCAGCTCGTTATTCAATACCAGACACCCACGCATTTCTTCAGCTTATTTTTCATCATCATCATCATCATCATCATCATCATCATCATCATCATCATCATCATCATCATCATCATCATCTTCTTCTTCTTCTTCTTCTTCTTCTTCTTCTTCTCCTTCTTCTTCTTCGTCTTCTTCTTCTTCTTCTTCTTCTTCTTCTTATTATTATTATTATTATTATTATTATTATTATTATTATTTCCTTTGCTTTCTGCTGTATACTCATTTCTACGCGTGTTTCTACCAGTGACCTGTGGTTAGGAATACAATCATAACATTTTCCATTTAACAGTTTTGAAAAAAAAAAAAAACAAAAAAAAAAACAAACAAACAATAAAACCATATTTTATATTAATAAAGTCCTTCGTAACGTGTGCTTGGTAATTTCTAGTTAGCAAGAATTGGCCTTGTACATCAAGAATAATATTAATTTTGTGGGTGCGAGTGATCTACTCCACAAAACTTGATAACTATCACTCTCATTGAGGTCGTAAATTATTATTATTATTATTATTATTATTATTATTATTATTATTATTATTATATAAATCATGTCTGTCACCTTCATTTCTACAGATAAATTATTTTTTCCCTCAAGGTCGAGATTGTTCATCTTATTTCATATCTAATCAGTAATCATAAGCAACAGTAAAAGTCCACTATGTGCCATCTGTATGCCTTCTTGTTTACTAATGTTTAGATTCGGGGATCAATTTGATAATGATTTCTTGATATTACAATCAGGACGCAATCTACCAGGAAAAAAACATTCATTTCGCAATTCATCGGTGTTATAAACATAGAAGTGCATTCCATTCTATTTCTCCTTTTTCGCTCTCTCAGACTTTTGTGATGTCAGCGAACGCATTTTTCTAATGTCAATGAATACTCGTGACACTTTCGTAATGCTCGTTATAGTAGAGACTTTGTAATCGTAGATACATCTATAGAGACGCCGATGAGCAATACTGATGTCAAAAGACTTCGAATAATACTCGCATTAATAGTACTTGCTCGATAATAGTCGCTCGAAAAGTAACCACCCAATAGTGATCCGTATAGTGATACGTATATTGATCCGAATAAAGAAATAGTATAGTGAATAGTATAGAGAATAACGATCCGCATAGAATAGAAATGGAGATCAATTAGACCCGCACGCTAATTCACACACACACACACACACACACACACATATATATATATATATATATATATATATATATATATATATATATATATATATATATATCCTTTACGATTACGTGATCTACTTATTCAAATGGGATCGCCTTTCTTTGATCTCTGGTGATCTTGGTTCAAAATCCCGGGTCGGCAGCGTCACTTTATTCCTATATAACACCCACACACATTTATGTATGCATGTGTTTATGTATGTATACATGTATGTGTGCGCGCGTTTGTGTATGTGTGTGTGTGGTCAATGGTTGATTAAAATTCCTGAAAAGTGACCAAATTACAGAAGATAATATTTTATAATCGTTTCTTCGCAAGTTTACAGCACACAACATTTCCACACACAGAAGCGCGTCCGCGCCTACTTTTATAAAATAAGAACAGGCATAGATATTTTCAGTACAAACAAATAGCATTCAAGCATGAAGCATTTTCAGTACCAAGTCTTAATAAATGTGTGCCTGATAGCGAACATTTTCTTCCATGAATATTTAATTGACGCACCGCTCTTCATTAATGAATCGAGTAATATTGGCTACTGTCGTTTGTTTACATGCGTCATTTCCTTTTCACTCTGCCGTGCGCTGATAATTTTGGGGTAGAATCTCCGATTGATGTCAAATCGGTAGCGTTTCGATCCTGGCTTGTAGCAACCGGATGTCGAGACACACTAATGAGCTGTGATAGAGCGAAACATGCTTATATGTGGATGACTATATATATATATATATATATATATATATATATATATATATATATATATATATATATATATATATATATATATATATATATATGTGTGTGTGGGGGGGGTGTTTGTGTGTGTGTGTGTTTTTGCGTATAGTTAACTTCCAAGATGATTTCTGTGAACAAGACAGTTTCGTATCAAATGTCAATTGGAAAAAAAATCTTAGATTTTTTCCGACGCGTTTCGTCTTCCGACTTTTTCAAGACAAAAATGAAATCGAAATGTTTTTGTTGTTATAGTTACATTAAAAATCCAAATTTAAAAAGATAGACGCTTGGGTCTAAGACTTTTTTTTCCTGGTTAATGTAAGTTACCTTTATAGTAAGGGATTTATTTTTACATGTCGACGATATAGTTAAATTCCCAAATGAATTCTGTGGACAAGACAGGTTGGTATCAAATGACAATTGGAAAAAATCTTAGTATATACATATATATATATATATTTATGTCGGGTGTGTGTATGTGTCTGTATGTGTACTCTGGAATGTGTGTGCGTGTAAATGAACAAAACAATAAGTAAAATATAGACTGTTCTTTCATAAGGAGTTTCCACACTCATTGTGTACAAAATGCCAATCGCTCCTTGCAAGTAAAAACGAATATTACAAACATTACTTTATACAGCATCGCGACTACAAACCGAGTGAGCGTTACCTTTCAGATCGACTCCTTCGTAAATGCAAACAATGAAAGAAAAATAAGCATTAAGTAATAGTGTCTACCATAGAAAATTGCCTTCAAAGTTTTCAGGACAAAGTCGCTGCAAGTGTTCTTTAAATGAAAGAGTGATAGCGTCTACTAATTCATCAAATGAGGTTCAGTGAATAATGTTAGGTAATTGACTTGTATGGGCAAAGTGCTTGAGTCAACCGCTGAAGGTCAAGCCATTGTCCAGTTCAACTCGCTGAGCTTTCATATGTAGACTCATAAGGTTTCCACTCATAAATCTATGATTCAATTATCGGCATTGTCTCAATATATGTGAGTTATGCGATTGTCTTATTTACCTGCTGACTTCAATTTGACATAATTATTATTATGATCAATAGTAAGAATATTCATTGCAAATGGCGGATAATAATAATAATAATAATAATAATAATAATAATAATAATAATAATAATAATAATAATAATAATAATGCGTTGAGAATGGAAATAAACCATGGCACAACCATATTAAGGAGTAAATAGAAGTTGAAATTTTTAAAGGAATTTCCTATTCTATTCTTTTCTTATATTTCATTTTCCTTGTTTTCATTAGTGTTTCTATATCACTCGAAGCCACGAGTTAAATTTATTCATTAGTTACTTAGAGCAAGAACCCTTATTTTCGTCAATATCTAGTGCTATATACCTATATATCCTTCTCTAGACTGACTTTAAATGATGAGATTTCTTTTTTCATATACTAGTTGTTATTTGGGCTTTTAAAGCCTTCTTTGCTTTTCTAATAGCCGCTAGTTCTTTTTACACATCCCGCATTGTTTCAGTATTAATTTAGTAATAACGGAATACAATATGCAAATATAAGCATGTTTATATACGTAAAATCGTTGAAATCTTCAATATAGTTAGTATTTTATAATATGATGTTAATTATGCAAAATCTGTATGAGTATCTCTGTGTAATATGAATATTTATCGTAAGATTTTTAAAAATATATCTGTAAAAATAAAACATATAATCGCATATTCATAGTGAATGATATATATAAAATCTCCTTAGGCAGAAACTTGGATCTGATTTCGTTGTTCTGCAAATATTTATCGTATATGATCTTCACTCATAGCCCGAATCTGATTGAAATTTCTGTTTTGTAGGTCAACTAAAGAATGATATTTTGCTCAGTAACATTTTGTTGTGAAGGACAGTAAAATAAACGGAAAAGTGGTGAATTGCCAAAGTGTTATGTTTTTTATTCAATATATATATATATATATATATATATATATATATAAGATTCTCGTTTATAAACTGATTAAATCTGTGAGCAGAGTTACAATTTTTTCCCATCTAGCTAAATAATTATATATCTTCTCAATTGTATGTAGATACAATAAAAACATATTTTAAAGCTTAATATATTTTAGTGATTGTGTTATTGTTCCATGTATGTCATGGGTCAATTTAATCTTGAATATGTATCAAAGGGAAAAGTACTAGATGAATGAAAACATTAACTGTAAACATTTTTAAATAAATGAATGGGTTTTCTACTAGTTTCATGAGGAAAATAATATGAAACAATTTAAAACACTCCATGCGATATATTTAAAATATGGACAACTGATATGAAAGTGCAAGCACAAATACAAATAAAAACGCACGATCGTCTATCTATCTATCTATCTATCTATCTATCTATCTATCTATCTATCTATCTATCTATCTATCAGTCTGTCTCTCTCTCCCTCTCTCTCTCTCTCTCTCTATCTGTATATATATATATATATATATATATATATATATATATATATATATATAAATATATATATATATGTATATATATATATATACATATATCTGTCTATATATATATATGTCGATATATACATATATATGAATACATATATATATATATATATATAGAGAGAGAGAGACTTATATGTATGTATATACATGTGTGTGTATATATATATATATATATATATATATTATAGATATATTATTATATATGTATGCGTCTATATTATAGACACATACATATATGTGTCTATAATATATATATATATATATATATATATATATATATATATATATATGTGTGTGTGTGTGTGTGTGTGTCTGTGTCTGTTTTTAAACAGACGATAAGGAAGATTTAATTAATTTTCCAACATTCGAAATTACAATGTTTAAACAAGTTAGAATTCATAATATCTTTTCGATAGTTGTACTGTTTTGGACCACAGTAAAAAGTGAGGAATTCAAACTTTTAAGGTTGAATAATAATAATAATAATAATAATAATAATAATAATAATAATAATAATAAGAAGAAGAAGAAGAAGAAGAAGAAGAAGAATGGTCATGTGGAAAACAACAGTGTGCCTAAATCCCACCAGAGGAACTGCCAACTCCAACCACCTACATATTTGACGTGGAATCTTTGAAGCCTTCTATTGTTGTCTGTCCTTAACCCCCTTACGCGCTAATTGAACAATAATAGCTCTCGTTACAAACAAAACAAGAAATATTCAATCAACTACTATACGTGGATGAAATTGAACTCTTTCCAAAGACGACAATGTGTTGAAGAATCTCCACAATACTGTAAAATATTTCATTGACAGCATAGGTATGAATTTTGGATTAGATAAATGTTCAAAAATAGCATTCAAGAAATGTAGAATTACAGAAAGAAATTCAATAGAATCGCAAATATTAGGAAACTGGTACCGGAAGAATCATAGAAGTACCTAGGAATTATACAAGAAGATGGAATACAGCATACCCAAATGAAGAAGTTAAGAAAGGGAATACCATAGGGTGTGCGTCTCGTAATGAATAACGAGTTGAATTTAAAAAAAAAAAACAACAGAATATCAGCCATAAACACCTTGGATATCCCTGTGGGGCAATACAGTTTCAACATTCTTAACTGAACCATAGATTACATTAAGCGAATGGACGCCAAAACGAGAAAGATTCTCTTCTGCCACCGCATGCATCATCCTAAAGATGATGTTGATCTTCTGTATATGCCTAGATGCAAAGGAGACAGAGGATTATTTCAAACAGAAATGTCTTACAAACTACAACAAATTGTCTTCAAATATACATGGAAACTACAGGAAACTGGATGTTGATCTCTGACAAAAACATGAAAGTATTAAGCGAATTAATTCAGTAATAAATGAAGCCAACAAGTTCAAAATGGATTTAACACTGGGTGAAGCAATACAAGTAAAGCACAATACGCAGACTGAAGCTGCAAAATACTTTAAAAAAGAAAGCAAATGCAAATGCAACCGGGAAGATACAGAAATATTAGCAAGATAAATCTCGTCACAGTCAATACTCTGGCAAAGAAGCTGATGTAGACAAACACCGTAACCATCAATGGCTACGTAGTGCAGGGTTAAACGCTGAAACCAAAGTTTGTTTGTTTTTTTGCTGCACAGGGCCAATGCTTGATAAATAGAAATTATCAAGTACACACACTGAATATTTGTTAATTCTAAATGCAGATTCTGGGATGAATATCCTGTCACAACTGATCATATTGTATCATGTTGCATAGTACTGAAACCCACTGAATATAAATCGCGACATGATATATTGAGCCAATATATGCACTGGAAAATCAGCAACTTCTACGGAAAGAAAACTGAAAGAAATTGGTATACGCACCACTCAGACCCCTTTTATGGTGATATGAACTCTAACAATTTCATGGGACTTAACAATACACACAGGCAGAACAATAAAATCTAATCGCCCAGTCATTGGGATTAGAGAGCTCGATGACAAAATGTGCCTCCTTATTGATATGGCAGTCACTGTAGGGTTCAATGTATCGCTGAAGATCTTCAAAAACCTATAAAAATAAAAAGACCTTGAAATCGAAATCTCTGAAATGTGGCACGTGAGAACATCAACAATTCAAGTTGTAGTAGAGCCCTGGGATTGATTGGAAAATATTCCAGTTGACTCATTGAACGCATGCCAATGCCTTAAAGAAATACAAAAAATTGCTCACACAATTACAGCTCACATTTTACGAAGATCTTTATCGAGGTAAAATATGTGTGATTTTTTAATTGCTCAGTGGTAATATCGTGATGCTATTTCTAAACTTATGTCTCTTCTCGGGACCCGGAAAGTAATGAGTTCTCACCAGAAATCAAAGGAATAAAATAAAGAAAGTAATAATGATAATATGAAAAAAACAAAAAAACGATACTTCTATTTAACAATTGTAAATTCATATTCATTCATTGGGCTTCGTATTTAATAAACTGGTTGAATTTTCTGAAGGTCAAATAATAGCAAGTCTAGAAAATTCCACGAATTTTCTAGGTATTCTATACTTATACTATCTTGCAGGTGGATTCCAAATCTAATCTGATATTCAATTATTTCAAATACTCTGAAAGTCTCTTCTATAATGACTCACAGCTTCAGCCAAAATATCAGCAAACCTTTCTCGATTGTACATTTACCGAAGTATACTAGTCAAATTTCACGAAATACATTCGAGCAAATTGAACGCAATTGCCATGGTCGGAATTCCCAATCAGTCTGCAATTTCCATTTTCAATGCTGATAACATTAAGACCACGTAAAAGTCAATGGTAAGGAGTATATAAAAGTAGATTAGAAAACTATACATTTATATAATGGAGGGTCAATTAAAAATATAACTTATGAATTCATATTGTTGAATATCTAATGTGTGGGTGCTTATTCTTTGAGAAATACTTCGACTAAGTTTCAAATAACGAATCTTCCTATACTACTTCTATAGACATAAAAATGTAGTACCACCTGAACTGGAATGTATGCATGAAGAACGAACCAGACACAGTCACCCAAAATAACGATGTAACTATTCTCTGGGGCATACCAATTGAAACTGACAGGGAAATAAATTCCAATAGATCTGATATTATAATAAGAAACTAGACATTCAGGAAGTGTATACTTATTAACATAGCATTACCATCTGAGAGAAACAACTCCATGAAAATTATCGAGAAATTGTCCAATGGACATCGAGATTAACAGTATGGGGAATAAAGACTGAGGATGTACAATAGTAATCGGAGGTCTGGGCACCGTATGAAAAGAAATGAACAATATTACTAACAGTGTCCCAGGTAACATCAACATACAGTTTGCCAAGAAGGTCGGCCTTCTAGGGATATCCCATATAATACCAATTAAATGGCAATTCTCTTATAGGGTCTAAGATCCATAGTTTGGACCCCACTGCTACAGAATACAAATCAGGGAACATAACGTACACAAGCGATAATGATAATAAATAAGTGTACTTATGTATGTAACGTGTCATATAGATGTTGTTTTTTTAATAATTTTATATTAGCGATAAATTCACTATGATACATGTAGTTACTTAGCGCAAACAAATCGGGAAATAATTATAAAGAGAGATCCTAATGAAAGAAGAGAAATTAGTTCAACTGTAGATAATAATTGACATTACATTTATGAAGATCAAAGTTTTCTGAAAAGAAATGAGTCGGAATAAATTTCTGCAAGCAAGAAGTGCAAGAGAAGAAACTCTAAGCGTAGAACTTTAATCCTAGTAAATTCAATTGTAAAATTTAGCTGCCAATCTTATACTCCGCATAAATTCTTAATATCGATGAACCAAGGAGAAAATCTTATCAGAATAATTATCATGATAATATTTATAGAAAAGACGGTGGGAAAATGATTGAATCCGTGATAACGTGTCAGGACCTGTAAGATTACATATTCTTGATTGGATGTTATCATAAAACAGTAAATACACAGCAGATGCACTAGACCTGATGTTACTGCAATAGCTAATGCATGGACGAATGGTAGATTTATAAATGTGTAACATATTTTAATCTTCAGTACCACATATACAACTGTCAATTACCTGATCAGAATTTTTTCATCATGATCCCCAGGGGACGACGTACTGCGCACGTTTGCTCATGATCTGGTTTTGAGATCATTGTTTTCTATATTTAAATGATTAGCGAGAAAATTGTCTTTGCAGTCACATCTATATATTATATATTAATCAAGAACCCTCTGAGTGGAATAATTTACATGATCTGAATTCTTTTTTCTAACTGACGAAGGCTTGCAAGTATATGCGCTGTATCTATCAAAACATCAGATATTGCGCATATTTGAGAGTAATGCATATGCCTGTAATAGACATCAGACAATTTGACGTTTGTCATAATGGTTATCGAAAATATTTAACCCAGTGTTATATTGTTATTTCTTTCACGCAATACTACTACTATTAATAATAATACTACTAGTGGTAGTAGTAGTAGTAGAACGAATATTGGAAATTCGTGAATTAATTTTGGGAATAATTGAAAAACCAAAAAAAATCCATTAACAATTCTAAGTCATTAGCCATAACACCACCCGGACATCCAATCATCCACCAGCTATTATTACCAAGCGGTCATCCATCCAAATATATAACAGGAGCTGGTGTTGAGACGACTGATTTCTATATTTGAAAGAGTAGAGTTTGCAGTAACGTCTATATATTTGGGAATGCTCTCAAACAAGAACCGTCTGAGCGGTATAATTTATATGATCTGATTTTTTCTAAGGGAGACTAGCAAGGATATGTGCAGTATCTATCAAAACACATCAGATATTGCGCATATTCAACACTTAATACATGTGCCTGGTAGAGAAATCAGGTAAGTTGTCATATTTGTTATAATGGTCATCTAACATTTGTAACCCAAAGTTCTTTTTTTCATTTCTGTTACACAATACTACTACTACTAAGACCACCACTACTAATACTACTACTACTACTACTTCTACAAAGAAGAAGAAGAAGAAGAAGAAGAAGAAGAAGAAGAAGAAGAAGAATGTTTAGATTAGTTGGAAATTCGTAAATTAATTTTGGGAATAAATAAAAAAATCAACAAAAATCAATCAACAATTCTGAGCCCATTACACCACCCACAGATCCAAACATACACGACCTATTATTACCAAGCTGTCACCCATCTAGTTATATACCAGGCTCAACGTTGCTTACCGGAATTGGTGTTTCAAAATAATTTGGTCGTAAGCCCAGAATGTTTTTATATCATCATCAGTGTCATTTATGTTTCCCTTCTTTAATTCTCCTTTTTTTTATATTCCACAGCTTTTCTATTTCATCCGTTGTACAGTTGATTTTATGTATTCCCTTATTATTATTATTATTATTATTATTATTATTATTATTATTATTATTATTATTATTATTAATTTCTCTTGTTATTTCTCATGTTGAATTATATTTGTCACTGCCTATTATGACATCTAGGTTATTTTCGTTATTTCAAAAACATGGAATCTATTTAGCTTTTTTTTATTTCCTACTGAATTTTGAGATTCATCGTTTTAGGATAAGTTTCCTTTATAAGAATAATTTTTCTTCTCTCAAATCTATAGTATGACAAGACTCTGTAATTTATCAATCTATGGATGCCTCTTATATTACACTTTTTACGATTTTTAATTCCATAAATTTATTCGCTTGTTCATCAAATATGAAATAACTTAGATTTGTTATTCACAATTTAGGATTTTCACAAATCCTTTCACACCTTCTTAAATTTTAAAACAAAGATATTCATTATTGCTATTTGTTCTCTAACTGAAAAGAAAACTAACATTTCTCCTTTCGCAATTACCTCATCGGCACCAGTTCTCCCTTTTTCTTTGTGATGCAGTTATATTGATTTGGACGACCGAAGTGACGCCATTTAATTCATATTCGTTTATATTTCTATTGCTGTAAAATAACTTAAATTTTCTCACTTAGAATAAAGACAAATCGTTTAGATCATTAAATCCATATCGGCGATCTTAAATTAGATTACATTAATGCATAGCTTTAAGCTATCCTTTTGAAGAACGCAAATCTGAGAAATAGATATCTCATAAGCTCACACGCGCACGCAATGTATATCACACATACATACCTTCCTTCACTCTCACTGTCCTCTTTCTCTCTCACTATATCTCTCTCTTTATACATACATACATACATATATATATATATATATATATATATATATATATATATATATATATATATATATATATATATATATATAGTTTCTGAAAAACTAGGTAATGGGTACACCCAAGGAGGATAAAATCCAGAGAGCTCAATGTAAATCCAGTTTATTTAAATAAAAACAGACCACTTTAAGATTCCATGATTTTTTTTTATTTCACCATATATATATATATATATATATATATATATATATATATATATATATATATATATATATATATACACGAATAGGAAAAGAAAAGATCGTGTGAAAATTAATTTTAATTTTTAAAAGCTGCTCAGTAGAGCAACATATTATCATAATGTTTTTATTAAAATAAATTACAATGAAAACATTTCACATAGATATACAAAACATTTAGATAACTTGTGATAAAAAGGAATTATTGGGGGAATTTAAATGAAATCTTTAACTCTTTTAGCATGTTAAAATAAATGAAATAAATTTTGGGTAGACCATTACAATGTAAAAAATTAATGGCTATACAATTACAATAAGTAATTATTTATGAAGATTATTTTAAACTATATTTTAAAGTAAATGGCAGACCATGGTGGCATAACACCGTTAATTCATTTCTTTTGTTTAAGAAGTTTTTATTTTATTTTTAGGAAACTTAATAATATGCAATTTTCTTGTAAATATATGGAACATGGATCATGTAAGTGTTTACAAATTCGAGTTATTTATAATATTTTCCATTTTGCTAAAAAAAGGGAAAATATTAAAAATAGCTGAAACCTGCAAATTTGCAGGTTCTAGTATTTTTTATACTATTTACATTATTCGGACTATTCTCCTCATCTTTGTCGCCATATTTATTACAACGTTTCGACCTTTTTTGGGTAGACTGTTCTAGTTCCAGGTGCCATATTTAAAGGATGTCAGTTATCAGTTATCTCCTGTTAAATTTCCTCTGGAAGTTCTCCACTGCCTTAAACGGGTATTGAACGCACACATTTTGGGACCTGTCACTGGATCTAACCAATGTCTTTATCCACTGTACAATGTGTCCTTGACGACTAGAACAATCTACCCCAGTGAGCGAAATAAAGGGTTCAGTTCGACATTCCAATAACCTGAAGACGGCTTGAGCGTACAACGGAAGAAACATGGCGATAAAGATGAGGACAATAATCTGCATAATGTAAATAATGTACATAATACCTCATCTCAGAAATATAGACAGTTATTATTTACATTATGGCACAGTGGCTAAAAGCTTTGGTTAGATCCAGTGACAGGACCCAAAGAGTGTGCGTTCAATACCCGGTTAAGGCAGTGGAGAACATTCAGAGGGAAATTGACAGGTGATAGGACTAGAAAAATCTACCCCAATGAGCGAAATAAAGGGTTCAGTACGACATTCCAATAACCTGAAGACGGCCGGAGCTTACATCGGCCGAAACGTTGTAATAATTATTGCGACAACAACGAGGACAATAGTCCGAATAATGTAAATAATGTACGTAATACCTCATCTCCGAAATATAAACAGATATATTTTATATTCTTCATTTTACACCCAAAATTTATTTGATTTATTGGTGCTTTTATGTAGCTTCCTGAATATATTAAGAAAATATAAGGTATTTTTTAAATCCGTTTCTGATAAATTTATTTCTGCACAAGATATTATCACTGCAATTGTTCCCTAGTATCGTTCAATAACATATCTAAGCATCAGTTCCTTTGTCATTTAAATTTTGTTTTAATGTTCCAGCATCAAAATGTACACACTGTTTGATAACAGATGCTTTAATATCACAGAATCGAAAACAAAACATTTAACATCATATGTATTAATATCACATCATTGAAAAGTGCATATCATTTGACGAAATATGTTTTAATGTCACAGAATCTAAAACTTCAAACAATTTGCCAAAATACTTTTAATATCATATCATCGAAAACCAAAAAATATTTGGTAAGATATATTTTAGCGACACCACATTTAGTAATAAAGCCATTTAGTAATAGATGTTTAACGCCACAACATCAAAAACCACAAATCATTTGGCAATAGATGTTTTAATGTCACGGCATCTAAAAGTATAAATCATTTGGCAAAATAGTTTTAACCTAGCAACGTAGAAAACTACAAACTTTAAATACACTAAACTGACAAATAATGGAATCTTTTCCAACTCTTCAAGAATTTTCTGACATGTTCTTTAACCTAATCACTTATTGCTAAAATATATAAAAATTATGATAATTTTCAAACATGGTGCAGGTAATCTGTTTACCCGTAAAGCGTACTTCTAGTTGATATTAGGTTGGTGCAAAAATAATATCGTTTTCACACATAGTAACATATGTGAGATAACGACATTATTTTTGCATCAACCTAATAACATTGAAAAATTAATGCAGTTTATGACAAACCGTTATTGTATAATACCGTGCAATCCAATCAAACCTCTTTAAAATAATTGCAAGGTATAAATCGGAAAAAAAACTCAAAAGTTTCTTTTCGATTGTATCTTATTTGTTTTGTTTTTTGTTTTTTTTTTTTCTTTCTTTTAATGTTCTGATCAAATAATCCAGCGTCAGGCGATGAATTAACACAATGCGGAACTTTTATGGCTTCTTTGTGCTTAGATTCCGTTCCGTGCGTTAAGCACAGTTTTCATTGCACACTGTGCAAAAACATTCTATTCAAGTAAAGCTTTTGTTAAGAACTCTTTCCATTTGGTTTTGATCCGAATGTCGCTCTTCGGCTAAAGTTTCATGAGAAACAATAACTCCTCTACTGAATGTTTTCACCTAAAGAACGCCAAGGAAGTGACCAAAAATTCTCTGATAAATTCAAGAATAAGGTTTTCAGAAATAATACCTGATGATAATGATACTTTTAAGAAACATGAAAACTACATTTGAAACAAAGAAATTAACACTGAAAAGTTATGTAATAATGGCATCTGATATGGCAATGTATGCTAGACAGTCTACCGATAAAGTAGGGACTTGAGGCAACATAAATGTTGTTCTAGAACACGATGATGAGGAAATAGAAAGAAAAGTTTACACGTCCATAGAGATGAGACAATTGATATTTTAAGTAACATAATGAGGATAAAGGACTTGGAATATGTGACAATGAAAGAGAGAGTAAAATATAAAATAACAGACCTAACGAGAGTGTGTAAATGGTTCATAGAACATGGATTAGTACTTTAATAATACAGCATGAATTTGAACCGTATTAATGTTATTCAACAGGGAGTTGGGTCGAGGGATGATCGACCTCGTTCTGCAAGGACATACAACACAACAACAGCAACAGCAGCGGCAGCAGCAACAGAAGAAGAAGAAGAAGAAGAAGAAGAAGAAGAAGAAGAAGAAGAAGAAGTAGAAGAAAAATGAATTATATCTTTCTTCAGGTAAATGGAAAGAGGTGTGCCTTATGAATTTTAGAATTTCAAAACAAATCCGAAGAAACATTATCCTCCACTGGCTAAAGAAAGGAGTTGGAATTCTCTAATCTAAATAGAATAAACTTTATTTCAAATACCAAAAGTTTTTGTTTGAAAGCGATAAATACACCTAATAAATACATTTAGATATATAAATAAAAGAAATAATACAAACCACCTGCAACTATTTTCATGTATAAATTTAAACCAAATCAATTATGCCTTAAATACATAGGGATAGAATATTTCCTGATCCTTCTACATCATTTAATCTCTCATTGACCTATAAATAGAGCCTGAAAAAAATTCACTTGAGGTGTTAATATGACAATGTAATGTTGATGCCTCTGTCAACAATATGAAGGGATTAAGAGAAGAAAGACAGGATATATTATCCATTGATTTCTGATAAATGTGAGGCATCAATATTAGTTCAAGATTTGACTAACTGAAGAAAATGTGGATATAATATTTGCCTTCAAGAAAATTCAAATAAAACTAAAATAGCGTTCTGCGTTTATTTGTGAAAAGTCGTTATGAAAGCAGTGGTTAATCGAAGAAGTGATTCTGGTACTGTTGAACTCATTTAACCGGAAATAATCGGAATCAAGTCAGTAGACACTCGAGAACGGCTCGTAGGTGAACTCATGAGAAATACTCATATTCAATGTCAATAAAACATTGAATTTTAGCCAACTCAAAACGCTAGTTTTGATGTTGTGTATATAATCTATTTATTTCTCTTTAATGTTAATTTTGTTTCTTTGTAACTTACAAACTATAGGAAAAACGACGCTTTCCGAGTGATGTTAATCACTATTGTTTTTCAATGATGCATTATTAATAATTGGATTTGAGGGTGGGAGGAAAAATACATAGATCTAAATTAAATCAGGACATGCTAGAGCTGTAAAATCGGGCATTCTACAATTTCATCTATTCTTATTAATACACCATTATTTATTTCGAGATAAATTTACATGAGTGACCAAAAGAACCTCAGAAATAAATAGTATTGACTTCACTTGAAAATGGACAAAAATTGGCATCTTGGTGTTATCAAATTCCTACCTAAAAAGAGGTTAGCATACAAGAATATATATGCTGACATGGTTGCTATAGTATATGATGAATTTACAGGTTTATCAATAATACAAAAATGCGCAATTAGGAGATGAAGAAAGAATCTTGAAGATGTCCCAAGGTCTCAAAGTGCCATCATCGAAGAAAACATTGATCATGGTCATCACCCGGTTTATCACACAACGGGGAAATCTGGCACAGATTAGAGGGAGATCCAGCTGATTTTATTGAACATTTTTCTAATCCGGGATGAGTGTTGAGTTCATCATTTTTTACTAGACATAGAGACGATCCATGCTGTGGAAACACCTCTCCTTATCTGCTTCAAAGAAGGCCAAGGTTGTTTCACTGGCAAAGGAGATGCTGACCTTAGATTTATGTGGTACAAACCACATTCATTTATTGATTATCTTTAAAATGTCTACGCCAACATTCCGAGGAAGTTACCAACTCCTATCAAAACCAAAAGCTAGGCAAACGGGCGAGAAAGCATATATTTTATCAGGATAATGGTCCAGCGCACAATTCCTTAGTTTCCCCGGTTGCTGTATATAACTGAATTTGACCTGGTTGATCACCCACACATTATAAATATACTTTTCAGTGATGCAATTTACTTTTATTATTTTTCACTGTAATAATTATTCACTGACGAGTATATCACACTACAGGACTACTAAGGGTTTGAACTATTTCAAATGCTACTTTTTCTACTGGGAATGTCGCATTACATGTACGATTTGGATTGATTCAAGTAACTTTTGCTTTTGTCCTCAGAAAAAACTAACTTCTTTCATTGAATTATGAGAAATGCTTTTATTTCTTTTGGACTTGGTATGTTATGTTTTTAATTTTAATTCTTAGGAAAATTTTATTCCTGAAATTCAATAACGCTTTGAAACTTGACCACCACTTTACTGGTGATCGAGAAAAATGAAGTAACGCCCAACCAGCGGTAGAACAGTGGCAGAGAAAAATAACTTAAAGCTTAGCCACCGGTTAAAGGCTGGGTAAACAATTGTACCTATTTTTTTTATATCTACCATGTAAAATTACATACCAATTATTTGCGGATTTTGACTCATGAGCTCGGGTAGGATGCTTAAAATTTTTCTGGAACGCAGGCGTCAAAGGGTGAAAATATAATCTATAATGAGCCATGTCACTAGTATATTCATACCACAGATTTTACTCAAAAATTATTTGAATATTATTCTTTATGATTATTTATTTATAAATGCAAATAAACTAATGATAAATATTTTGAATTTTTTAACGCAGTTCTTACGCCTTTTATACAACAAAAATATAGATACATAATTTAATATTTTATATATGATATACTTATTCATACCAATTAATATATACACGATAAAATATTTATAAGGAATTTATTTTTCTAAAATGGATTATGTTCATAAAATATAAGCAAATATAAAAATTCCATGCCATGGAATTAATGTGAATTCTTTTATTAAAAATGTTTTTTTTCTTGCTTTTAAAACCTTTGCAAGAATTTATGAAAGTTAAACATTTTGAAATAAGCCTCCAATTGTGGTCTTTATTATTCTGTAGTATAGCACGCCATAGAATATATCTTTTGTCCTTATTCCATACACAATGGCCGACTGTTGCAATCTTTCATTAGATTTTAGTGTTTGCTCCAGTAAACATATTTAAATATAAATTATCTCATTCAATTGTGTAAGAGAAATCGTGTTTCACAATGGAATCTTAAAGAGATCTGCAAACGACTGACTGCGCATGCTCAAATTAGACAAACCAATCACTCTTGGCCAGTCCAAAACACTGGTGTTGAAACAGAGTAAGTAGTTTGTTTACTGCACTTGACTGTTAATTGTGTTTATTTCCTTGTTACTTACAAACATTACACTGTTGACGAGAAGATAATTTCAGATTCTTGTCAATCGATAACTATTCAATTAATTTTGAATCTGCGAGGCTTAATGACTGAATGGACAAAATTGAAAAGTTCAACAGGGTCAATTTGATTTTCTCCTGTAGAGTGAATAACAAGGGAATTATTTTGTTGAAGGTTTACACTTAAGGCTGGATCATATATACCAAAGAACTCGTAAGCCAATGTGCACCAATACAGATTTTTTGGGTACATACACATGTCCATGTGTATACATTATGTTATGTCATTTTGCATATAACACTTATAAATATATGCATATGCATACATAATTTTTAATCAAAGATTTAATTAAATAAAGCGGAGTACGTAGTTAAAATATTGAAAATTTATATGTTAATGTCCACTAACAATACCAAAAGTACGTGCAAAGCAAACAAGGATAACATTCAATAGCAAGTTAGAAATTAATAGATTGTAATATTCGTTTTCTAAACACATGTACGCTCCCCCCATATATATATACATACATACATACATACATACATATATTACATACATACACACATACACACACATATATATATATATATATATGTATGTATGTATGTATGTGTGTGTGTGTATGTATTATAAATTAACTGATTTTAAATATGTCTTCTTCGCTACACACGAATTAACATGTTTCAAAATCCGAAGCCAAAAACTATAAATTTAATTATATAATGAAATTAGTTCTATTTTATTTTCAAGAAAATTGGCTTAAAGATGAAACAGAACAAATATTTTAATTTAATTATATCATTAAATTGGAAGGTTTTACCTTCGGGTATGAAACATAGTAAATCCTGTGTAGCGAGGAAGCTATTTTTAAATCAGTTGATTTATTATATTTATTTTCTGAAAGTTTATATTGAGCACAGTTGTATAAAATAAAAATATATCAATAAGCACACCGGGATTATATAACTTACTGTTCTTACTTTTATTAATATATATATATATATATATATATATATATATATATATATATATATATATATATATATATATATATATATATATATATATATATATATGTGTGTATGTATGTATATATATATTCGGTTTCAGCTCATGTAAGTCAGTAAAACCACTAATTTGCTGTGGAAAAATGAGCGGAAAGTAGAAATAGTAATTAGAGCAGTTGGCATTACATTTAATTTTTGGCAGATTAAAGTTGGCTGGAAATCATGGTGCCGGAAGGTAGCTCCACAAGCGAGAAGTGCGAGCAAAATGACTTACGTCTACATCTACCTAGATCCACTTCAAATCGATTAGGTCTCGTCGATGGTCTAGTAAAGCGTTTAATTTAAAATAAATTAAGTTCCATTACGAAGAGCACCTACGAAAAATTATCATGAATACATTTATAGAAAGAAAAAAACAGAGAAAGCCAAACTTGAGGCTTGCTTACACACACACACACACACACATACATATATATATATATATATATATATATATATATATATATATATATATATATATATATATATACGCATGCCAAAAGGCTGCGTCTCTCTGTTTTTCTATAAATGCATTTATAGAAAAAATAGAGGCAACCTTGAGACTTGGTTATATATATATATATATATATATATATATATATATATATATATATATATATATATATATATATATGAATGAGTGAACATATATTATAATTATTCCATCACTGCATAAAAAATAATTATAATTTATATATATATATATATATATATATATATATATATATATATAAATATATATATGTGTATGTATGTATGCATGTATATGTATATATATATATATATATGTGTGTATGTATATATATATATGTATCTATATATATATATTTATATATATATATATATATATACATATATATATATATATATATATATATATATATATATATATATATATATATTCGCAGCAATTTGTCATAAAACATTTTCCTTTTAAAAATGAGATATTATATGGGCATTATTTTTTTAATCATTATTATTTACTTATTTTCTGATATGCGAATAATGTTTTTTTAAACTTTAATGTTATAGATGTAAAAACAGTTGGAAATTTTTAGCTCGAGAATTAAGAATAACATATCAAGTCAATGGTGTAAACTATCAAGAAAATCGAAGTAAGATATTACTTGAATAGTGATGCTATATTTCCTTCAAGAATTAAATCTAATGCAATAAAAACAGTATGACATGCCAGCCATATCTAAAGGCAATATCTAACGACAAATTGAAATAACGTGTATACGTTATATGCATTCATCAATACAGGACTTTATACTATCGTTATTCTTATTCATGGATGTTTGCTTTGGTTGAATGCAAAAGGTCTAAGTAATATTTACCATTTTTGCATGTGTTTTTATGCAGTGTTTTTATTATTGTCATTGAGAAGATGAGTAATTTTATAGTTATTATTGTGGTCATAAATATAGTGTCTACATACATATCGTTGAGATCAATCGCACTACGCTTTGCGTGACTTCTAATTCATGCAAGAATTTTAAGCATAGATCCGTGATTTGTACCAATTTTCCTGACTCACAACGCCAAGGTTTTCACTCGCTGTCAGCTTGACAATGTTCAACACAAAAGAAAATGGACAGAAAAAGATGAATCTTCTCAACCGACCATAAATGCTCAGATCCATGAAAGAAAAGTACTATTATATCTGATGGGATGATCTAGGTATTATTCTTTTAGTTATTAAAACTAAATGCGCATTTATACGCCCAGCAGCTGCAACGTGTCCATATATTTTTTATCAGAAAATGTGCTCCCTTTTTTAATAGGAATCAGCATCTTCTTCATGACAATGTTAAGTCGCGCCAAAGGTTTTTTTTTTTAATTAATTCGATCGCTGCACGTCGCCTTGATGATTCCCCTGTGATACAAGAGTTCAAAAATAAATTAAGACAAACTCTTGAATCACATATGATCATACTGAAGTTTACTTGACATTTATCGAAGAGCTTCCTGAAAATAGGTTAAAAGTCCATGAAAATATTGGTGAATATATAATCGAATAAAATGTGACTTTCGTTTCTATTTAAAGAATAAAGATAAGAAACAGAAAGGGAAATTATTTCTGATTCAGTTTAGTAAAGTTTTTTTTCTTTTTTTGTTTTTCAATACGGTGATAAGTAGCTTAGTCTAAAATCTGTTGAAAGTGTTTAAAATTTGAATTCATGAGGGTGGATCCTACAATCTTTCAAATAATTGATTTAATATCTGCCAGATAAGTAATTCCAAACAAATATCAAATTAAATAAAGAATTTCACCATTAAATACTGGATCCCGATGAATATTTTGCCAACAAATTTCGCGCGTTACTTTCTGCCATATTTCCTAATGAAAGCACATATGTATTTTCCTCTCTTTATCCCTCGTCCATTTTAAGTATTCACTAAATTCAATTCAAGATGTAAAGGCATTAACACTGTTTACTACTTTAAATCAATCCTGTTTCCAATATTTCTTGTGTTATTGAATACAAACATACATAGTTATGTATCAGAGTATAATAAATACAAGTGTAATTAAAAAAAATGCAGGCAATAAATGTTTATTTAACCTGTAGAAAAATTTCAATCAGAACGGAAAGAAATTCTTTTGTTTGATGTTCAAAAAAAATATTTTTGAGACTTTACTTTTACACTGAAGCACAGTGGTGATTAGTCTGTTCTGAATGTAATTACAATTTAACAATAAGTATATAAAAACAAATGTGAATCAAATTTATTTAATTATAATTTGTAACAAGTTTAATCTCATTAATTTCAAAGAATGAAGTGAGAAAGGAAGGCAAATTTTCGATTTTACTATTAAAGAAATTTGGGTTATTGCCTGAAAAGATTTTTCAGACTTTCTCATGATGTATTTTTTTAATGCTTGCGTCTTATGAAATGTTCTGTTGATCGAAATAAATGAAAAGTTTTAGGGTCTAAATCCGATGGGGATGGAGAGTGTGAAATAACTTCCCACCCTAAGAATAATATTTATTTTGGCAGATTCACAGCGTTTTATTTCATTGTCATGCTGGATTAAAGAAAAAACAAAAAAAAAAAAAACAAAGCAGAAAACACGAACAGCCGACAATTTCTTATATTCTATCATGAATAAATCATGTACTTCCGTTGAAGTAAACCTGGTTCTGGAGTTGACACTGGTTTCTCATTTTATGATTAGACTTTTTAAAAATCTTCTTCACATGTAAAAAACATTTTTTATCATTTGGGAAATATCATTTTCCAACTTCACATATTGTAACGTTATTTTCTGCTCTCAAGTGTATGTCCATAAAGAGCCATTTTTTTTCTTTTTGCAAATGTTCCAAAAGAAACTTTTATATGTACTAGAAACGACACAATGTCTGACAGATAAGATGTTCAGTTAAATTCTGCCTTGTTTGCTTGACATATAATTCATAATGACCCTATACTTTACTACTTTGTTAATACGAATATATGTCAATGTAAAACTTATAAATACAACATCGTTGTGTGTTTACGATGATTGAATCCATTCGTCTAATGTGATTTAGATGAACTTGACTAGAGAGCATATTTTGGACGATTTGCATTTATATTTAATGCTAGACGTGATATATTCAAAAAGTTAAAATCTTAAATAGAGAAAAAATAACGTAATGTATTTCATAAACTTGTCAGCGAAAGCAACAGTGAGATAACAAAGAGAAATTGAAAGCATCTAATATCAAGCAAGAACGGAAATTGAAATATCCTGGAATTCTTATAAATGTCGACGGAAAAGGAGAGACAGAAAGCCGAATTTATTTCCAAAATTTAAATAATTTCCAAAATAGTAAATTTTCGCTACAAAGAATTGTTGAACTGATATAATGACTGGCCCCTCGTTTTCTAGTATACGTCTTTCTGAGGTCTGCTAGCCTATCCCTATTCTAGTTGCCTGCTCAAGCATATTTATGTTTTTTTTTCAACACCCAGATAGTCAAACTGTATTATATATATATATATATATATATATATATATATATATATATATATATATATATATATATATATATATATATATATACTGAGCTGATCTGGCAAAGATTGAATCATTTGGCGTGATCAACATTTTGAATAAAACCAATCAGCTCACACACACGATCAAAATCCCATCGGAAATCGTCCTATGACAACCCTATATCAAAGCAGCTAAATTATACTATCAGCTGAGAGAGGATGTTGGATAATGTCGTCATAGATGAGGTGGAGACTACTGGAGACAAGGTTTGGCTCTACAGGGGATTGAAGAGATTAATACTGACGAAACATATGGCTTTTGACACAAGACGTTGACAACCTGATTCCCTTACGATCACAGAATTTAAGCTATGTCAAGCCTGTTCGTTAAATTGACGGGGTGGGGCTGTGTGGGAAAACCAGGTGCCGTAAGCTTGGATACGCTGGGGGTATAATGGATAATGACTCGAAATTGTAAATCGAAGAGACGCGTTCCAATTCAACTTACGCGCAAATACCCTTTTGAAGTATATGTTTGCACCTCTTTCTCCCCGTCTATGGGTCAATTAGTAAATGTATGAGTAAATGATTATTATCTCCTCAACAAAAATTTCTTAGGATCTAAAAAAATAAATTTCTGGCTCTAAATGACCATCAAAAAACAAACCAATCGATTGAAAAAACATATGAGCAGTGAAATAATTTTAATAAATGGAAAGAAAGGAAAACTTATGAATAGGATTAAGTTCTGGGACACATAATTTCGAAAAAGGGTTTCGAAAATTTGATACTCTCAAGATATATCAATGTTAAGAGGGGCAGAAGAAATTATATAATAATTTAACTAACAAACTTATGTATAGTGATGAAAGAAAAGAAAATGAGGAAAACAATAAAAAGATAATTATTTTTTATAAAAAGGATACGCTGTAAAGGAGAAACATGATTATATTTGTCCTGAAACAAAAAAACGGGACATAGATTCCAACTGTATAGAAATAACTTTAATACCAATATATATGTTCCAAAATTTCAGAGCATGACAGAATTGATTTGGTTTGGAAAAGCTCATCTCAAATTGACTGTAGAATGAGGGGATTTCTTCAATCAGGCTGCACTGACATTGGAAGCTAATCTACATCCCGTACGAAGTTTAAGCATGTTTATCTCGCAAATCATCACGACTAAGAAGAGAATTTATGATCACTGGGGACTATTTACTATTCGCTATGTAGTAAAGGACTCTATGAACCGCCAGATATAGGGCATGACTTTGCACGTTAAGAAAAAATATCATTGCTTTGAAAATTCCTAACAAGGGAATCCCATAACTTTCAAACTGAATAAATCTCTCATTTCCTCAAATCCCTATCCAATTTGATGAAGAAATCGCCAGTTCCCGTGTTTCCAGTTTATTTGTTTTATAAATATGAACAATATTAATATCATTATATGTATTGATTTTTACAATGATATATAAAGCCAAGAACCAATTGAGGTAAAGGGTTAAAGATTAATAGGCACTTTTTATAGGAATACGTGGGAAAGATATCGTTCGATCCTAGAATTGAACCACTTAATATAAAGGGTTACATAATAAGAGACAGATTTTAGGAGAATATGTAGGGAAGATAACGATTGGTCTAAGAATATAACAGGCTAATTTGGATGTGTCCCTGTATACCGTTGTATCAGCTAGTCTGTTCTCAAATGCTTAGATTATACAAACTTATGAATAGAAGAAATAAGGTGAGATTGCGAAACAAGTCTTAGGGGACGACTGCTTCATTTTCTTAGCTAGAGAGCTTGTGCAATAACACTTTATACCACACATTTTGAAATAACTTTGAAATATCTAATATCATCAACAATTGAACTACGGATATTTATGTTCCCTATATTTTTTAATATGAATAATGATAATACGCGTTAGTGATATACACATATTATTTACAAACAGATGGTACTATTTTATCCAAAATCAGCGATACTATCATGTAAGTAATTAATTATAAGAAACTTAAAATATGCAGATGGCTACTTTTTTTACTCAGCTTGCACTTCATAAATGGTCATGAGTCGGCACTGAAAAGTTGTCATCAGGATCCCATTCCAAAATTCTGACCAAATGTTTAAAATCTGAATTTATTTTCGAATCCAATTTTAGTTCGGCGGATAATTGTGTGCATCAACTTGCTTGCGTAGTAGCAATTCACGAGGGCGAAAGATATTTTTGCTTGAAACGTGAATAACACCTAACTAGTAGTTACAAAAGTCATCTGAGAATAAGAAACGGAATGTTGAAAGAATAAGCAAAAGATGGTGGCAATAAAGTCTAAGATCAATGCGAGATTTTTCTTCTTTTCATTTGTATACATTAAAATCGTGTTCCATTTATTTTTTAGGAAATATCAGACCCGGTAACCAGCATTATATCAACCTATTCCAGGAAAACAGGACATGATGCTGACAATAATGAAAATACAATTCTTAAAATAAAGGTGACAGTTTTGGTGGCGTTCTTTCATCACTTGGAGAAAAGGAGCCGCGTTCAAATTTGTTGGTAATGAGAAAAGAAAATACAAACGAAATTATTCTTACGAATATTTATAAATTAATTAGAAATCTGAGATTTTTGCTTGTCTTTTAAGGTACATAATAACACTTAACCTTTAGTTACGTACCTTAAACCTATTAAAAATGATTGTCATCACTGTTTAAAGTCACGTCTGTTTGAGAAATATGTCATATGTCTCCATCGTTTGGAATTTATTTTTCTTATATCTAGACTGGCCGCCAGCTCAGTATAGTAAATCAAGTCTTCTTTGTATTCAGCACATATCCAGCGAAGAAGAAATGCATTCATTTCGAATATTAAATTTAGGGATATATCGGTGGTGTAATGATTAGCGGCCCTGAGCAAAAAACTGGAGAGTAGTGTCTGCGTTCCAGTTGAGTTTCGTTACGTTCATATTCGTGCAGATGAACACGGGAATGATTTGAATATTCCCAGCTCTAAATCGAATAGTAAAGCAAACTTGTATGTTCAACCTTGTGTGGATGTCAGTTAACTCTGAATTTAAAATCACATGTATCCCTGGCGACGCATATATTATGCAGCTAAGAATCGTGGAATTTACAATGACTGCCGTTGGCCTAACAGTGAGAAAGTAGACAAATCAGGCAGGAAAAGAATTCATATTTCCGATTCACCTTTCGTGTGCTAATCCCGCATAAAGAAAGATAAAGAATATAAAAATGTCTATTGTCCTCATTTTTCTCGACATATTTATTACAACGTTTCGGTCGATGTACGCTCCGGCCTACTTCAGGAGGTTGGAATGTCGAACAGAACCCTTTATTTCGCTCCCTAGGGTAGACTGTTCTAGTTCCACGTGCTATGGCTAATGGATTTCAGTTATCAGATATCTCCTGTTAATTCCTTTCTCCAAGTTCTCCACCATCATAACCAGGTATTGAACTCACACTCTTTGGGTCCTGTCACTGGATCTAAGTAACGCATTTATCCACTGGACAAAGAGTATGAGTTCAATATCTGGTTAAGTTGGTGGAGACCTTGGTGAGGGGAATTAACAGGAGATAACTGATATTCATTAGAAATGGTACGTAGAACTAGAACAATCAACACCAGTGAGCGAAATAAAGGGTTCAGTTTGACATTCCAATAGCCTGAAGAAGGCCGGAGCGTACAACGGCCGAAAATTTGTAATAAATATGGGGACAAAGATCAGGACAATTGTCTGAATAATGTAAATAGTGTACATAATACCTCATCTCAGAATTATAGACATATATATGATCGAAATAAAAGTATAAAAGTTAATATTACGAGACATATTAAAAAAAAAAACAAAAAAAAACGGGTGAAGCAACCGGTTTCGAAACCGGTTGCTTCACCCGTTTTTTTTTTGTTTGTTTTTTTTTGTTTTTTTTAATATGTCTCGTAATATTAACTTTTATACTTTTATTTCGATCATTAAATTTTGTACCTACAAACATATCTTTAGACATATATATATATATATATATATATATATATATATATATATATATATATATATATATATATAATTCATCAGAATCCTCATCATGTATATCCTACCAAAATTACTATCGTTGGTAAGACATGCATAAATATAATAATTTATTACCGGAAATAACGTTAGAATCAAAGCAAATGCTACTGATATGTTATGCTATATTAGTGATTTTCAATGGAAGTGAATACATGACAAACAAATCACAGATGAAGAAGATAGGTGCACAAAATACAATGGAATGAAAACGTAAACACTGGTGTAGTTTTAGAGATAATAAGGACGAATATATGTAGCATAAGAGGACGTTAAAATGTCTACGATGATAATGAAAAAAAGGACTTTGAAAATTTGATAACCTCAGTAGATACACAAGGCACGAGGAACAGAGGAAAGCAGTGCGTGACCTTCCGATACACAAAAGCAGAAGGTCATGTATGTAAGATAAATAATGTGTTAAATTTTAAGAGATTTCACCCTCCGGGGTAGGAACAGAAATACAGTTATTAATAAAAGAAATAAGGAAGTAATGTGAAAGGTAATATATGTTATTTTTCCAGTATATTACGAAATGAAATTGAAATCTCGGAAATCTGGGGACATTGCATGAGTAATTAATATATTTTTGAATAGGAAGCTGACATTTGCGCTTAACATATATCGACACGTTTGAAAAAAAAAAAGGCAGAAATAATTTGAAAGAATAATAAAGCAAGAAATTTGATGATGAATGGAAATCATCCAGAAAGTATGAGGATAATCAAATAGAATATAGAAAAATGTTCAGAAAAGCAGAAGGAAGAAGAAAAAAGAAAAAAAAAAGTTCACAATGATTCAAGATCATGCTGACAAAAATCTCAGTAAAATTGACGAGAACATTGAAAAGTGTGCAAAATGCAGAAAGAAATGGAAATCAAAGGAAAATTCAAAATCATCCAGTCGAAAGCGTAATGATTTTTTTTTTCAGAATATTGAAAAGTCTGAAAAATCAGGAAGAACTGGAAATCCGAGCAAGAATGGAAGTCAGCTCAACTAAAGCATGCGTAAAATCAACGAGAATATTGAATTTTTTTTTCTCAAAAAGTAAAATGGAACGATAAATTCAAGAGAGAACTGAAAACTTCCAAACTAAAGCTTAAGCAAAATCAACTTGAATATTCAAAAGTATTCAATCTTTCAGAAAGAACTTAACGTCTGAGAAATTAATGGAAACCTTCTAAATAAACAGGAAATAAAATGTACTATGATGCTGAATGTTGCACACTTAACCTGTTCAATCAATTAATCGACAGTTTAATCCAGCAAAATATAGGAAAATAGTATTGAGAACATATCGACTTATTTATTTATTCATAATTGCTTTCGAATTACATTTCTAATGAAATTATTCCCTGCAGGGGGAAATGTCTATAACATTTAAATAAATCATTATTTGTAGTCTTAGAGATTATCGGATAATCGATGCACATCAGTTCGCAAAGAAATATCACATTCAAAGTGAAAATAACTGGATGTTGGAATATGTAATATTTTGCATCGTACAGATACAAACATACATAATAGGATATATATATATATATATATATATATATATATATATATATATATATATATGCATCAAGTCAAGTCAAATCCTCAACAGAATGTAGAAAGCATTGGGCGGGTGTTTGTCCTATTTAGTCATCAGCAGTGCGCATCCACTACCCAGAATCGATCCCAGCCGGTCCGATACAACGCAAACGTCATACCAACTGTACCGACGGGCCTCAGAAGAAACTGAATAGAATCGACATAGAGAAGCTACTCACAAAATCCGCGGTGATACTCTTCCAAGTATTCAAATTTCAACGAGCAATGCTTTACTTTCCCTTAAGCCGCTCCATATATATATATATATATATATATATATATATATATATATATATATATAGAGAGAGAGAGAGAGAGAGAGAGAGAAGAGAGAGAGAGAGACTGAGTTTTATAGCCTTGGATGGCAACTGGTCTAGGAGAAGGATAACTCTGAATTCAAACCCGGATTGGAGCACTATGTGCTAACTTCCGCCAAATCCCGCAGCTGCTCTGTTACCAAGCTTTGTTGGTTTATCCTCTGTATTGGACTATGCTAGCAAGGCTGAGTGTGGAACTAGATTTCTGGACATCCCTAGTTCTCCATATATCCGGCTCAGTCTCATAGCGCACCGCGATACTCCATCGTCTTTCTCGACGGACGGATGCCGACGACAACGTCGATATATATATATATATATATATATATATATATATATATATATATATATATATATATGAGGCACCGTGGAGTAATTGATAGCGGCTTGGATTGAGGAATCGAATCCATTACGTTCACTTACGTGAAAGTTGTGAATCTTGGGAAAGTTGTGAATCCTCCTCTTCTCCCTCCAGCTATGGGTAAATAACAAGACATAGTGGGTTCTATAGCCTTTGATGGCAAATGGTCTAGGAGAAGGACAACTCTGAATTCAAAATCTGCGGAGGGTCATTTGGGGACCTTGTGGCATCTAGTGCACCAGGTCTCTGTATTCGGCCTTTCAAAAAGTGTGGATGGTCCTGAATGAAACCTTCACCACTATAATAAAATCTCATGTATCGTTGTCGGGCTGTCGGTTTCCTAGCTTCAGACTACAGAACTAATTCCACAGTTATTTTGTAGTGGACAATTATTAGGATACCTACAATTACATGAATTATTATTCGTGTCATTTTATTTAGTATTACTGTCAGTAACCTTTTGAGTAATCGAGCTTTTTGAAATCCCTATACTTGTTAAAGACTATGTTGTTATGTTTTTTAATGATATTCTCTAGGTTATCTGCACAACTATAGCTTAATTTAAGGGTATTAGGATTAAATATTTTACTAAGTGGGTTAGTTTCAGTGTTAGGGAAATGTTTCTTGATGAGGTTTAGAAACATACGTCCTAATTTAGATTTAATCATTATATTGAAAGGGGGAGTGAACCAGATGATCTTTCTAGATCTATTCTTATTATGGTTGTAGTTAACAGGGTTTTTATACTGAATATTGATATCTTTGTATCCACTATTTTTAAGTGCAGAATTATAAAAGTCACTATGTTTATTAAAAACATCTTTGTTAGAAGAGTTAGTGCTAATTCTAAATCCAATGGAAGAGGGTATATATTTGATAACTGAAGGGGGATGGTTGGAATTTCGATGAACGTATATCGGATTGGAATTAACCTTCACATATGGTTGGAAAGAGTTGTTAGCAAGGTTTAGGGTGACGTCTAGAAAATCTACTTATTTTACATTAGTAGTGACTATTGTCCTAAGACCTAAATCATTAAATACCCTATGAATCATTTTCCTAATACGGTCTACCTTAATTTTAGTGGAGTTTTTAACAACTAATAAACCGTCATCTCTATACAATCCTATACTATCGGAATCCAGACAGTCAAAGGCACTTAAATTATACAACAGAAATAATCCAACCAGATCAGAAGCTTCAGCAGAATACAGAGAACCCATCGAAATGTCAAAATTGGTGTTGTAAGACTTTTTGGTCCACTGTTCATCCTTGTAGATTAGAACAGAATTTCGGCATTTCATGATGATGTCCACCTCACTCTCAGAAATATTCGAGTATTCCCGGGCGAAATCCAAGGCCAAAGCGAAACGATCCTTCGATATAGAGGGATAATAATCGACAATATCGAACTGTATGAAAGTACAGTTGCCCTTATATCGGATGTTATTAAGCCAGTTGATAACACCAGCTGTGTTAACCCACTGTAGTAGTCCAAGGGTGTTTTTTTATGGATTTGTTGGTTCTTTCTAAGATGGTCTTACTAATTCTACCGATTTCCGGTCTGGTAGGGTTTATCAGCCTAGTAGCTGGGTTAGTTTTGAATTCAGGTTTATGGTCTTTTAACAAGACATAGGCTTTCTTAGTTTGTAGTTTGCCGACCCGATCACTGATCAATAGTTTATCAGTAATTGATTTACTGATACTGTTAATGCTATCTATTTGGTTGAAGTTATTTGTATCAATTTTTTGTAGTTTCTGGTTAGACTATCCCTAACTAATGTATCATAGTCCTTAGGAGATAACTTATAAAAATTATCCGTTTTATCGGATTTTACATATATATCACCAGATTTATTAATGTCTTTGTCGATACTATCCAGATTTTTATAAAGGCATTTTTATATTTATAGAAGGTTAATCTTTGATGATATCCAATAGTTCATTTTCAAAAGCAGACAATTGCTTAATAATTGGTGCAGTTTTGAGGCTTTTAAAACCATAATTTTCGCGTTCACACAATGTTTTTTGTTTAGAAGAAAGAAGTAAGCTTTCCATCTCATTCTTCTGATAAGGTTTTCCGTTTGCTGTGTTAGATGGACGAAATAATCCCTTTTGTTCGTGGTGGGAATATTCTTAAGTGATACTCCGAAATTGATTCTATCCATAGTATAAGAATAGAATAGAAAGTGCTCGACAGTAATAGGGGCTAATATCCAAGTATATGATTGGTGTATATGGAATGAATTCCAATAACCAAAAATTACTATTCTTAAAAGAGTGCTCAATACAAAGTAGGGCAGGTATAATTATTTATATTTAAAGAAAAAAAATTTATAACATAAATATGTTATAAAATCACTACAAAAATAGCCATTTCGTTTCAACACCCTCGGTGTCTTATCAAGTGATGACGTTGAATGTAAAATAAATGGTTTTAAAAGTTTCAAATTAATTAATAATCCTACGCAAGGGGAAAACGTTGTTACAATGGCTAGATGGACCAATCAAAACACAAGTACAGGAAAATTCAAAAAGCTCGATAACGAAGTCATGTTATAATATCTATTCAGATGTATAGTATTAAAAAATAATTTATTCCAACGAATAATTACTAAATTATATGACAAAATTTAATATTAAAATTTAAAACTGCTAATGACAAAATCAAAATTTAACATTTATTCGCTATCAAGTTTACAACTATAAAATTACTGAGGAGAAAAGAAGAAATATATATGTTATTCAATTTATTTTTTCATTGAAGTTACTTTAGCTATATTTAATATCCGTTTTTTTTACAATGTATACATTTTAATCCTCATGGTGTGTAAATGGGGTCCTAAACTCACGCGTAAAACAAACGCAGTCAGATTCTAATACATAAGCACCAAGACATATACACACACAAAAAAGTGACAAGACAGAGAACATCTCCACGGTCTGTCATGAACAAAAAAGGGGGGGAATGGGAGAAGGGAAACCAACACACACGTACATACATACATAATTAAAAGTGGATGCACTTTCCATACACATAGATACATATAAATACATGCACACACATCCACAGACATTGACCCAGACAGTTGGATACCCCAACCGATAAATATTTAAGACAGAAAATGTCATTGCATGAATGTTAACAACTTATTGAAATCAAACTTAAGCGAGTAAATATACAAAGAAAAAAGGTTAAAATTAATATTATTTAATATATTAAAATAATGTATGTAAATATAAAAATCGGACATTAAAGTCAAAATATATATACATATAAGTATATACACAACCACACACACATACACAAACATATATGCATACAAATATATATATATATATATATATATATATATATATATACACACATATATACATACATATACACACATATATACATATATATATACATATACACATACACATACACATACATATATACATACACATACACACATACTCACACATATACATAAATATACATACATACCCACCGAAATATCTACACATACATACATAAACATATACATAAGTATACATTTTCATGGTATCAAGTACACATACACATACATACACATTTACATATATGTACCCACAAATATACACACAAATATGTGTACACATACTTACAAATAAATACATATATACACAGCAATACACAAATATAAACATATATACACACATATATACTAACCCATGTGGCCGTAATGACATACCCAAGTTTCCCTACATACACGTACACATAAACAATTTCATATACAGTAGGTGTCAACATACATATATACAACTGCAAACCTACATAAGTAAACACACATACACATATATACATATATATACATACACATACATACATATACACACACACATATATATACATATATATATATATATATATATATATATATATATATATATATACATATATATACACATACATACATGCACACACACATACGGAAATATACATACACATAAATATCTACATAAAAATACTTATCTATAGTAATAAATACACATATATACGTACATACACATAAATGGAACGACATTTGAACAAAAACATATATAAATATACAGACATACATACACATACATAGGCATAGACATACTTCGATATACATGCAAACAAAAAATACACGTATCCTAGCATACCTATATATAAAAAAAAACAAAAAAAAAACATCCATACCAACATAAATATACGTAAATAAAATTAGGTACACAATATAACAATACACATACAAACACACACACACATATATATATATATATATATATATATATATATATATATATATATATATATATATACATACACATACATCTACATATAGTCACATATATATATATATATATATATACGTACATATACATATATATATATATACCTACACATACATGCACACATACACATACATGCACACATATATATATACACACATACACATACATACACATACACCTACACACACATATATATATACATATACACACATACATATATATACACAACTACATAAACATGCAGACACTTACATATATACACACATAAAATATATATATACATGCATATAAGGATACATACTCACATATCTATACACACGCATACCCACATCTACAAATACATATACATACACATATACACCAATATTTTTAAACTCTTTTCTTCTTCTCCTCCTCAAAGGACTAACCTTCTATAAATATAAAAATGCCTTTCAAAAAAATCTGGATAGTATCGACAAAGACATTAATAAATCTGGTGATATATATGTAAAATCCGATAAAACGGATAATTTTTATAAATTATCTCCTAAGGACTATGATACATGAGTTAGGGATAGTCTAACCAGAAACTACAAAAAAATTGATACAAATAACTTCAACCAAATAGATAGCATTAACAGTATCAGTAAATCAATTACTGATAAACTATTGATCAGTGATCGGGTCGGCAAACTACAAACTAAGGAAGCCTATGTCTTGTTAAAAGACCATAAACCTGAATTCAAAACTAAGCCATCTACTAGGCTGATAAACCCTACCAGACCTGAGATCGGTAGAATTAGTAAGACCATCTTAGAAAGAACCAACAAATCCATAAAAAACACCCTTGGACTACTACAGTGGGTTAACACAGCTGATGTTATCAACTGGTTTAATAACATCCGATATAAGGGCAACTGTACTTTCATACATTTCGATATTGTCGATTATTATCCCTCTATATCGAAGGATCTTTTCGCTTTGGCCTTGGATTTCGCCCGGGAATACTCGAATATTTCTGAGAGTGAGGTGGACATCATCATGAAATGCCGAAATTCTGTTCTAATCTACAAGGATGAACAGTGGACCAAATAGTCTTACAACAACAATTTTGACATTTCGATGGGTTCTCTGGATTCTGCTGAAGCTTCTGATCTGGTTGGATTATTTCTGTTGTATAATTTAAGTGCCTTTGACTGTCTGGATTCCGATAGTATAGGATTGTATAGAGATGATGGTTTATTAGTTGTTAAAAACTCCACTAAAATTAAGGTAGACCGTATTAAGAAAATAATTCATAGGGTATTTAAGGATTTAGGTCTTAGGACAATAGTCACTACTAATTTTATACAAGTAGATTTTCTAGACGTCACCCTAAACCTTGCTAACAACTCTTTCCAACCATATGTGAAGGTTAATTCCAATCCGATATACGTTCATCCAAATTCCAACCATCCCCCTTCAGTTATCAAACATATACCCTTTTCCATTGGATTTAGAATTAGCACTAACTCTTCTAACAAAGATGTTTTTAATAAACATAGTGACTTTTATAATTCTGCACTTAAAAATAGTGGATACAAAGATATCAATATTCAGTATAAAAACCCTGTTAACTACAACCATAATAAGAATAGATCTAGAAAGATCATCTGGTTCACTCCCCCTTTCAATATAATGATTAAATCTAAATTAGGACGTATGTTTCTAAACCTCATCAAGAAACATTTCCCTAACACTGAAACTAACCCACTTAGTAAAATATTTAATCCTAATACCCTTAAATTAAGCTATAGTTGTGCAGATAACCTAGAGAAAATCATTAAAAAACATAACAACATAGTCTTTAAAAAGTATAGGGATTTCAAAAAGCTCGATTACTCAAAAGGTTACTGACAGTAATACTAAATAAAATGACACGAATAATAATTTATGTAATTGTAGGTATCCTAATAATTGCCCACTGCAAAATAACTGTGGAATTAGTTCTGTAGTCTATCTTAGTACTATCTCAACTATTGAGAATCCAAATATAAAGAAGTTTTACTTTGGTAGCACAATGAATACATTCAAAGAACACTGGCGGGGGCATATGTAATCTTTCAAAAACAGTGACTATAAGTACACGACTTCATTGTCCAAGTACATTTGGAACCTAAAAGAAAAGAACAAAACACCTACGGTTAATTGGACATTGATTAAGAAAGCCCGGACATGTAAATCACTATATTCCCCATGTTACCTGTGTCTTAAGGAAAAGTTTAAAATTATTAGATTTAAAAACAAGGCTGATCTCTTAAATCAAAGATATGAACTAACGGTTAATTGTAAACACCGTTATAAATTTAACTTATTATAGGGGTCGTATATTTTAAATGATAATGATACGTAGCTGTAAGTTTAATAGATTATAACTTTTATTGCCTGATGGTCAATCTGACGATATGAATGTGTATGGTATAACTACATAATGTTATTCATTTTTCTGTATGTGTATGTATATATATGTATATATTTATGTGTAGTTATGTGTGTTTGTACTGCGAAATGTGTATGTTTGTATTTTAATGTATTAATATGTTGCTAAGTTTTGTATATATATATATATATATGTATATATGTATGTGTGTGTATTTGTTTGTGTGTTTATAGATATATTTGTGTATGTGCGTGTATGTATGTATATATATATATATATGTATGTGTGTGTATATATATATATATATATATATATATATATATATATATATATATATATATATATATATATAAAGTAAGAAGGTGAAAAGGAGGAGAAGAAGAAAAGAGGTTAAAAATATTGGTGTATATGTGTATGTATGTGTATTTGTAGATGTGGGTATGTGTGTGTATAGATATGTGATATGTATGCTTATATGCATGCATATATATTTTTTTATGTGTGTATATATGTAAGTGCCTGCATGTTTATGTAGTTGTGTATATATATGTATGTGTGTATGTGTATATATATATATATATGTATATATATATATATATATATATATATATATATGTGTGTGTAGGAGTATGTGTATGTATGTGTATGTGTATATATATATATATATATATATATATATATATATATATATATATATATGTGAGTGTGCATGTATGTGTAGGTATATAGATATATATATGTATATGTACGTATATATATATATATATATGTGAATATATGTAGATGTATGTGTATGTATATATATATATATATATATATATATATATATATATATATATATGTGTGTGTTTGTATGTGTATTGTTATATTGTGTACCTAATTTTATTTACGTATATTTATGTTGGTATGGATGTTTTTTTTTATATAGGTATGTTAGGATACGTTTATTTTTGTGTTTGCATGTATATCGAAGTATGTCTATGCCTATGTATGTGTATGTATGTCTGTATATTTATATATGTTTTTGGTCAAATGTCGATGCATTTATGTGTATGTACGTATATATGTGTATTTATTACTATAGATAAGTATTTTTATGTAGATATTTATGTGTATGTATATTTCTGTATGTGCGTGTGCATGTATGTATGTGTATATATATGTATATATATATATATGTATATATATGTGTGTGTGTATATGTATGTATGTGTATGTATATATATGTATATATGTGTGTGTGTGTTTACTTATGTAGGTTTGCAGTTGTATATATGTATGTTGACACCTACTGTATATGAAATTGTTTATGTGTACGTGTAGGTAGGGAAACTTGGGTATGTCATTACGGCCACATGAGTTAGGATATATGTGTGTATATATGTTTATATTTGTGTATTGCTGTGTATATATGTATTTATTTGTAAGTATGTGTACACATATTTGTGTGTATATTTGTGGGTACATATATGTATATGTGTATGTATGTGTATGTGTACTTGATACCATGGAAATGTATACTTATGTATATGTTTATGTATGTATGTGTAGATATTTCGGTGTGTATGTATTTATGTATATTTATGTATAAGTGTGAGTATGTGTGTATGTGTATGTATATATGTATATGCATGTGTATGTGTATGTGTATATGTATATATATGTATATATGTGTGTATATGTATGTATATATGTATATATATATATATATTTGTATGCGTATATATGTGTGTGTATGTGTGTGTGGTTGTGTATGTACTTATATGTATATGAGGTGGACATCGTAGTTACCAATGGGTTTTGACTTTAATGTCCGATTTTATATTTACATACATTATTTTAATATATTAAATAATATTAATTTTAACCTTTTTTCTTTGTATATTTACTCGCTTAAGTTAGATTTCAATAGGTTGTTAACATTCATGCAATGACATTTTCTGTCTTAAATATTTATCGGTTGGGGTATCCAACTGTCTGGGTCAATGTCTGTGGATGTGTGTGCATGTATTTATATGTATCTATGTGTATGGAAAGTGCATCCACTTTTAATTATGTATGTATGTACGTGTGTGTTGGTTTCCCTTCTCGCATTCCCCCCCTTTTTTTCATGACAGACCGTGGAGATGTTCTCTGTCTTGTCCCTTTTTTGTGTGTGTATATGTCTTGGTGCTTATGTATTAGAATCTGACTGCGTTTGTTTTACGCGTGAGTTTAGGACCCCATTTACACACCATGAGGATTAAAATGTATACATTGTAAAAAGACCGGATATTAAATATAGTTAAAGTAACTTCAATGAAAAAATAAATTGAATAACATATATATTTCTTCTTTTCTCCTCAGTAATTTTATAGTTGTAAACTTGATAGCGAATAAATGTTAAATTTTGATTTTGTAATTAGCAGTTTTAAATTTTAATATTAAATTTTATCATATAATTTAGTAATTATTCGTTGGAATAAATTATTTTTTAATACTAAACATCTGAATAGATATTATAACATGACTTCGTTATCGAGCTTTTTGAATTTTCCTGTACTTGTGTTTTGATTGGTCCATCTAGCCTTTGTAACAACGTTTTCCCCTTGCGTAGGAGTATTAATTAATTTGAAACTTATAAAACCATTTATTTATTATTCAACGTCATCACTTGATAAGACACCGAGGGTGTTGAAACAAAATGGCTATTTTTGTAGTGATTTTATAACATATTTATGTTATAAATTTTTTTTCTTTAAAAATAAATAATTATATCTGCTCTACTTTGTATTGAGCACTCTTTTAAGAATAGTAATTGTTGGTTATTGGAATTCATTCCATATACACCAATCATAAACTTGTATATATATATATATATATATATATATATATATATATATATATATATATATATACACATTTCAAGTAAAACCTTTGTCCTTTAGTTGACTGATGTTACCTTCAATATCCCAAAATACAAACTCCAGAGTTTCGTATGCGGCCTTCTTAGAATATCGAAATTATAAATATGTGTATGTCTATGTCTGTGTGCATTGATTGCGCTAAAAATAGGCTTCCCTTGAATTTGTTTTATTCTCAATACATTGAACAAAATCGAGAACCAAATGATCCTTTTCGTGCATTATCGGATGTTCTGGATCAATTCTAATTTTTCAAAAGGAATAATGAGTCAACCTCTAGAGTGCATATAATTATATTAAAAACAATTCAGTTCACTTTATTTGCCCCCCATTAAAATGCAACTGAAATCACAAAGCATTAAATATGATTTTCTGACCGAATGAGCAAAATATATAGAGAACTTTTTGGGATATCAAGAATTTCATTGCTAGTGAAGGAATGTTAGAATTTGATTTATATTTGTAATTAATTCGGAGCAACGGGAAACATAAACTTATATTCAATCATAAACAAATTGTCATCGCCGTTTAAAGAGATTACCTCTAAAATAGTTTTCATGTGCGTCGATGAATAACAACACCTTAGTTAGCAAATCGAATTTCCATTTATTTCATATTGTATGCTGTTTATTCGCTGGAAGATTTTATGTAAGTTCGATTATTTGTTTACTTTCATTGTGTGTCATGTAATCCAAAAAGATTAACATTTTCCCCAAAAGAACATCACGTTTCTTTTCCGCTTTCATTTCAACCAAACGAGATGCCACTTCATATATATTAATACTAACACTGGCAGGGTTTTTTTCAGAAATACATCGATTCCAGACGCTGAAAGTAAGTTGAAGGCTACCGGAAGTAGTTTTTTTTTTTTTTTAATAAACGTATAATCACCGTGCTGTAGCCTAAATTTTATTATTCAATGTAAAACTATTTCATATTTAACCAGTTAGAAACTAGATGCAAATAGATGACGATATTTAGAATAGAATATCATGATTCAAAAGGCAATATTTCGTTCTTCATTTCGCAGATTATATCCTTTATAAAGCTGTCGTTATTTCAATGTCCATAAATACAGACTATATTGAAATGTGTGTTACAATCGTATGTTGGATCGCAAAATTTACTAGAATGAAAAAAAAAAGTTGATCTTTTAAATATTCCAGGGTACACTATAACTGTTAATGAATCCGTTTCATCTTTTTGAATCCTTTATTATATCAAAACTCGGGTCAAGGTTATGCATTCTACTATAGAATGTACGCAGTCTCATCATTTGGAATTTGTTTATCGATTTTTCATTTACTGCAAAAAAGTACGAACACATCAAATTGTGCACGAAATGCAATTTGTAATATTTTTTCACTTGATATTATGTGTCATCCATTTGTCTCGATCAAACAGTGACTTTTTTATTAAAGTAATTACAAATGACTGTAGTAAAAATGCCTGCATTTTGTTTAGATAATGACTAGGGATGTTGTACAACAAAGCAATTATGATGAAACATTATCGTTCAAGCTACATCATTGAATATTGACGTTGCAAACTAAATATTCAATTATTTAATTGCATTGGCTTATTTAATGTGACATTTATTCAATTTTTGAATCATGTTATACTTTATTCCAATATTATATGAAAATCAAAAAAATAACAATAATTATTAAATTATTGATCCTAGTAACATGTAATATCGGTCGAATATTAATTTGAAGTCTTGGCAGAATAATAATGACCAAATATAGTAATGGTTTATTCAAAGGAATGACAAACAACGTAAAGTATCATAAGTTTGGTCAAATAACAGATTAGATAAATAATAGTATTGCTGATATAATTTGGATTTGATTTATTTATTTATTTATTCATTCATTTATTCATTTATTTATTTATTTTTGTGAAAATTAAAAATTCGTTGCTGATATAATTTTCAATTTTTTTCTGATGACTTTCAGCAAAATAAATT
>OZ010571.1:21593921-21608921 GCA_963932145.1 Acanthosepion lycidas
GTTTATATACACACTCATGTTACCCACTCCAGCCGTAATCAAGCAGATGTCACAGTCTTTTAACACACAATTATCAGAAGACTATTGCAATTAAACCATATTTAAAGAAGCCAAAAACCGTTATGGAACAAATATAGTGAATAGCAAGTTTTCCGTAAAATATATATATATATATATATATATATATATATATATATTAGGTTGGTGCAAAAATTTGTCGTTTTCTCGCATAGTAACATATGTGAGAAAACGACATTATATTTGCACCAACCTAATATATATATAAATCTATATATATATATATATATATATATATATATATATATATATATATATATATATATATATGTGTGTGTGTGTGTGTGTGTGTGTGTCACTCTGGAAAAGAAAAGAAAACAGAAGAGAAAGCACTATTTAATTTAATCTACATTGCAATATAAAATATTTTTTCAAATAACTACGATTGATTAAACTCACCCACAAATTCTTCTCTCCATCAAGATCACACCGCAACATAGGAAACAAGATCATTAAAAATATCTTATATTTGAAGCGATAACATGAAAGATATACTAAAATAAGGAGTAAGATAACCTGCAAATCGCCTACACTAACCACACCAAAAGTAAACTGAATTTGCTTGGATCTAATATTATATAGGAATCC
Organism: Acanthosepion lycidas; assembly: GCA_963932145.1. NCBI lineage: Eukaryota > Metazoa > Mollusca > Cephalopoda > Sepiida > Sepiidae > Acanthosepion > Acanthosepion lycidas. The sequence goes on from OZ010571.1 coordinate 21,594,588, forward strand.
ACTGTGAAAACATATTGTATCAAAGAAAAATATACCCAAGAGTAACAAGACCACGAAGACTGAGAAATGAAGCTCACAAAATACCTTTGATATATATCATTTACCAAAAGTCAATAAGCGAAACACAATCGTTTTTAACTATTTTTGAAACTTAAAAGGATGATCACAGTAAGTATAGCATATAAAATAAAATAGCAACACTAGCATACAACAGAAAATCTGAAAAAAGGAAATACTGTTTAAAGAACAGAAGTATAATTTGTTTCCAAGACCAAATTAAATCGATGAACAAAAATCAAAACATGTCCCAAACTGATGGCGGGCAAACCATCTTTGCGAAGTTGCATAAATCTCGATATCAAACTGACGCATACTTTGATAAACATCACGCCAATATATGAGCTAAATAGTGCACATATAATGTTAGGATACATCATGCACATTGTCATCATGACACTATACCAAAAATAAACATAAACAGGATCATAAATGAAATAAATAATATAAGGGATGAAGATTCGAATGAACACATAACATTTATAAATGGTCGATTTATACCATGAACACATACCATTTATAAATGGTCGACGTCCTTCCCAATACTTAAACGGGAAAAAAAAAGGTTGTCATCTTGCGGGAATATATATCCTCTACACTGCATACACACAGACGCACACACACACAAAAATTCCCTCATTCTTACTTACAAACTCAATCACTCTCTCACTCATACAAACATTCACCCCTCGCGCATGCACATATATATATATATATATATATATATATATATATATATATATATATATATATATATATATATATATATATATATATGTATGTATGTAAGCGAATATATGGATATAGATCCGACAGTATGAAGAAAAATATACGGAAAAGGCAAAAAAAAAAAAATCCTTATATGCAATTATGCTGTTTTAATGTTAATATGTCAACGTCGAACGTTTCGGTCTAATAAACCATCTTCAGGACATGTTCATAAAATATAATTAACATTATCAATTCAACATGACAAAGACGATGGACATAAGAACAAGACTGGTATTTATTCGTACAAAAAGTACAAATTGTGGCACGAGGCCAATAAATGGGGGGGCTAGAGGCTGGTCAACACTAACTATCTTATACCTAGCTAATCAGATTCGCGACCCATTCGTACATTACATTTTACACATTCACCAAAAGAACTCGTCCATCACCAAACAATCCTTCAACCACCATAATACCACGTGCTCTCAAGGGAGACCTACCAAAATCGCGCTCCATACCATAAAAATTCTAATGGTGATATATATATATATATATATATATATATATATATATATATATATATATATACAATTCTAATAATGATAAAATTAGAGGGGAGGGAAATGAACCCAATAATAAACTTAAAATAAACACAAATACAAACTAAACATAATTGATGTTAGTAGGGACCGTCCAACCCATAAAACAGAGAGGCCGCTGTATTCTGCCCAGGGGACAAAATCAAGAGACGCTCTCGCTAAGTGAGTGGGAAAAAGTATAAAATATTAGGCTGGAATGGGAAAATATAAAACTGACCCAGTCGAGATGAAAATGCGGCGGGGGTCAAAACAAACTGGGGAGGATGGGAATCTCGACTTGGATCATAACCAAAGAACGGCCGGGATGCAGGCCAGGAACAACACTTACTCACATTAACTAGGTACACTGAAGCTTGTCTAACCTAACCAAGGGGAGGGTTCCAAAGGAAGCCACCCCGATGTGCAAAAGGTTGACCTAGAAGAGAAAATCAAGGCTAGCCCCGTTCAAACGAAGCAAGCTCGCTTCTTTTACCCACCTTTCGCTAAAGACTGTCGAATGCAATCGTTTTCTATCCGATCTAATCTTCATCTTGAGCTGATGCTCAAAGAATCGAATTAGATCCGAATGAGAAAGACGATTGCCTCGCAAGACTTTCTCCTTTCGCGTCGTCCAAATCACCATTCAAGCCGTGGCCATCAGCGTCAGATACACCATCCGTTTCATCCCGGAATACGGGGGTGACACATTGTCACACGAGTATGCGCGATCAATGGACACAAGCTAACATGGTCCCATAAGGGGCGGACCTGGGGGCAATGGTAGAAGGCGTGCGCAGCCGTTTCTTCTAATCCAAGGCCACACCGTTCACAGTCAGGGAAATCTGGCAAGCCCCATATGAAAGCCTTGTCGTTGAGAGGTAGCCGATTCCGAGCCAATCGCCAGCTAAGTAAATACTCCTCCTCCGACAAGCCGAGCGTATCTCGTAGGAGATCCTTCGCGGGCCTCTCCACTAATTCACAATAGAAGACCTTCCTAGGCCGAGAAAGGTCACTGGACCGGGGAACGGCCCTCAAGGCCGACCGACACTCGCGAAAGAAAACCGATTGATCCCGGGGTTTACGACCGCGCTCAACCCGCGAGATGGGGGGACTGGTGGTAAGGCCAGGGAACTTGTCCCTAACAATACCCTCCAGAATCGGATCTCCTCCAGTCAATGCACGGCGTAGGAAAGCCAACCTAGAGGCACGGATGTGACTCGGCAGGTGCGGCATTCCCAACCCCCCCCCCTCATGACACGGACGTTTAGTGCAGACTCGACTGTGGACCCGATTCCCGCGTCCCCTCCATAAAATGGAGGATAGCGATTGCTCGAGCGCCTTATTGTTGACATAAGAAGAAGACTTATCCAAACAGATAACTGAAAGTTTTATATGATCAGTGTTCCGTTTAAACATGGTCACGTTGTCTTCACGTGGGCGACGCTGTGAAAATGTTTTCCTAAAATTTGAGTATTTTGAATGAAAAATGAAAAATGAAATGAATTCTATTTTGATCAAAATTTATATGTACGCTTGTCGAGCATTAATCTCGCTAGGAAAGGCTTCTTTAGTATTTCCCCTTTTCTAGCGAGATTAATGCTCGACAAGCGTACATATAAATTTTGATCAAAATAGAATTCTTTTCTTTTACCATTTTATTGTAATAATGAAGCACGCGAATAAAGAATCAAAAACATATATAGAGAAAAGACAATTAGATTTCTGGTGATGCAACTAACTTTTCTACGTAAATTCCATGTTTAGAAATTGCACCATACCTTCTTTAGCTCACAGAAGCTGATTGACGAATAATTTGAGAATGATGTTACGGTTCCAGCAACAGTTTTTAACTTTTCGCACAGTGCATCCTTTCGAAGAAAACTTCACACCTCATCAGGATTCACCAGACATTCTTGATATGTCTAATATCAGCAGATCAAGTAGTATTCATAAGTGTTTGTCCTTCGAATCCCATAGTTGCACGGTGGACATGACTGTGACGAAGCAGTGTCATGCATAAAAATCAACCGCCGTCAATGTGCTGAAAAATTATCCCCCAGTAATGTGACGTAGGAATAGCTAATGAGTTTGACACCACCACATCCTTTTTGAATTCGAATGCGATGGGGGCGAGAGTCACCAATTGTTACCCAAGATTTGGCTTATCCATCATGGCCATCCAGTGTAGCTCTGGCCTCAATTGTGAAGCAGACATCTTGAAAATTGGTCTCTATATTTTTCTGGGCCCAATCAATACGCTTAGCTTTGTGGGACTGGTTTAGAATTGGTCTGGCGATGGGCTTAACACTTCCTTCAATCTCTTTAGGTATCATACACTAGGTGCTTTTAGTGAAAGGAGCTCCAGAACGTTAAAATATGGCTATCCTGGTCTTTTCTCACGTATTAATGCCAGACTAGGATACACATTTTCTCTTACCTTTATTTTGCCTTGGTTAGGTTATGAGGTTGTTCACATATCCTGTCCAAGCACTTTCATCTACGAGAACTTAAACAATAAGTGATTTTTTCTCGTTCCAGTGGCATTCTTGTACACCTGCAATAAAGTCTGGCACAGTTAAAAACGCTTTAAAATGCATAACGTATCTTTGTATATGTTTTCAATACGATTGAATCTTTCACTGCATACGTATTTACTAAGAACCTTTCAGTATACTAAGCTTCACGTTTGTACAATATTTAATATGGAAAATATCAACAAAAATATGACCTTCAAAAAAGCGTGATACAGAGATTATATATATATATACAGGATGAAATACATAAATAGTCGCCATTTTATATTTTTAATTTTGTACATGCTCGTTGTTTGTTTTTTCGTTTGCACAGTATAGTAGATTCATTTAGGCACCTTCTGTGAGAAAAAAAGATCAGAACACAATATAATCCGCCATGAATTTGGAAACTGCATGCTGTACTACTAGGCTTTCACGATAGAAGCTCCAGTATGAATATTTCATAGTGTTTGTGTGACAGTAGATAGAATTCAGAAAAAGTTGTGTGGGTCCAATGGTTATTCCGAAACTACGACAGCTCGTAAAACTCACTCGGATAGTACTGATAACAAAAGAACTCTAGAATTTGTTGGTGAGGGCCTCAGACGCTAGTACCTTGATGAGATAGTGGTGCTCTGGCACAAGACGCTATTTCTGGCAATAAAACTCTGCATCCTGCCTCACAAGCAGGGGAACCAACTCATGGCTGTCAGAAAAATTATGCGATCACACCACCCATTATATCTGGCTTATAACTCCCCAGACTACAACCCCATTTATTATTACGTGTGAGGCACAGTTGAGCGAGAGACCAACAGAATTTCTTGTGAAATCAAAGATGAACTGAAGGCAAGTGTTATGATAGCATTCACCAACTTACACCAGGAGACCGTCTAAAATAGTTTCAGGAGATTTTGAGGTTGGCTGGAGGCATCGGTTGAAGCCAATTGCAATTTTATTGAATAAATTTACATTTTAGTATTTCAAGAAATTGTTTGTGTAATTTTCTAAAATATATCTGTTAAAATGATATGTTAGTGATATTTTGGTTAATTGAGACGACAATTTATCCATCGCACCATGTATATTTGTGGGTGCGCACACGCGTATCTATGTATAAATGAAGGAAGTGCTTCATGGTCTGGTTAATAGAAGTTCTTGCCTTCTGCTGTATATTCTTCGAGTGAAAAATTCTGCTTGTGATCGAAATAAGTGGAGACGCACAATTAATGAAGGCAGTAAGATATTTCAAGAACGTTCAATCAGTTTAGCAAAACAAACTTGCAGCTAGCAAAGCAAAGTTATTCCTCTAGCAATGCATCAATTTACATGCAGGCGATGTGTCTCCAGTGTGACAGAATATATCCTTAATGCAGGCAACAATAATTGTCATATTGGTAGACATTTTACAATTTATGATCCGTATTACAGAGGACATAAATTTACATCCAAAGACTACCAAAAACCCAGCAGGAACCTCCCCTCTCTCAGACATCACAAGAAATGCCAAGTTGCGGGCTTCAGGAACCACTGCCTTCATCACGATAGCGAAAACCATTTATCTAACTTAAAAGGCATTAATACAAGTTTAACGAGTCGACAGCTATCATATATATATATATATATATATATATATATATATATATATATATATATATATACCCAAGTATATGATTGGTGTATATGGAATGAATTCCAATAACCAACAATTACTATTCTTAAAAGAGTGCTCAATACAAAGTAGAGCAGATATAATTATTTATTTTTAAAGAAAAAAATTTATAACATAAATATGTTATAAAATCACTACAAAAATAGCCATTTTGTTTCAACACCTTCGGTGTCTTATCAAGTGATGACGTTGAATGTAAAATAAATGGTTTTAAAAGTTATTTATTTTACATTCAACGTCATCACTTGATAAGACACCGAAGGTGTTGAAACAAAATGGCTATTTTTGTAGTGATTTTATAACATATTTATGTTATAAATTTTTTCTTTAAAAATAAATAATTATATATATATATATATATATATATATATATATATATATATATATATTTTTTTTTTTTTTTTTTTTGGTTGGATAGATTTGAGCTTGTGACCCTCGGTTTCACGCTTTAGCGATCGTCACACAAACAGATTATTTTTTTTTAAAATTTGGGTTTATGCAAATTGCGTGTATTGGTGTTATTGTGGAAGTGGTGGGTGAAACTTCGTCTTTTTTTCATCGTACTGACGCAAACATCGATGTATGCAGACACATATACATACTTGGTTGTCCGTCGGAACTCATACATATATAAAGATATGTGGGCAGTTTCGGATATGACATATGTATGTATACGGGTGGTGTTGTGTCTATACATACGCATTTGTATGTTGAAATTTTAAGATTGGAAGTGTGGAGGTAGTCTCGTGAATGTCTCTGAATGTATACATGTCATTTTTTTTTTCCGCTGAATAATATTTCCTCGCATGTATGTATATACGTGTGGTGGGGTTTGTGTGAAATTATGATAGGTAAACATTATTATTTATATTTATTTTTAAATTTTGAAAAAAAATGGCGGTTTATTTGTTATATTTAAAACTGGTTATTTGTTTGTTTTTGATGACTGTGTATATGTAATAGGTAGAAATTTGTAATCCTTATTGTTTATTTATATGGTGATGTTTAATATTTAATATGCTGGGTGAGAGGGTAGTTTGATTTAATAACGGGTCTATATGATATGATGTGATAGCAATGTTGCAAGGGATTGGAGGCAATGATAATATAATTGGCTAATAGATATTGTAAATTGGTAGAAATTGTAAAAAATTAAATAGTTTGTCTGACGATCGCTAAAGCGTGAAACCCAGGGTCACAAGCTCACATCTATCGAACCAAATATGTTAGCTCTATCTCTGATATCGAGCGCTTTCTAATAAGTACCGCGCATATAATATATAAATAATTATACACACACACACACACATATATATATATATATATATATATATATATATATATATATATATATATACATATTTATATACACACACTTCACACACACACACACACACACACACACATATATATATATATATATATATATATATATATATATATATATATATATATATATATATTAACGTAACCTTTATAGCAATATTACCGGGAGAACTATTGTATTTGTATAGTAGCTCTTCTGATGAAAAATAATGTCTGTACCATACTAATGTACGTATTTAGTCTGATTTTATCCAAAACTCATACAACAGTTTAGATATATTATATTATGCCTCAATAACTGTTGGGACAAATCAAGCCACTTCATTTTCCATTTCTAGTTCTGAAATTTTCCCACGTCATGCTATTTAGGAACTCGAATATAAAAATAGTTACAAAGTTTATATACTATTGCTACATTCCAATTATTATTATTATTATTATTATTATTATTATTATTTTTATTTTCTTTGCTTTCTGGCGTTTACACATTTCTTTCCGGGTCCCACCCAGGGACCTAAGGTTAGAAATGGCATCATGACACTTTTCACTGACAAAAAAAAAAAAAAAAAAAAAAAATTACATAGATAGAGCCCTTCGTAAAGTGTGGGCTGTACTTGTCAGAACAATTTTTTGTATCTCCTTGAGGCATGGGCTTCCAGGAATCCCTGCAATTAGTCTACTGCAATCTTTTCCAACCAGTCCTAGGGCTCCAACTACAACAGGGATTGTTGATGTTCTTATATGCCACATTTTCGAGACCTCTATTTCAAGGTCCTTGTATTTTGACAGCTTTTTGAATATCTTCAAAGATACATTGCAGTCAGCAGGGACTGCCATATCAATAAGGAGGCACCGTTTTTGTTTGTGGTCTTTAATAACAATATCTGGGCGGTTGGCCTTGATTGTTCTGTCAGTGTGAATTGTGTAGTCCCATAGAATTGTAACAGGTCCTATCTCCGTAACCGGGTCTGGGTGGTGTTGGTACCAGTTTCTTTCAGTTTCCTTCCCGTAGAAGTTGCAGATTTTCCAGTGCAGGTATTGGCCCACTCTGTCATGTCGGGTTTTATATTCAGTGGGTGCCAACATCGTGCAACCTGATACAAGATGATCAATCGTTTCTGGATATTTATCACAGAATCTGCATTTTGGACTGACACAATATTTTAGTATATCTGCTTGATAATTCCTACTTAGCAAGCATTGGTCCTGCGCAGCAAGGATAAAACCTTCAGTTTCCGCTTTCAACCCTGCACTGCGTAGCCACTGATGGGTACGGGTTTTGTCTACATCAGCTTGTTTGATACGGGCAGAGTATTGGCCATGAAGCGGTTTATCTTGCCATCGCTTCTGTATCTGGTCGGTTGCATTCGTCTTTGCTGTCTTTTTCAAGTATTTTGCAGTTTCAGCCGGTGAATTGTGCTGTAGTTGCATCTCTACGCCCATTTTAAGCTCCAGTTTGAATTTGTTGGCTTCTTTCATTACGGAGTAAAGACGCTTACTACTTTCATGTTCCTTGACGCATACCATCATCCAGTCTTCTGTAGTTTCCAAGTATTTTTGGAGGCCAATTGTTGTAGTTTTGTAGGACAGTTCTAGTTGAACTAATCCTCTGCCTCCTTCGGATCTGGGCACATACAGACGATCAACATCAGCTTTGGGATGATGCATGCGATAGCAAGTGAGAAGCTTTGATGCATGCGATAGCAAGTGAGAAGCTTTTATTATTATTATTATTATTATTATTATTATTATTAATATTATTATCATTATTATTATTATTATCATTCTCATTATTATTATTATTATTAGGTTGGTGCAAAAATATTGTCGTTTTTGACGTTAAAAAATACGTCAAAAAACGACAATATTTTTGCACCAACCTATTATTATTATTATTATTATTATTATTATTATTATTATTATTATTGTTATTACTCATTTGATTGCTGGTGTATACTCATTTCTTTCCAACCAGACACTTAAAATCAGAAATACTCTCATGACATTTTCCACTGAGTACCTTTGAGAAATTTAAACAAAACCCCTAAAATAAAACACATTTTACATGGATAAAGCATTTTGTAAAGTGTGCGCTGTATTGTGAGTGTAATCATTTGTATTACTGTAAGGCATGGGCTACCAGAAACCACTTCTGTGAGTCTGTCCGACCCTTTTCCAATTAATCCGAGGTCTCTTGCAAATGGAATTGTTGATTTCCTTATGTGTGATATGTTTGAGATTTCGATTTCAAGGTCTTTGTACTTTGATAGTTTTTTTTTAATATCTTCAAAGATATATTACAGTCAGTAGAGACTGACAACGTTAATAAGTTTATTATTATTATTATTATTATTATTATTATTATTATTATTATTATTATTAAATGTAATGTGAAGTATTGTATTGCTACAAATTACGGGAAAATTTTGTCGGTACCAGCTGATCTATTTTACATTAATAACCATAAAAATTTTATATTCTTAAAATGATTGAAATTAAAAAAAAAAAAAATGAATGAGAAGTCATTAACAAAAAATACCAGTCGTATAAATCATTATGTTTAAGAACGAAAAATTAATTCTACTGACAAACATGCCGATGAAATCAAACAGCAAAGGAAAAATATCTGGTGACAAAATGCATTTGAATTTATGGCCTTAAGTTCATAATTTTTGGTAGCTTGCTTTTCATATACAGTAACGTTATTCCCTCAAGTTAAAAGGTTGCTCGATTTATTTGTATGATCGTCAGTAAGTCTGCTTTGAATGTTACATTATTAAATATTTTATTGTATAATTAAAGAAATATTTATTCTTCACTAAATAAGCCATAATAAGTTTGGAGCGCATTTGAGTTGAGCGCGACTTTTCTCTAGTTACATATAATGCATTTAAAAATTTAGCATAGTATCCCGAGAAATATTGACGTTATTTCTTTATAGATCGAGATTTCTGATGAGAATCAGAATATTTATGCATTCAGCTTCGGATAAAACTGTGTCGCCCCTCAACACTTTGCCGAAAATCAATTTTGTATCGGTAGTCTCTTGCTAACTTTTTTCCGATATTCCTCAGAAATTAAATCGCCTGCACTAGAATTATGTTGCTTTTCCTCTAATGGATGAATCAGATTTTAGAATAACCTACATATTTTTGTCTTGTGACGCAGCCGAATATTGTCATTGGATTTTGTCGAGTGGTAAAATGTGCTCGTATTGAATAGTGTCGACGCAAGCTAATGCTGTACGGAGATTAAACAGTGTTCTTGAACACAGGGTGAGAGATAATCTGTTTCTGCAGTGACGTTAACGATTTGTGTAACAAGCCAATTTAACTGTTCCATATACGGTCGAATTAGTCTTGCCATTGTTGTGTATTATGTTAGAAAATAGTTTCCTGCATCTGTGTTAGTTTCAGTTTAAATAAACAGAAGACATTACATTCCAAAACCTCTTTCATATATTATCTGAATCAATATTAAGTGGGGAACTATAGTCGAATATAAAATAATTAATTGGTTCAAAATTGTATATAATCTTGATAAAATTCTTTTTATTAGATCTAATTCGTTTGCTCATTAAAATATCCAAATATATTGACGATTCAGATGAAAGTTGTCATTTATTTTGTCTAATAACGAATATTCAGTCATATTTATATACAGATAAGTGGTAAAATTAATTAAAAAATTGAAAATTAACCGTGTAAAATAATTCATAATACTATATTGAACTGTATAATAGGTATACTCTTGAGAATTATGTTTATATTGAAGAATCGGGGATATTTTAGCAGGCCTGAAACAAGAAAATACATACATTATTGTAATCATTATATAGTTATGTCTAAAAGTGGTTTCATATGAAAACAAAGAGACTATAACTCCTTTAATAGTTTTAGTGTATGCTTTTATCTTACATAATTTAAACTGGAAAAAGTTGGTATTTTATATGACACGTTCAGAATCTTTCATGATTTACACTTCATGCATCAGTCGCTTTCTAAGAGAGTAAATCAATCGATACAAACTTTAATTAAATTGAATTACACTCGCATAATCATGCAAATAAGAGATAAAATATATATTTTTCATAGTTCAGTATTTTTAAAATAATATTATCCAAAAATGGAATGTAAAATGACCAAACTAATACAAATAAAATATATTAATTTATTTGATGTCAGCTAGATTATATGATTAGCGCCTTGATTAATTAACGTAAATAACACACTTGAAATTTACTAAATCGAAGACTTAGAAACGGTTGGATATGGAACAGCCAAAAAACTCGACATAAATCTATCCTACTATCATCTATTTATCAAAAATGATTATCATTTAATCTCCGCGAAAAGGCAAAACATATACAAGGTGATATTATAAATTTTCAAGTCATTTTATATTTCCAAGATTAGACGTCAGTTACGAGGAATGTTATTGCGCATGCGTGAATTGATAATCTGATGTAACAATTTTAGGACCAATATAATCAGTATTTGACTGAGCATTACAGAATCACAGCTTTTCATAAACGTATACAACCATAAATGTCACAGACACAGACACAAACACACACACACACACAAACACAAACACAGCAGCAGGTTATCATTAGATATTTTGTATTTCTGATTGTAGACGCAGATTGTACTAAAGTACCACTTCTGAAAGACATCGAGCTGGCTTATAGTGTGCTGTTAGGATGTACAAGATTCACTGCAATATATGAGAGTTTTAATTACTACAGCTTTCTAGAAATTAAGCTAGGTTTTCAAGGAAATTCCTCGGATATTCCATGATAAAAGATGGAGTTTTCAAACGAAGTCCACAGTCTGGAGATATGATAAATGATTTCATAATCAAAAGATGCTGAACTATTGATTTTACTTCCAAAGGATATAAAAGGTCCTGAATAATTAAGTTGTTCACAATCAACACTAATTGGCAAAAGTGGTATTGTGCGTGATGAAGGTGTTGCCGAATAGCACATATAGATTTCGTTATTGGCTTAAGTTCTGAATTACACCATTTTCATGATACTAATTCTAATGCCAAATGCGGTGCATCTGGTTACAGAAATCTCTCCGCAACTCTGAAGGTTTACGAAGGTATTTTGCAACCAGAGCCAATCATAAATAATGTAGTCTGTTGTTAAAGTCTTACTTTTGAACCAATGATGATTAAATAGGCCGAATGAAGAGTAAATTATCATTATTTTTAGTATTATCATTTACGAAACCAAAGTCAAATAAAAGCGAGAACTTAAATGCAAAAAGTGAGGGAACCAGGATACAACCGTGACTTGTTCCACTTATTGATGTAAAGTGACCCATACTTTTATCATCCGAGATAACAGAATTTTTGATAGACTGATGAAATGAAATGAAATTTCAACACAAAATGTTGTCATTGATGCGTAGCAATTTGTGGAGCAAAAAAGACTCGTGATCAATGGTGTCAAAGGCGTTTGTTATACGCACAGAAATCTTGCATAAATCATGCTTCTTTAAACAATTTTCTTCAGCAAATAGCCGTAGACCAAACAAAGCATATCTATGGTGGCATGACCAGAAAAGAAACTACCTTGAACTTCAACATATAATTTCTCTTGTAGTTTAGTTATGAGTCTATTCAAGATTAAACGAACAATAATTTTACTGGCAAGGCTAAGAATGGAAATTCCTCAATTCCTCCAATTTTTACCATAGTATAATCGCCCTGATTTTAAAATATGATGGTATTTATCCAATCTTCGTGATTAAAAGAAAGACATCAAAGAATGTTCGTGCAAGATGATCTACACTAGTTTGGGAAATCTCTGGCGGGATTAATCGTTACCAAAGTCTTTTGAAGATCAGCTTATTTTTTCATGAACCTATATGATATTAGGGTCAAGAGCCAGTTCTAGAGAATCATTTCACCGCGATATTGAGCAATAACATCTCCAGCAAGTAACGATTCCGTATTTTGGAAAATTTCAGAGTGTTCTTTTAATGGACATTATATCAGGCATGTCTTTGAGCAAGGTTTGAAGATCAGAGAATAGAACAGGATAAGGCCTACGTGCTTTTGGCCAAGAAAATAATCAGTTCGTCGTAGAAGCCTTGCGTGTCTGTACAATCAACATCCTGCTGTAATTCTACTTTTTTTATGATCATGATGTTTCTTTCTAACATTTTAAAGGAGACTGTAAGGTTTGTATTCTTTGTAAGCCTGATATCTAGGTTTTATTCAGTTAATATATTTTCAAATAATCCGTTGATTCTCAACATTGTTCTTTTTAAAAGAGCAATTTTCGAAGTTCATATATCACACCCAAGGACTTCATAAAATGTAAAATTTGAGAGTGGAATCGAATATTACGTTCATCAGATGAACAATGACGCTTCTTGTATGACTGATGGAAGTCAACTAATTTTGGTTAGATAAGAAGCAAAAGCGTGAATCTAAATATGAAACAATTCAAATAGCGTCTCCAAGTAATCCAGCCATATTTCTGGAATTGATCTGGCTCCATTTACGGATTAAGTGTTATTGGAAAAAAGCATTTGTAATGACTAGCACGATCTCCTTACAGATTGAGAGTAACTTCAGGTTTTCATTTACTGCGACAAAAACAGTTGGATCAATCACTCCATGGTATGTACCATGATCGCATTAAACCCTCCCATCATAAATAGACCTATTGTGCGTATTTGAAGCTATATTTCTTCTCTGATCAAATGATGCTCCAATTTCAACTTCGGGGTGTCAGTGTCGCAGCCTAAAACACACAAAGGCCACTGAAGTACTATTGGTAATTTCAACTGCGCGGGTCATAATACGATCAGTGGTGGCTTTTGAAAGATATAACTGTGATCTATGATTGGGTATTACAATAGAAGCAAAAGAAATTCGGTGTTGTTTATTAGATTCTTCCCAGAACAGACAATTATGAATACACATCGAATTTCCTCTGTTTGAAAAGCAACAGTAAGTTATTTCAAAAACAGCATAGGTAATTTCACTGAACTGTATAGATATCTATACTCTATGATCTAAAATTTACATATTTGCCATGTGCATGTTTTCAAGTATGGAGTATGCCCAAACGTGTTTAGTTACCAAGCTAAGTGTTTGTGCGAGCAATTTTAGCGCATGTTTCCACCCACTCATCACGATTTAGAAAAGCTGACCTACACATTAAAGGCCTCTTCGACCTTAACAAAGGACACGAAAAACACATATAGTCAGAAATTGTGTATGAGTTGACCATACCTACTAAAGAGCTCCTGCAATATCTTTTACCTCTTCAGGTAACTTTTATTTTATAGACAATCGACTTTCACGTAAATTGGATAGCATACAAAATGGACCATTCAACTAACTACAGGAAAACTTGATTAAAGCGGTGAAGGCTTTGGCAGGTGCATCAGCATCTTCTGTAAATACAAACAAAAATTGGAGCAGATATTTTGCAGCAACCAAAGGAAAACCA
>OZ010571.1:21611421-21633921 GCA_963932145.1 Acanthosepion lycidas
AGGGTGTTCAATATGTCTATATTTTAATGTATCAGTTATTGTTACGTTTTGGGGATGTATTTTTCAATGAAATCTAACATCCGCTAAAAGCGTGTCGTCAGGATTTTTTTTGTTAACGGCTAAAATACTTACGACATTTTTTTCGTTCGTATATTTAAAGACATTTGGGAGGTGTCTACGTCAGAATACTTTTTATTTAACTACGATTTTAAATATTTTTACTTTTAATTTTTAATATGCTATATTTCTTTCAAGAACAATTAAATGTAATTAGAATCCTTTACAGTTTGTAGAATTATTATCACATCAAGTATATCACTATTTTTTAAAGATTTTAAACTTGAATATTATTTAAGTAAAATTTCCATTTCTCTGATTTAGTAAACTTTATTTATTTATTTAATTACAATTTAAAAGAAGTTTATGTTAGAATTCATTTTAATGAACTACAATTTTAATTACGACTTTAAAATATTTTCATTATTAGTTTTTATAGACTATAATTTCATTTAATAGAAGTGAATTTATTCAAGAATTAGGATTACTTACAGTAAGTAAAATTATTTTACAATTATATTACGATTTTAATTTTTTTTTTTATGGCAAAAATAGCTAATTCATTTCTCTGATTTAGTAAACTATTTATTTATTTAATTACAATTTAAAAGAAGTTTAGGTTAGAATTCATTTTAATTAACTACAATTTTAATTACAACTTTAAAATATTTTCATTATTAGTTTTTTTAGACTATATTTTATTTAATTGAAGTTAATGTATTAGGCCGGGGCAGAAAACAATGACGCAATAACGCCGCTCTTTTACGTTAAAAAATACGTCAAAAACCGACATCACTGCACCACCATTTCTGTACCAACCCAATATTTGCATTACTAACAATAAGTAAAATTATTTTTCTATATCAAGTATGTTTGTATTACGATTTTTTAAAATTTTATATTTAAATATTATTTAAGTATTTTTTTTTATGGCCAAAATAGCTAATTCATTTCACTAATTTATTTATTTAATTTCAATTTAAAAGAAGTTTTGGTTAGAATTCATTTTAAATAACTACAATTATAATTACAACTTTAAAATATTTTCATTGTTAGTTTTTATAGACTCTATTACATTTAATTTTTAAGTATATTACGATTTTTAAAAAATTTATATTTAAATATTTATTTTTTTATTTTTTTATTGTTTTATTTTTTTTTAAATATAAACTTTGTACATACAGATGAAACTATATATTATTAAGGACATGGGTCATTCAATGGTCCACATCCTCTAGCTTTTCGTCATAATTTCATTTTTCTGTAGGTGTTTTATAGGAATCATTTGAGTGTCGGTATTTCTTTTGGAGGGGTGTTTAGGTTAGAATAGGTTTTATTTAACTATGTATAATTTTAAAAGATGTTTAGATTAGAATTCGTATTAACTACAATTTTAAATACAACTTTAAAATATTTTCACAATTATTTTAATAGACTATTTTTTAGGAAAAAACAATTAAACATAATAGAATTACTTACAGTATATAAAATTAATTATTCATGTTAAATATAAGTATGTATATTACCTGATCCCATTTTATAAATTTATTTTCATTTTTAAATATTATTTAAGGAAAATTTTTGACAATGACGGTATAAAATAGCTATTTCATTTCTCTGATTCAGTAAAGTTTTATTTTTTATAAACTTAGTAATATATAGTTTCTCATGTATGCACAAAGGACATGGGTCATTTAATGACCTACATATTCTAGCTTTTCTATTTAACTTCCATTTTACTGTAGGGGTTTTATTTGATTCTTTTAGGTGCCAGAAGTATTTCGATAGAGATATCTGATTTTTATATTTATTTATCCTAAATGAACTTTGATGTTGGTTGAATCTTTTTTTGAACTCATGGCTAGTGCAACCTATATATATATTTATTTTTTCTGGTCTTTCAATCGAAGAGATATTGCACTGGTATACTAATGATTCAGTGCAACATTTATTTTGTAGAGGGCAATTATTAGGGTTTCTACAGTTGCATAATTTTTGTTTATTTTCATCAGTTTTTATTTTTATTTTTCTATTGTCAAATCTTTTGGGTTTTGGTATGAGTGTTTATTTAAGATATTAGCATTATGGTTCTTAATAATTTTTTCTAAGTTTTCCGTACAGCTGTAACTCAATTTTAGTGTGTTTTTATTGAAAATAGTACTTAGTTTACTTTCACTAGGAAAATGCTTGACTATTAATGCGAGGAATTTTTGTCCTAATTTGTTCTTTACCATTTGGTTATATGGGGGCGTATACCAAATTACTTTTCTACATCTGTTTTTTCTATGTTTTTTATTTTCATTTTTTATATATGTTAGTTTGTGGTTTTTGTAGCCACTCATTTTTAGAGCCTTATTATAGGTATTAATATGCTCATCAAAAATCTTGTCTTTTGCAGAATTTGTACTTATTCGTTTACTGATAGATAACGGTATATGTTTAATTATAGTTGGGGGGTGATTTTATTTAGGGTGTATATATAAACGATTGGTGCTTGTTTTTTTTATAAAAAAAGGTGTGTATGTATTTTTATTTAGATCTAATGTTATATCTAGGAAGTTTATTTATTTTAATTTAGTGCTAACCGTAATTTTTAAGCCCATGTTTTTAAATTCTTTATATAAAACCTTTCTAATTCTATCTATTTTGAAGTTGGTTGAGTTTCTAATAACCATGAGTCCATCGTCTCTGTACAAACCAGTGTCATTATATTAATATCATGGTGTGCTGTAAGGTTATATAATATAAAAAGACCGATGAGATGCGAAGACCCAGCTGAGTCTAGTGATCCCATTGTGATGTCGAAGTGGTCATATGAATTTTTAATCCATTGCTCACCTTTATGTATAAGAACCGATTTTTTTGCATATAAAATAATATTCTTTTCTTCATCTGTAATGTCTGTATAGTGGGTGGCAAAGTCCAACGCATTCAAAAATAGTTCTTTAGATATTGATTGGTAATAATTATCATTATCAAACTGCATTAGTGTACAATTGTGTTTTCCTTTTAAGTGAGTAAACCAGTTTATCTCTTCCTTGGTATTAATCCAAAGTTTCAGGTTTATTTTTTCTTTAATTTTTTTATTTACCCTTTCAAGGATCATTTTACTTATTTTTCCGATTTCCGGTCTTGTAGGATTTATTATCCTTGTAGTGGGATTAGCCTCAAAATCTGGTTTATGGTCCTTCAAGGTTATGTAGCATTCTTTTTGATATAGTTGACCTACTCTATCACTGATCATAAGTTTATCAGTGATTTCCTTACTGCTAGTATCGATATCACGAACTATGTTGAGGTCATTATTATTCGCTTTTTTGTTGTTCTTATGTAAGTCCTTATTTATTAGGTCGTTGTATTCCTTTGTGGTTGTTTTATAAAAGTTTCCAGTTTTGTCGGATTTTATAAAATTTTATCTGTAACATTAATATACTTTACAATCTTATCCAGGCGTTTCTGGAAGTAGCTTTGCTTGTGATGGAAATTTATGTTGATAATTATTTCCAGTAGGTCATTTTCGAAAGGGGACAAACTATGCTGCATTTTTACTGTTAAAACCGTAAGTTTCCTTGTAGTTTTTGGTTTGTGATTCGTTCTTATTAAGGAAGAAGTAAGCTCTCCATCTCATCCTACGTATAAGTTCCTCTGGTTTTTTTCATTAATATCACGAAATATTCCTTTTTGTTGGTATTAGGAATGTTCAGTTATTGTTACGTTTTGGGAGTGGGTAGGGATGTATTTTTCAATGAAATCTAACATCCGTTAAAAGCGTGTCGTCTGGATAATTTTTTTTTTTTGTTAACGGCTAAAATTCTTACGCATTTTTTTCGTTCGTATATTTAAAGATTTTTGGGAGGTGTCTACGAAAAATGAAAAGAATAAACCATTAACTATCTTTCTGAGATATCATTAGGTTTTGGAAGAGAACCACATGTTTTATGTCCAGACCTTGCTATGATAAATGTTGTTACCTGGACAGACTGTTGGCGACAGGGTGCGAAGAAGTTCAATTGAACACCCAGTAAATCACTTGGCGAAAATCTCGTTGAAGAATTCCAGATGACATTCAGTTAAGATAGAGATTAAGGACCACACTACGAGTTGTGGGGGTTTGGTCGGGGAAAAGAAAGAAAGAAAAAAAAGAAGATCATTTTTTTTCTTTGAGCGATAAGTGTAACCTGACGCCAGTCTAGCGACACCCACACTGCCGAGCGTTCATTGGCTGAATGGTCGCGTTAGCGATGGGCGAAGGTAAACATATCAGAAAGAAGGGAAAACTGTTGACGCCTCTGAGGGTATTGGTGCGAGATACCAATGTGAGAAAGAAGGGAATCATGTTGACGCCCTCTGAGGGTATTGGTGTGAGATTCCGGTGTGTGAAAGGAAGAATTTGTGAGGACGATTCCCTTAAGAACCCCTCTAAAGGAGAAAGTAATTGACTTCCAAAACTGGGAAGTGATAAAAACAAAGAAAATCTTGGTTTTGGTCGGCGTCCATATAAACGAATGTCCCCAGAGCATTTGGACAGTAGAGTAGTAATGGACAGTAGCCGACAGCAGGCAGACGGTAGCAGTTGAGATGTGAGCTCGGAGACCAGCATCGCAAAAGCTGACTGAAAGGTCCCACGCATTCCGACTTCGACTTCTAACCAAAAACTATTATTTTTGAAGAACGACTTCGACTCACAGCACCAAAACAAGCTTTACGAATATCGCCTGAAGAAACCAAAAACCAGTTTTTTGAAAAACATCTTAAGATATTAAGACTCGCCTAACAAACGCAAAGTGTCACGTATCCATAGAAGCGGTTTGGGAGAAAGACGCAGTCCTGTATTCAGCAACCATATATAAAGATATTTGTTATTCTTTTTTTAACACATTTGAATCTTTCGAGTTGTTACTTTATCTTCTTTTACATATACTTGTGCAGTGTCACTTTTGATCGAATTCGGCTTGCACTACGGCGCGACGACTGATTGATTTCTTCTACCTAAGATCAAATCACAACGTGGGTAGGTTAGACTAGAAATCAAAGCATTTACTTCGGTAACCAGACTTGGGAGGCGAGCTGGGAACGACAAAGCTGATACCGGATCTAACCAGATTTCCATCCGAATCAGCCAAGGATTAGAACTTTACATTTGGCGCCGCGACCAATACCAAGTCACATTGGTCGTCATGTGGGCAGAGGCAGATGGTGACGTCATATATATATATATATATATATATATATATATATATATATATATATATGTATAAACCATATATATATATATATATATATATATATATATATACCATTTATTTTACATTCCACGTCATCACTTGATAAGACACCGAGGGTGTTGAAACAAAATGGCTATTTTTGTAGTGATTTTATAACATATTTATATTATAATTTTTTTTAAATAAATAATTATATATATATATATATATATATATATATATATATATATTAAAATATCAATCGATATCTGACACCTTGAACTTGTTCCACGGCCTCTTCTGTGTCCATTCCTCAAACGCGGCTCTCGCGGCTCTTTGCTCTTTTTCTTAATCTTCCTGGCATGCTAGTGTCACTCCCGCCTTGCTTGGGGTGAATAGCCTTAAAATATTTGAATGATGTTTGTGGTGTTAAAGTGATCATGAGTCATCGTTTTAACACCACAACAATATTTCACCAAGCCGCTATCTACAAGCACTCTTGTTTTGCTCTCACCCTTTTGCCTTTCCTATCTTTTCTTTATAAGTATACGTCCCCTCTTAAAATTTAATTCTATTTCAAGCAAATATAATAAAGGAAGTGACGTTCCTCGTGCTGCGTTCTTACAAACATAATTGTTCATATCCATTTTGCTTCTCACCAGTCGAATTGCAACTAAATGCACTGAAACGAAGTTGTATCTTTATAGTGAGTAAATTGGTTTTGTCTATATGAAAAAATTATAATAAATAATTATTGCTCTACTATCGGTATTGAGACGACTTTTGAATCATTGCTGTGAACGTTAGAATTCCTATATTATTTTCCTTCTCATCACACACACACACACACACACATACATATATATATATATGAAAAATCTGCTGGCTTAAAAAGTTACGTTCTGTAATGCACAATCTATTAAAGAAATGCGCTGTGTTGATGAGAGATCATCAGACTTGCACTAAATATTTCACTTTGTGAATGGCTTGCTTCAACTTTCAATCAAGATTGATATTCCATGGGCCAATTAACTAGACATTATCATGGATTTATTTTTTACTTAAAATCTTTGTTGTGTTGTTATTTTTTACTGCAAGTACCACAGGGACCTAATACTGATTACAGCTGATCCTCAAATTTATTATTCCAGCAATATGGCGGAACTAAAAAAATCACGTTCCGATCTCTGTTCTTTCCAAAAGATTTTAGATATATTCTTTCCTACTTTTAAATATTATTGTTTGCTTAACCATTTTTAATTGTATCCATAAATTTTAAAAGTTGAAAGTTTGATGTATTCTGAATGTTATTTTCTCACGATACACATTCAGAAAAAATATACAGAATCCCCCTAGATTTCAACTCTTAAATCACCTACGGAGTTTTACATTTGCTAATAAATAGGGTACGCCAAGGGGAATGAATAAAATAAAAGGTGTGTCCCATAGCATTTATATTAAAATTCTTCATTAATAGATCTTTATGACAAAGCAACTGAAGGAAAATCTCAAGATAAACCAGCCCCCATCCTCATACTCACGTTTAACCTGGATTTCATTACTGCCGAGTGCTTTTCCTTCCTTCCAAACTTTTTTTTTCTCAATACAATCGACGTTTGTTCAATGAAGTTTGAAATATTATTGAAATTTTCCTTTAGATTATTAGAACAGTCTAGTAAAGATCCACCAGAATTTGTAAACATATCTTGAAGGAGAGAGATTTAATGTCGAAGTATTTTTGACCTTGTTAATTAACGTGTCTTCTTTTTTCTGTTCTTACACAGCGCTCTTCAATAAGTCTTTCAAAAAAGGGGAATAATTACGTCACTCAGTGTTATTATTATTATTATTATAACAAAAAATAATAATAATAATAAGAATGTTATAAAGTTAAATAGTATACCACTTTAAATTACAAACACTTTATGTTTTTATCTAAATCTCATAAACAGGCGTCGCAACATTTCATCTTCAAACAAATAATCGTTCACATAATAAATATTGAATTACATTTGTGAAAATATGTAAGGGCGATAAATAGAACATATTCTTGGCTATTGTATTAGGTTGGTGCAAAAATAATGAAGTAATAATGTCATTTTTTGAGGTTAAAAAATACGTCAAAAAACGACATTATTACGTCATTATTTTTCCACCAACCTAATAGATGTGAACTCATTCTATACCAAGCTTCCTGTTACAAAGAATTGAATTTAAATCAAGAATCTAGTACAATAAAAATTAAATTCTCCCGACTAATAGATAAAATTCTCCCGAAATTCTAAAAGAAAATGCCGTTTCAACCCAAACAATTATTATTTCAAATTTCCCAATATTTTCAAAACAAAACCATTCGGATTGCCTGTTTGATTACCACTTAGAGAAATTTAAGTTAGTATCTGTCTATATTTCTGAGATGAGGTATTATATACACTATTTACATTATTCGGAATATTGTCCTCATCTTTGTCACCATATTTATGGTAACGTTTCGGCTGTTGTACGCTCCGCCCTTCTTCAGGTGGTTGGAATGTCGAACTTAATCCTTTATTTTCCTCACTGGGATAGACTGTTCTAGTTCCATGAGCCATTTCTAATGGATGTCAGTTATCAGTTATCGCCTGTCAATTCACCTATCCAAGATCTGCACAGACTCAATCGTGTATTGAAGTCAGACATTTTGGGACCTGTCACTGGATCTAACTAACGCCTTTATCCACTGTGCTATGTGTCCTCACGTACACATGGTACAATGGATAACTGGCATCCATTAAACATGTTATGTGGAACTGGAACAGTCTACACAAGTGAGCGCAATAAAGGGTTCAGTTCGACATTCCAACCATCTGAAGCAGGCCGGAGCGCACATCGGCCGAAACTTTGAAAAAAATATGGCGAGAAAGATGATGACAATAGTCCGAATAACGTAAACAATGTACATAATACCTCATCTCAGAATTATAGAGTGTTATTATTTACATTATGGCACAGTGGATAAAGGCGTTGGTTAGATCCAGTGACAGGACCCAAAGAGTGTCAGTTCATAAATATGGCAAAAAAGATCAGTATAATTGTCCGAATAATGTAAATAATGTGAATTTAAGTTAATCTGTTCTTCCAATTTCTTAAATGTTATCACTTTTAATATATTTTACCTAAGGAAACGAGATATATCCTGTACACGGATGTTAATTTATTCTCGGTAAACCTTACCATATCCAGTAAACAATACAAACATTAGTTATGAAACAGAAACAAAGATTACATTTCTTTCCCTCCAAATCATCTTAAACTGGCTTACGGACAATGATTTAAAATTAAAAATGAACTGCCAATCTTTCAAGTAGATTCTCATAAATTTTTATCCGTAGTGTAACAAAATAACCTCCTTGAGAATTATCAGACTCTTTTCAAAATCACTTACTTTGGTATACATGAGAAATATAATGAAATTACGTTTAAGCTTCTCTACTATAATAATTATTTCATATTTATTGCGAAACAGAATGATCATAAATTTTATAAAGGTCAAGCAAAGGAACTATATATATAAACTTAATGCCTACGATCTCCACCGCTACTCCAACTAAAAAACAATTTTTATGAACTTAATGTAATATTTTGGTAGATATTTAAAAAAATCAATCTGTTGAGAATTGAAATGAAATTAGCACACAGTTTGCTTCGTGTCACATCGAACGCAAGAAAATTTAAATTATAGAATTCCCTAATGTTCAGCATTTTCGCGTGGTCCATATTTTTAACGCATATTTTTGTTTGTTTCTCCACTCAACTTACATATATATATTTCCTTCAATATTTATTTGATTATATATTAACGAAGACATTTCAAAGGATAAAATGGCTGACAATTTTCCCATTTGTTAACGATGTTATCCAATAAAGGTTTTCCAAATAAAAAAAAATTAAAAAGAGATTCAGCTAGCAATCGTCAGGCACTGATTGAAAACAGACCACTTTAAAAATTCGTGCCTCAATATTATCCCGTGCAATTTTAGTGTTGTACCAAATGTAAATGAACGAGAGTAAGATTTCAGCGTTCAAAACATTAATTTAAAACAAAGTTCAATACAAAAGATTTTTTTAACGTTGAAACAAGATATAGTTTTGTAGTGGGTATGTCCCTGTTCTAATGTAACACTGCATAATATATATATATATATATATATATATATATATATATATATATATATATATATATATATTCCTGTGTTGCGACGGACACAATTTTTTAAATACTTATATATATATATATATATATATATATATATATTAAATACTTTTATATATATATATATATATATATATGAGTATTTAATATATATATATATATAAGTATTTAATATATATATATATATATATATATATATATATATATATATATAAGTATTTAAAATATATATATATATATATATATATATATATATATATATATATATATATATATATATATATATATATATATATATATAAGAATTTAAAAAATTGTGTCCGTGGCAACACAGGAATTCCGTTTTCGAAACTGAAACTTAAATCTTAAAATTTAAACTTAAAATTTGGGGCTTCTTTGAATTCTCAAGCGATGCTAAGAAGAACTTACGAAAAAATTGGATTTGCTCTATTTTTAAGCTAATTTGGTTGTGTTAAGAGAATTCCCTCTTTTTTATTAAGGTGGTGTGGGCTTTTTTACGAATATAGAAAGCAAGTATATCTTTGTGCGGCAAAATTAAAGTTTGTTCAGTTTTTGATTTCTGCCTAGCTATTAGGTTGGTGCAAAAAATAATGACATAATAATGTCGTTTTTGACGTTAAAAATACGTCAAAAAACGACATTATTACGTCATTATTTTTGCACCAACCTAATATATTGATTTTCTTTCACGCTGTCAAGTTATTACGGTCTGGTTTATTCTACCTAATGAAAGTTTACGCTACAATATATTTGGCATTTATTCATTTTCTTTTGCTAAAACTACATCGAGGTTTTCTTAAAGGTGTATTCAAATATGATTAACGCATATTGTTTATATTTATATTTTTATTTATACATATCTAAAATAGTATATGATTTAATTTACTAATAGACTACATATGGTACTATAAAATTAATATATTAGAATGTATTTACACATTTATAAATAATTTAATTTATGATCAATAATAGATATAAATAAGTAAAATATCTTTTTATAATTATTTATTTTAAGGAGTATATAAAAAGAAATTCTACAGAAAACTGCTCATTCATTTCTTTGATTTAATAAATTTTCATTTTTCCCAGACCTAATAATATATAACTTTAAATGTAGTCATATATGACATGGGTTACCCAAACATCTACAAGTTCTTGTTTTTTTTATTAGTTTCCGTTTTACTGTTGATGTTTTATTCGTTTCTGTTAAATGCAAAAAAATATTTGGATATGTATGTTTGGTTACGATACTTAATATTATTGAAGGAAGTCAAATGCTGTTTACAAATTTTTTGTACATACTATAAAGATTTTCATAACATTAGTATTCTCATAGGATGAGATTGTCCATTGGTAAACTACGGATTCTCTGCCGCATTCTTTATTCGAAGGACACTTTTCGGGATTTCTACTGTTAAATTTTTTTTCTTTTTATTGATTATTCTTATTTCATTATCTCTCATTAGTTGATTCTGGTATTTAATCAAGATTTTAATATATTTTTTTTTTATAATCATTTCTTTATTTTCAGTAATGCTTTAACTTAATTTATCATATTTTTATTAAAAAAATTGCTAAGTTTACTATTTCTAGGAATTTTTTTTTCGATTAACGCCAGAAATTTTATTATTTGCAACATGGTCAAACGGTGGGGCGGGTTTACCAAATGATTTTTCTTTTCCTATTTTTTCTCTGGTTTTTATATACATTTTTTATATAACAGATGTTAGTGCATTTATAGCCACTATTCTTTTGATATTTATTATAAAAATTACTTTAGAGCATTATTTTTAAAATTACTGTGTTCATAGTATGCATTATATAGCATTCGTCATAGCAAAGAGAAATTTTGATAACATTAATCTTATGTTAGTTTGTTATGATTTAAAATAGATTCTCTCAATTCATATCTACTTGTTTTTGAATATCAATAATTTCGATTTTGATTGTAAGTTGTTATTTTTCGGCATCTAATTTGGCTAATATTTTGTCCATTTATTTCTAAATGTTATAAAAAACTAAAACGATTTCAAGAATGACTTTTCATCTGTGAAAATTAATTTTATCCTTACGTATCGCGAATGTATTCAGGTGCCTTTATAAAATATCAGTAAGTCTGAAATGAGTGAATATTTTATAATATATGGAAATCCCTGATCAGTAAAAGATAAACCAGTCTGTTGTACATAGTTCCACATATAAAACTGTTAGTTTATTTATTTTTTAAATTCAAGGAAATTATTTATCTTAGATATGAGTGTATATAAGTATACATTCTGGTATATGTTGACATTGATATTTTGTTTCTCTCTATCTCTCACCATAAATTATATGTTCCTTCAGTTCACGATTTATGATAAATCTACACACTATTTTTTGTGTTTTATTAGTTTAATACTTGTTTCTTTAAGACACGTTGTTTGTCTTGTTTTTTAAGACAGCTTTTTTATTTTATATTTTAAGATAGTTTCCTTTTGCTTTGTGCTATTTCCAACCATTTGACATTTAGTTTAGCCACATTTATTTCCGTAAACTTATATTCATCGCTCTCTGTAAGTGTTGAATTCTCCAAATTTTCATCATGATTGTATGTACCAAAGTTTCACTTGTCAAAATGTTATATCTCTTTTCTTCGTAAAGCATTATTCTTCTATGTGACGTGTCAATTCAGACGCGTTCATGGCTCTCCACTATTCCCTGTCATTTTTAGCTCTTAATAAATTTTGTTTTCTGCTATGACTGTTAAAGCCTTTTCTGTCGTCAATTTTTACTTGGTAGTTTATGAGCTGCTTTTTCCTGTCCATCTTATTTTCCATCTATCCCTTGAGTATCAGAATTTCCAAGCCTCTTTTTCCTTATTATGTATCTTGGAAATTTCAATTCCTTCTTTCTGATGTTTCCTTTTCTTTCCATTTTGACTAAAATATTTTATTTGATCACATTTTTTCTGCATTGCAATCCCGTCATCTTTCTGCAGAACCAAATTTCTGTTGCTTCAAGTATTTCTTCATCTGTGACCTTCTTCAGTTTTCACTGCTATATAGAAGGACCGATATTACGTAAGATTTCATTGGTTTTTTTTTTTTGTTTTTTTTTTTTTTTTGTCTGTGTTTCTAAAATTATCTTCAATAAACTGCCCAGCATATAGGAAATCAGAAATGACAATGCAGTGCAAAGCTATTTTCCTTGGCTGGAAGGACGTTTCTGATATATTTACATCTTACATCTTTGCTAAAATTAAATTTTCACTTTTGCTGTTATTTCCACCACGCTTTCCTCGTCTGTTAATATAACAACGAAGTAGTTAAGGTTTCGCATCTGCTTTTACACCACTCATTTCTCCATCCACTCCAAAGTATGATAGGTGTCTTCCAAACTATACATTCTGTTTTCTATTATTATTGGATTGAATGTTCTTGATTTCCTCGGCTTACCAAAATTCTTTCAGTTTTTTTTTCTTGATCTGTAATCGATAAACGTTGCTTTCTTTTTATATGTTGTTATGCTTATGCCTGCTAACAACAGATTGTGTAAGGTTTTCTTTGAATGAACCCCTTGTATAGGTTAAATAATCTCGAAGTAAAACCAGATCTTTGTAATACTACTCTTTGTAGATTGATAGATTTTCTTTTATTTTCGATTTACTGGTTCCCTCACTCCGTTCAGAATATATAATTATTATTCCGTATTATCCTTTAAATGTAGATCAAGATTACTCATCATATAATTTATCAATGCTTTTAATTAATCGAATGTGAAATATTCATATAACTTTATAGCTTTATTACTTGTTCTAAAACGAAATATTGATTATTTTTCTTCCAGTATATTAAGGATGTCTCTACCCCCTGGTTAGTTGTATTATCTTCGTCAAAACCCGCTCATTGGTTTTGTTAGGAATCTCATCAGGCTTATCATTTTAATTGGATTAACATTATTCTGACAGGTTTTCTTTGATAATGCTATGAAATATATTCACTAACCTCCTCCAGTATTTCACCGCTATCATATATTTAATTAACTATTATAAATAATGAAACAGGAAATCTGCTAGAAGAAAAAGATGGAATATCTACGATATATCGAAACGTAGCCAATATTTTGGCTGCTAATAGCTCGGTCTCATTTCAAATAAACGTGCAAATCTACATAATTTAATTTCTCTCTCAATATTTCGTTTGAGTTGTAAATAGTTTTTGTTTCAGCTTAAAACAAAGTTCAATTACATTTGATTTAATTATACATTGCCCATTATTTGAGATGACATGTTACCACTTAACAGTTTCTTACTCATTTCGCCTGGCCTTCATTAGTGATTTTTGTTCCGACGCAAACGTTTTACAATGCACTCAGTGCAGGTTTATTTATTTAGTCTTTTAAGCATTTCAAACCAAGCAAGGGTGTGACTGTCACTAGCACGCAAGGAATTACAGAGAGTGGGAGCAAGAGTAAAGAGGCTTGATAGAGGAAAGGATGAAGAGGAGGACGAGGGAATAGATCAAGGCATCTAGAGATGTCTATTGATATTGCATTTGAATATTTGCAGATTATAGCTATCAGGGAAACATGTAAGAAGAAGGGAGTTTCAGAAGTGCGAGCCTTGAAGCTATTGGAATAGAAGAGACGGCTATATTTAACCGATTTGAGAGTGAAAGTTTGGGACTGAGATGCCAACCGAGTAACAATATATCAGTATGGTAGAGAGGGAACGCAATCCAACAGTGCTATATATTTTTGCTGTATTAGTCTTGTTATATACATCCTTGCGTCGTAATAAAGAAACAGATTTTGCTAATGTCGAGCGCGGTGCGATTTCCGAATTTTTATTGAGACAATGCATCTGCTAAACGTCTAAGTTCACACTTAGTGTCTCATAAATTTAATTTTTCCCTGAAACCCATTATCCAGAATTACTGGGAAAAGATATGTTTATCAATAAGCTGCCTTGTGAAGTGAACATTATCATATGTAACCCATTTTCAAAACTTAATCTGTTATATTCAAGGAACCGTTACTTTGTTCATCACAATAAGTCCCTCCACCACAAAAGAAAGAAATTTCTCATTGCCCAATGTAATATATTTTTCTGGCCTATGAACAGCAAATATCACTATTGTTCTTAAAATTATTCTATTTACATATGGTAATATATGCAAATCAGTATTGCTGTTGAAAAATCGTTCAATCTACCGTTACAATTTAATGGAAAGTATGTAACATAAAATAAACTTTGGTACATCGACATTAATCATATATGGAGGATAAATACTATAGAAACACGGCTGCAAATACAAATGTTTATAAAATAAAATGACAAAAATAAATTCTAAAAAAATGCCAAAACAAATCACTGGCGAATTTTCAAAGAAATTTAATGAGTTATAGAAAAGTGACTTTTATATGAGCCAACTAAAGCCTAACAAGTTTATAATGTTCAGTGTGCATATATTATAGAAATAATCGGTCTATCTTTTTTTTAATGGGGAAAATGCAAATTATTTGATTTCTTCGAATGACAAGTATACAATCTTACGTCTAACGCTAAAGGCATATATGGCTCAATCTTTGCTCCAATTTCCCCAACTCTTTCATTGTACGAGAAATGTCAAGATTATGATACATATTCCACGTTTGTTATCTTAGATTAATCTCCGTTTCTTTAAATCATTATTCTCTGAGATTATTTCACTTTGCTTAAAGACAATAACTATTTACATATATTGAAACAAATATGTTATATTTTTGTCATGATGTTTTTTTTTCTTTCGTACTTTGACAATTTTTTATACGATCAACCAATTCTATATTATTTGATTCTGAACTTATATTAATATAAAATAACCTAATTCTATAGTTGCTATTCAACTAATGTTTTAAAAAAAAACTCTTCCGAGATGAGATCATACCAGGTTTTCATTTCTGGAAATAAAGAAAAACACATGTATTCTATGCTAAAAACAAAACAACAATGCCTGAACACATAGGAGCTACCCTCATTAGTCCCACCAGCCCTGATCTTTACCATTAGATTCTGCTATGCCACTTAAATAAGGGTGAATAATTACCATTCCCTTCGAATTCCATTAATATGAAATATGTTCACCACGAAAGCTTCTTCCCAAAGATTGCTGCTTTGTGGAACAGATAACCTACTGGACATTTTCCCAATCACTATATTTTTTACCTCTTCATGTCTGATGTTAACCGTTAATTTTGCGTATCACTTCATTTCTTGCCAATTCTTACGCTCATACGACATCACTCAGTAACTATCTACCTTGAGTGGCTCTAGAGCCTTGTATTGGATGAATATTAGCATAAAATCGGCAAGGACGATAATGTAATATTTCATTTATGTGTTGTTTCATTAGACTATACTGACAATCTAACTGATGTATTTTCACTGCTGTATAAGTTTCCTTATTTAAATAATTTATTATTAATACGTCTAAAAACCTCTTGGCATAATGCATTAAAAAATTATATCCAATACAATCATTCAATCGTATGTTTAAAGGGACATAACTAATGGCGGCAAAAATAATGAAACAATTCAAATTCAAAGCTTTAGATTTTCTTACCCTTAAATAATGGCGTTAAAACTAGAGCAAATTTCCTCCGTTTCAATTGATCCATTCCAATATTATGAAATGATCTATATACAAAGGTAGGAAAAGATTTAATAACTACATTTCGGTATTGAATTCCTGTATTAATATTCATCTATAGATCTGTATGTTCAAAGAAACAGAATTGCCTCAGAAGCTGAAATGAATTTATATCATCGTTATTGAAGGAGAAGAACTTTCACAAATATAAATATGTTTTGATAGAGGCTCACCTAAAATATTTATCTAAAGAATGTTTTACAAATAAGACAGATTTTCTGCGGTTTGTAATTAATAAAAACCATAAAGAAAAATATCGCTTCTTAATGTATACGTCCTGAAACATATATTTAAATGAAGAATCGTCGGTAGTTAAGTGATATTATCACATATAGTCATCATAACCTTCAATCTTTTTTGAATAGCTCTTCTGTTTCTCCAATGAAAACGTTTATCTTTTATTTTTATAATGGAAATACGAATTATTTAATTTACATGGAAATATATTATCTGCAACAGTCATGTGAAAATAGATTAGTATTTTGATATGTCTTTTAAAATTCCGAAAGATGAAAATATGTAAATGAGAATCAAACAAAGTTATTAATCCGCTAATCGATATTTGCCTCTTCATATAAACCTTTTATGAAACATTAGGACATTCTATTCTTGAGAGAGTCTCTCATTTATCAGTGAATATTTTTCGGTTAAATATGAAGAGCGAAAATATTTTGCCTGAACTCAAAATTCTGGCTTCATATTTATTCTTGAAAAGACCCAGAACTCTATCAGGTTGCGTGCCGTTTATCCATTCTATTGGCCTATCGGCAATTCCTCGATAGGGACATCTAACGCTTTATCAGCAGATTGAATCAACGACAGGCAATTTTCTTCAGGTTTTCTTTTTCTCACTTAATTTCAAAGACGTAGTGGTCATCGTTTCACAGAGGAAGCGAGAAGAAGTTAATAGGAAATAAACGTATGTCAACATGTCATCGAGTTGCTATCCTCACCACGTTTGTGACATGTCTCCCTGCTGAAATTAAGATAACGCCAACGAATTTGCGCGAGAAAGACTCTGACAAGAATCATAGCTCTCGAGATCTCTACAGCCACATTATTCGCACGTTTGTTTTTCATTTTTTCTTTTAATAGAAAAGGTTTATCCTTCACTCACAAGAATCTAAGACCACGATTTTCCAACTGCCCCGATTCAGAGTGGTCTGTTCAATACCAATGTACATATTGGTACGATGATAACATTCGCTACAATTATGTTCATATAATTTAAAAAAAAACAAACTTAACTTACACTTTCTGTAAGGAATCCCAGAAGAAATATTAATGCAGGAAACTATAAAATCGCAAGTTTTAATCTGAAAGTGAAGGTACGTAACAAATTTCAAGGTCTGGGCATTACTTCGAAAATGCACAGATAAATAAAAATAAAAAAAAAATAAAAAGATTAAATGATTAAATATTCTTGTTTATTTTTTATTTTAGATATCAAAGCTTCTTTTCATTTTGTATTATTAAATTTCTGTATCGAATAGAAAAGAAATAGAAAAAAACTATTGAGTCAAGATGATATTAATAATGATATTCTTTGTGATTTCCATTTAATTGTTTGAAATCTCAAGATTATAATTATACTATATACTATTAAAATATACATTTGTATAAACAGATAAAAATGGAGTGATTAAAATATTATTATTCGGTAGATTTTCTGATCTGAAATGAATTAATAACAATCAACATGATGCACTTCATCAGATTCTATTTGATAAGTCTGTTCTTTTACAATAATATCACTACTATTCAAGCACATTTGTCACAATTATGAAGATAAATGGATATTTATACGAAAACATATACAATGTAAAGTTCAGTTTATAATATTTATTTCTTAAACGTATTTGCCGCAAAATATTTGTCCACATGAATATTATTCATCATATTGTAAAAAAGAAAAAAATGCTAAATATTAATATTATCATAATTATTAATATTTATATTACAACACACACACACACACACACACACACACACACATATATATATATATATATATATATATATATATATATATATATATATATATATATATGACTTTCAACGAAATTCATTGAAACCTAACATCTCGGCTCTTCTATGTGTGAGGTTTGAAAGAATTAGGTTGAAATATATATATATATATATATATATATATATATATATATATATATATATATATATATATATATATATATATATATATATATATATGTATATATATATATATGTATATATATATAGATAGATAGATAGATAGATAGATAGATAGATATTCTATATTCAAAAAATTTGAGTCAATCCCTGAAAATTTTTTTAAATTAGCGCAATAATTTTTGTACTTTACATAAGAGAAAATTATTATACACATTAAAAGTTAGACATGATGTTATTAGAAATGTTATTATAAGAAAAACGAAAAAAGCATTTTATTATTAAATATTGCCCTCATCAAAATATTCTCTTTTAGCATTAATTACTTCAGCACAAATTTTTAGCATTCGTTGCAAAAATTTTCTCAAATTATATACTGATATTTGATTCTATTCTTTTGTCAATGACAATAAAATGTTCTTTTTCATTTTCTCTTCAATTTTCTTTCAAGTAATCCTATGCTAATTCTGAGGATGACTTCAAAATTTTATCTGTAGTATCATCAGGCGTCATAAGCAAATTAAACTTCAAATGTGAAACCGGATATTTTAAATATATAGATTGATGGGAACAAAACAATAACAATTACGAAAATGTTGAACTATAATGGTGGACCAATAAAAAAATATATATTTAAAACATCGGGGAAAAAAGACTGCAAGTAAATGTCAAAAAATATGAGTTGAAAACAAATTAAGATAGTAATAGGAGAAATTGATAGCGCGAACACCAATAAAATATGTAATTGACGCTAGTCTCATTAAAGTAAGCAGCGAGCAAAAAAAGAATATTATGAATAAAAACCTAAATACAAAAGCAAACAATCTACAATCACCTAACGCCCTTCATAGTGAAGGGAAACTTTAAGTAATTTGTAGACGATGAAAACTAATTTTTCAGCTATAACCTTGGGAACAATGTGAAGTTAAACTGGCTGGACTTGAAAGCTGGGCTAGAATAGTTTTTCCTTCAGATATGGAAAAAAATAACATTTTTATCATTTCACCCGAAAAAAGCCGATAAATCAACTTAGACGAAATTGCCTGATAGTGCGAGAAACCGAGAAAATGTTAAGAAGGAGTGCGTGTCAAATAAAGATTGAAAGAAACAGAAATTGATTAATGACAATGAATTTATATATTAGAAAATCGTAGTTAACAGCAAACTATAATGTATGAAGGCTATTCTTCAAGCTCGAAACGCGGGAGAAGGAATTAATAGCATGGGACTTACGATTACAACTTGCACGATTTTAACAGAAGTGTTTCACCTATTTACCTATCTACTAGTATACTTACATTTTTGACGTAGAACTACAAAGTAAGGAAACTCATCAGACTTATCTTTAAGAAACTATTTCGAGAAAAGGCACAGAGAATATAGCTTACACAAGTGATAAACTGACTGAAAGCAAACTATCAGGCCAAGACTGATTTTATTGCAGTTTCTTTGAATTTTATTAAGAATCTCTCGACAGAAGTGTCAGAACTGATATGGAAACAACATTTAATGAACTAAACAATGGTAGACTTATAAATATACCAGATAGATCATTTCGAGAGTAAATATCTAGCACGACACAGTATACCAAATTTCGTATCAGTAGACATAAGAATGGATTTAATATAATCATTACACTTGATGTTATTGATAAACTATAAACGAGAAGGCGCATTGGGTTATTTTGTTGGAGGGGAAAATCAGCTATGTTGATGGAAGGAAAATATCATCCTATTATAAGATTAAACGCTAGCATTTTTGTTTTGAAGTCGGTAAAGTGTCAGATATATTATATAATAAGTCATTTCTTATCTCGGTTGATAACATATTGAAATGAATTTCAGGCAGCTGCCAATAATATTTTGCAGTCTGTAAGTACTAAAATGTATAAAACCTCCATGTTTTAGGAAAATGTAAAAAAATGCGCAGAATCATTTTAATATATTGTACGATATCGATTTAAGTGGGAGATATCATTAAAATTAATTTTTATCCTCACAGTGGATATTCATGAAAGATAATATTGCTTCATAGTGTTCTCCGCTAAATATTGTCCATCTTTAGGAAAATGCTTTCAAAAACATTAAATATATTACATGACTCCTACCTTCACCCAGATAATAATCCAACATAGAACATTTGTTGCCATCATCAAAAGATATTTACATAAAAAGAGAAAACAACATTCAAAGAAATATCTCGGTGGATAAGTAAAATATGCGATAAATTATTTTGAACACAAATCAAACGTATATTTAAGATGCTAAAAATATGAGACACGTTTCTTTTTCTGGTAATCACCCAAGCATTTACATTCACTTACGTACTAATACCC
Organism: Acanthosepion lycidas; assembly: GCA_963932145.1. NCBI lineage: Eukaryota > Metazoa > Mollusca > Cephalopoda > Sepiida > Sepiidae > Acanthosepion > Acanthosepion lycidas. Next base: position 21,632,047 of record OZ010571.1, read on the forward strand.
TTCGGAAAGGTATCAATCCTCTTCTTCTCCCACCAGCTGTGTGTAAATAGCAGGATAGACGGGGTTTCTATAGCCTTGGATGGCAACTGATCTAACACAGAAAGAAATGGCAATCTACTGCGGGAAAAATTCTTCCTCGTCAGTCATGTATCGAAAGATACATGATCGTCTAAGCATGTATCACGCATGGCAAAAAAAGGCAGTACAACCACTCGTACGCAATGTGTTACAGGATGAAAGGGAAATTAAGAACAGAAACATTAGTAATGGGGATAAAGAGAAAAGGGAAGTGAGGGGGGGCAGTAGATAGCGATTGACATTGCATTTAATTTTTTGCAAATTAAAGTTACTTGGAAAGCATGAAGCCGGTAGGGAGTTCCACAAGCGAGAAGTGCGGGATAATTAATTGTTAGCATCTATCGCGCGTTGCCGTACATTGATGAGATCTCAATGCTTTGTGTTAATTTGTAAAATTATGAAATACGGATTAGTTTATATGTAATGTAGTGTTAATCAAATATATATCATATGACATTTTTATTTATTTATTCATACATATACATTAATTTGCAATTAGCTTATTAATATAATATGGATTGTCATACCAAAACAATTTACAATATTTAATTTAATAAAATAGATATTATAACCGAAACTCATATTATAGATATTTTTATATAAAGTTATTTTGGACATTTTACCTTATCGATTTGTTAATATTTCTATTATTAATAGATTATTTAACTTTAAAAACATAATCTGGTTTATGGTATTTCAATTTGTTCTATTTGTTCTATATCGTTGTTTTGTTTTTTGGTTTTGACTGAATTCATCTTTGGATGACTTCAGGTAAAAAGGCATATAGATTAGTAAGTATTTCTGCCTATTACCTATGATGCGTTATAAATAGAATGTAAGAAACTTATCAACTGACAAATACTCAACAATCTAAAAATTAAATGGGAAAAAAAAATTATAAATATCAAATACTCCTCAACGATATGAGCAAACTGAACAGTTTTCATTGAAAAAATAAATCTTAACGAAATATTATAAAATAAATAATTAAATCTTAAATAAAATAATGAGAACAATTCATATGACAATACACTAAAATATGGATGAAAAACTGTAAAGTTTTCATACAAAAGCAATATTTTATGAAAATTAAAATTTGACCGAAAGCTTATGATTATTAAATATTTACCTGTCAAAGTGTTTATCTATTTTGTTATCACTGATTATAATTTGACAAATGACTGGAATAATTATCATTTTCTAAAAAAGTAAGAAAATATTCATAAGGGATATATATTTTTGGTAGTCAATATATTGTTCAAATGATATAAAACAAAGGGAATAATATTTCATTGTTAACTATTTCTATAAGCTACTTACGTTATCCATAGCTTCCTTTTTGTCCTACGTGACTTCAGTATTGCCGAGAGCTTCAAATACTCCTATCACGCTTTCCTAACTTAGTGCTCTAAAATTTCAGTTGTCGCTTTCTGATTTTATGTATAAGTGTTAATTTTGCTCACTCAAGTTTATATATAATTAGGAAAAATACAATTAATCTCTGCAAATCAGTTGACTGAGAGAAAATACAATTTTAAAAAGATAAATATTTGTACTAATTAAGTCAAAACAAAACGTACAGCTAATATTACAGGATGGAATTCAATGAGCAGGTATAAAAATTAAAAAAAAAAATGTTTGGTTTCCAAAGTGAACGGTTCATCAAGAGAACACAGAGCTCTAAATTGCATATCTATCTTGGCTGATACCACAAGTCTCTACTCTCATATACATGCAATTGTAGAGATTACGAATAAAATCAAGCGATATATTATTGGTTTTTGATTAAAAGCCAGT